>VZTM01002891.1:130789-148603 GCA_013400555.1 Jacana jacana | reverse complement strand
CCAGCCAGCTCCCTCCTGTCTAACTCTCACCATGGACCTATTCAACTGGCTACCTCCCATGAGGGGCACAGACAAACCTTTCAGTGGAGAAATTCTGATCTCACATGGGGATACCTTTCACAGGATTCTTCTGTAATACAAGCCTTCTCACACAAACACTGAAAACTTCTTGGATCCTCATTGCATTTCTTCCTTATTTGTAATGGGCTTCAGCAAAACTCGTTGTCCATCAAATCCATGTGTCCAAGATCATGTAGTAGGAATCCTGGAGCATGTGTGAAAGCGATTGCATTTTGCTGTTGGATGTCTTAGCTAAAATGCAAATTAGCTGTCACTCTTCGGTAAATTATGTGGTATTAAGCTTTACTATGCTTCCTTCTTTTCCCTTGTGTTACAAATAAACATGAGGGAAGGACGGCCTCTCCTACACATCTAGAGATGCTGATAGCTCAGTCAGGCAGCAAGATTTGGCTGGGCCTCTCTGTTTATAATAGCTTACAAATCTTGCAACTTACAAACTACAAACTACATGCACATGCTGCTAAATCACACAGTTCTACATGGTTAGGGGAATCCATGAAGCCTAAGTACAGCACAAAAACCCGACAGAAAAATGGACATCAGATGGGGTATGAAAAGAGAACTGACAGTCTGGGAGGAGATGGCTCCTGTAGAGGTAGAAATCTGTTTGAAATTGCCTCAGGTAGGAGCCATGGCCCATTTCACTACAAGTCTTTATGAGAGAGATGTCACCTCCCATCTTTCTATGTTATCATGTGCTGGGTTTGGCACCACCAAAATCCAGGTGCACTTCAAATCTCAAGCATAAGGTCCTCCTCCAATGTGCTGCCGCAACTGCACCCAAGAGCACTTGCCTCTTGTACTGAGACCTCCTTATGGGTGGAAATATTATTTTATTAGTAGCAATTACAGCAAGAGAAAAGTAATTGCTTGTCACAAGTTTGGGTTACAATAAAGCAGCTGATGCTGAGTTTCTTGAGACAATTAATACAGCTCAGCTTGGAGAACAACATGACTGTGAGAGCTAACAGCCAGCTGGAAGACTGCAACAAGCCTAGCAAAATGGCAAAGTCGGCAGTGATTACCTTTTCCTGGCTGGTTGTGTATCTCATACTAAAGAATGTTGACAACCCTTGGTCGCTTTATGGACTTTAATTGCAAATGGTACTCTCAGCAAGAGAACCCAACCTCCCACAGCTTTGCATACTCTGCTATATGTAGACCCTTATCTAGTCCCATAAAGACCCCTTTGCACCGCAGGCAACTAAACACGAGCTGCCTGGCGGTACCTCGGCTGCACAGAGTGGGTGTATCACAAACCAGCACAACTGTGTTTCTCTGCATAATAGGACATTCATTCCCAGGTTCAGCCACCTCTACAGCTGGATCCAGATCCTGAAAAACGTGTGAGTATTGTATTATCACTCAGGCCTGAGCATGACCTCAGGCAGGAGGAGATCTAATTGCTGGAAGGAAGACTTGGGAGCCAGCACCAAAATCAGAGCAAGCGCAGACGGCTGCAATGAGCCAAGCCTCCAGGCACCACTGGAAACAAAAAGTATCAAAATTTGGGGTTGTCTCATGCAATTGCCCAGCACTTGATATAGGAAAGCATCATTTTCCAGGGCTGCTGCTCTCTCTCTGAGTGTGCTGTTTGCTAAGGAGCTCTGGCTTGTACCATTGAGGTCAAAACCTGAGACATAATGCAGCAGGACAGAAACATAACACAGTGTACAACTGTCTAACAGCACATCTGGATGCAGTGTAAACCTCACCTCTTCGTCAATATTATAGTATGCATTTATTTCTCCCTCTGGGAAAAGCAAAACCAGTTCAGATCTGTGCAACAACAACAAAAACCAAAACAAAACTGTGATCAGTGATGTGGAAATGCAGCTACGGGAGGAGACCCTGCAAAATGTGCACTGGTTTAGATAAAGCAGGTGAAATATCCAACTCTGTCCAAAACAGAAGCCAAAGCCCTATTCAACCAGGTTTTCCTCTCCCCAGAGGAAGGAAAAGAGAAGCACTGAACTGCAGGTCTGCTCATGATGGAGATTATAAATTACCCCACCTGCTCCCTCCTGGATGTAGCCCTGAGACTTACTGTCTTCTACAGTTTCAATGGACTTCCCATTCCCCTCTCTCCCATCCTGGTATCCTGTGATGTAACAAATGCGACAGCTTCTCCAGTTCTCAGCTGTGTAAATATCTTTGTCACAATCACCAATATATGTCCTAAATTTCCCAACTGCCTCCTTCCCCACCACCCTTCCTGCTTTAGCTGACATGATGTTGCCCACATAGGACTGGCCACCCTCATCCTGTCATAAGCATCCCAAAAGATTTTCCTGCTATCCTTCTGTGGCAGTCAGTTTCATGAGAAGCTGACACCAGGCTCTCCTCTCCTCACATGGTCCACATCCAGCGGATTATGTATAAGCACAGATGGCTCTCCACCGTCTGCTAATTGGGGATTGTTCCTTTTTATCTAGCCACTGGGGCTTGTCCTGGGCAGGGGCTGCCTGATTTCTTTCTCTTTGATTTCAGAGGGTTTTGTAAGAAGTTACCAGGCAGAACTGAAGGGCTGGTAGATGAGGCTTTCATGAATGCCTTGATTTGCGCCTACCAAGCGGTCTGTAGCTGTACAGTCAAACACACCGGTGGTCTTTCAAGGAACTTAGCCTATCTGCACCAGGCAGCAGGGTTATACAGGACTTACATAAATATGACCCAGCAAGCCTCAAATCCCCAGGAAAAGGATGAAAGTGGATTTAGAGTAGGGATGGCTATGTTTCTCCTACCAGCTCATCCCTTTGTCAAGTCCTTGAGTACCAGGGGTGAGTAAGCTCAGCATGTGCCACAGGCCAGAGCGTAATGAGTTGTTTCTATCACCTACTTCTCAGAGCTACGTAACATCCATGCTCTGCTCTGCTCTGCTCTGCTGGAGGTGATACACAGGAAAGCATCAGCTCAGAGCAGTTTATGATTCCCTGTGTATACTTCATCACTGCCTTCATGTGGCTGTAAAGCATGGGTCAGGATGGTGCACGCAGAGAAGTGGGTGCCTTGGAATGGCTTTTTCAGGCCACTACAACTCCTGCCTCCCTGATTTGCTTTCCTCCCTCTGTAACACACCTTAGCCTCTCTGGCTAAGGCAGCCTGGAGCACAGTGAGAGAACGAACAACAGGCAGAAGGAAAATCTACAGTACATCACGCAGATGGAGAGAAAGACAAGTGTGGACACTGGAGTTGCTGCAGAAGAAAAGTTTGCTTGGACATGGGGGGAGAGCAACAAGAGTGCCCCCAAAGCCATCAATGTCACAGTGATGCAGCAGGGCCTCTCACAGCAAGGGAGCAGGGAGGAGGAGGAGGAGGAGGAAGATTTCAAAGCAACAGTGAGCTCCGGCTCCACAGGAGGATCAGCTACAGCTGTCCCCTCACATGTCAAACCCATAGCAAGTAACAGGCTTCACAAACTCCTCAGCACATCTGGCCACACTCTGTAATCTACCATGGCTCATCCCATCATCTTTGTTCCCCTTGTGGACACAGTCTGCCGGCGTTTCATGGGAGGGCTGAGCTGATGGTGTGATTCTTTCCTACATTAGCCTTCAAGAGGGAAAATAACCCTCAACTAGGACATCCAACACCTAATAAAAATTGCCTTAAAGAGACTTCTGACAATATTCCCTAGACCTCACACTTCAGTTACACATAGGCACAAAATCTTCTCCTGGCAGGGGCAATCCTTATGCAGGTGAGGCTATTGGTGAGCATTTCCCAATGTGGGAACACCTTTGGCAGAGGAATGAACCGTCTGGTTGCAAAATATCATGCAGGTATTCCTTAAATGGCCATGACCAAACTCCCACAACTGGGTCGAGCAAGACAAGGAAATAGACCTTCAACTCTGTTGTTGAGCAGCATCTCAGCAGGGGAGTGCCCTTCCTTCGAGCATCCAGGCATCATTAGCATCCCTAGTGTGCGGAAATCCTAATCAAGGACATGACCTCATTGTTTCAGCGGCTGCACAAATGCAGCTAAAAGATGGACTCTGCCCCCAAAGAGCCTATAATCGTGTGTAAAATGCTGGATGGGGAACAGAGATTGATTGAAAGAGAGTGTAAAGGAATAATAAGATAATATTGTAATATGTCCTTGGCCTGCCTCCCTTTCCTCAGTGTGTTACTCTCTCAAGCCTGATGATGTGATGTCTCATTTACAATTCTGGAAACGGAGGCCATGTATATCCTTGTAACTAAGAGATCAGGGACGGTACTCTGGAGTCTGCCCGGCACAAGTCAGCCCAGGTTGGGTCATAACTAAATTCCCTTCCTTTCCTGCCTCCATGCTGTGGTAGCCACCCCCAGAATCCTTACTGGGAATAGCCCTGGGACATGCTATTCTCCAGGCCAAGCCTAGGAAACACAGGTATGAGCTGGCCAACTGAAAGGAAATACTTATTATGCAGAGTGTATAAGGCTAAGAATTTGAGGCTAAGATTTGCCTACAGACACAAGGAAAGTCAGTATTGGCAACCAGGCTTTTCTTTCCAAGGGTCAGACCAGGAAACAGAGAAGCATTTTTTCAGGTTAGGATTAGCCCTCATTGCATATCTGTTCCTTTTTTTAACACACCATTCAGAATTAGTTTTCACCCAAAGCTCAACTTCGTAAGAGCTCGCAGGCACATAAATCCTAATGTCCTGTGCTGCCTGCACTCCTGGGTGTTGCCAAGGTGTGAGGCGTATTGGCTGCACATGCAAACAACCACTGACACGCACAGTGAAGCCTTTTCAGCAAACATAAATGCTCTTTCTCAACACATGGTTGAAAAAGTACATGGTTGGTGCTGTATATAGTGGCCTGGCAAAAATGGCCTGCAGTGTTCAGCCCAGGGCTTCTGGCACACGGTGCTTCAGGAGGATCAAGTTAGCTTCAGCTGACCCCGAGATGTTCAGCCATGGTTTCTGATTTTGGACTCACTACCGAACTGGAAAGCCATTGTTATCAAATCTTTACCAGTGGTGTCTTTGGCCACTTTTTAGTTATAGCTTGAAATTAATCCACTGGAGGTGTTTATCTCCAGTGCCATGGCTTGAAGCATAAGGAACTTGGATCTGGGAGCCCTGGATAGCTCAGGGGTCCTGCAATGCAGTACTCCTTTGAATTAGGAGGTAGCATTTTTCACACTTCCATTAAGCAATTATAATTAGCAGCTTTAAGCTACAAGATCATATTGCCTAGATGTGAGGCTTTACTGTGCATGGCTGCAATAGCAGAAATGTCACGCTGTCTGCTTGTGCTTCTGTCCTTCTTCTCTGCTGCTGTGGAGGATCTCCAGTGAGAGAGCAGGGGAAGAGATTTATTTTTTTGGGTGATACAAAGTGAGTGGGGAACAGTGAGAAGAGAACTGCCGATTTGACCTTGAGCACTGGGAGAAAGCATAACACACGGTCTGTATAAAGTTCCCTCTTGAAGAAAAATAATAATAATAATAAAAAATCTTTTTGTTCCTCTACCAGAGAAGACTATAAAAATCTGCTCCTGCAAAGCTGAAGTGGATTTCACAGCCAAAGCGAGGTCATTCAGAAACTGTTGCCAGGTCAAGTTTTCACTTTGAACATTTTCACAGTTAAAGGAGGATCCAGAACATGTAAGAAAACACAGCCCCAGACTTTCCACTTTAAACTGCTTCTTGCTTGAACTATAAGGTGCAAAGAAGAGAGGAGGATTGGGGGGGCTGGAGTGGCAGGGATTGGGTGATATGTTTATTTAGAAAATCTTTGCATCTGCTCTTTTGAGTGAAGTTCCCATTGCTTTTTTTTTCCTTTTTTTTTTTTTTTTTTTTTTATTTTTTTTTTTTTTTTTTAAGTCCATTTTCCAGCTGTGTAGCACAAAGCACAGGCAGGTCAACAGCCTTGCTGAAGATCACAGAGTGAGTCAGTGGCTCTGGAGAGATCAGAGCCAGGACCCTACTGTGTGCCAGCTCTTTGTGCTTCCCTCTGGTTTTAAAATTCATTTCAGCCCCAGGTGCTAAAACAAGGTGAAACAGGACAAATTCCAGACTGTGACTTTGACAGAGGCTTACAAAGGACACAGTGAAAATGCCACCACAATGTTGTGACACCAGACACCCTGGACTGAACGGTGCTCAGTCATATTTATGCATAGGGGTATGGGCATTTCTGTGTCACCATGACTTTGAAATAGCTTTTCAACCCACTGGTCCATTTCAACCCAATCTGACAGTGCTGCGGGGTTCTCCAAGATGTAACATTTCTGCTATTTTCATGAAATCTGGCAACAAGATAAAAGAAAGAGTTGGGAATTAAGTACCCACTATAGGAAAAGGTGACTCAGCCACAGCATTCGCCACCAGCAAATCCACCCAAGGAGGGGGGTGGAGGAGCAGGGGGACACAAACCAGAAGTTCTGGCTGCACTTGCACAAGAGGACAGGGGATCAAGCACCAGAATGTCACTGTCTTCTCTGTGTGACTGCTACCACACTCCACAGCTGTCACAGCATCTTCTAAGCATTGGGATGAGTATCACACAGGCAAGAGGCGTACCCAGGCATAAGAGAGGTGACATCTTCCTCTCTGGATAGGGGACGGGCGGGCAGAATGAAGTCCCATAGATGTGATCTGTGCCATTCCGTGGGACTGCTGCAAATCCTCCAGAACTGGGTGTTCCTTCTTTTTTCCTGACTGGACAATTAACCTATTACAAGTGATCTCTGCCTTTTCCTCCAAATTGCTATTTCCTTGCGCTCATGTTAATCAAAGTTCTGGCCACAAGTTTTAATTTCTGAAATGGCTAAAAAAAAATTATTTAGAGAGCTCTTTAACATAGTTGCAAAAAAAAAAAAATCTGACTATTTTGTCAGCAGTAGATCTCAATTTGTTATTGTAGGGTCACTCAAAAGTAATGGCTGGCAAGGGTGAAAGTAATTTGCAAGCCCTGAGCTACATTGATTAATTGTGTCCAAGTTGCACAGCGATAGTGGGGTCTTTTATTGGAAGGTCACTGAAGGGTACAGGGCTGAACAGAACAGATCATTACTGGAGGGCTGCTGGTTAAAAGAAACTATAGAGCTGTTTATGAACAGGGGGCTCGGCTGGTCTGAACAGGATATTCATGAAGACTGTGCTACAGAATGGTTCGTTGTTGTGGTCATGCGCTCTGGGCTGCTAATATTCGTGGGTGCACTTGTGTGGGCATGTTCAGTTTATTTAGAAAATAAGGGCATTGAAGCACTTGTTTTCCGAGGGAGGGGAAAAAAAAAAAGCACAGAGTGAGAATTACTCCAACTGTGCAAATATTGAAGAGAAAGAAGGGAGAATGTCTCCTTCTCCTTTTTACGAGCTTTTAAATGATAAAGCAAAAGACGTGAAATGCTGGGCAGAGCTGTACTTGCCATCGCCTGGGGTCCCCAGTGCAGCAGAAGGCTGCTAAACCAATAATCTTGCTTTCCTGACCTTGCAGCCTCCTAACAAATCCTTTCTACTTTAGCAGGATTTGTTTCAGAGAACTAGGCTGTGTAATCTGGTACTCTGGTAATGTCCTCATTTAACAGATTCAAGGCCAAATCCTGCTCATACCTCCACTGGCGCGGTCCCACCACTTTTGGTGTGGCTGCTCTGGCTGAGAGCAGACCGTGACGTTTTTCCCATTAATCTCATTCCCCCTTCCTATTGTGTTTCATTTTACGGTGCCCTGGAAACTGGGAAACCTGTATGTCTTCAGCTATTTGATGTACAGGAAATGTAGTCGCTTAACTAATCTTTTCCCTCGACAGAGGGATGGGTTTTTTTGGTTTTAGTTTTTTGGGTTTTTTTTTCATGGCTGGCCTCAAAATGCTTATGGAAAATGGTTATGGTAGAGGGGAAAAAGATTAGAGTTGGTAACTCAGCAGCCACATACATCATGCTCGATTAAAACTGTGGCCAGGCAGCTCCAAGAACAGAAGTCCCGAGTCCAAACTTTGTCTAAGGCCACTCTCCAGCTACCCTTTGAGCTAAAAGAGCAGCCTTTCTGGCTCGTCCACCAGCTGGAACGGATGCAGGCATGACTGAGCCTAAGACATCCCGTGCAGGCTGCAGCTGTACCAGGCTGACTGCAGCCATCCGCCCCTGCCCGGTCCTGGAAGCTGAGCAGCCGTCAACCAAGGGCTCCCGAGTCTGGAAAAGCATTGGAGTCCAAGGCCTGAAAGCCAGGCTGCTTCAGAGGAAGGACTGAAGACAGCCCTGCAAGCACTGGAGCAGTCACTGCTCAGTCAAGTGACCCTGGAACGGACAGGATTTCTCAACACCTACCAAAACTCTCAGGTCTGGGGCCATCTCAGGTCCCCTGCACCTATCTTTAACCAAGAAAGAGCTCAACAACTACCTTCAACCAGACAACCAACTTTTATATGTGTAAAGAGAGGTAGGATGGAGTCTGCAGACACAGCTAGTTGGGGTGTACAGACTACTACATTGATTTGGAGGAGTGCGAGTAAAATTGAGGATGACATAGTGGAAGGGTGGAGATAAAGGTCTTGCAGGACTCTCACTGTGACCCCTCCAATATCTTGCACCACTGCACTTGAAACATGTTCAGATTTAGGAAGGTTTCAGTGGACAGTGAGGCATACAGTTCAAGATCTGAAAACTCTGCCCATTCTTTGAAAAGATGAGATTTTAAGAGGCAGACAAGAACTTCTTCAAGGAAGAGATGGGAAATCAGGCAATATGCTGTTCATGGGTTTGGAGACCTTAGAAAACGATCAAGGATCTGGCACAAGTAGTGGCTTCAGGCAGAGCTAGAACAGAGAGAATAGCTACAGGAGCCAGTCACCTGGGAAAGCTGCTACAGTAAAGTTTATATTGGATCAGGCTGTCCTGAGGGATTTCTGCAGGAAGATTGAAGAGGCTGCTGAAAACTCCGGAAAAAGAGTGCAAATGGTCCATAAAAATGAAGGCAAGTGGGAGGCATGATTTTTTTCCTTTGGCCTAAATTTGTGCCCAGGGTTTTGTTCACAGATGAAGTTCTTGTCCTGAGAAAGAACCCATCACTCTGGTATATGAATGTCAGAAGATTTGGCATCATTGCCAGGATGCTTGTTTACTGTGCTGCTTCCTAATTGACATTTCATCACCAAGAAAGGGTGCTCCAGCTTTTTTATGCTGCAGGAGAGAGAGATCCCTGCTCCTCTTCCAACTGTGTTGTAAATGGACTGTTTTTCATGGCGTTATTTCCTCTAAGTCTACCCTGTCAAGTTGGTCCACATTTCTCTTGAGCCCCTAGCCCACTGTTGCCCGTTTTGCACACACTGGCTCAATCCCAGGCTCCCATCTGAAATGTAAAAATTAATTGTCCTAGAGGAAGCTCAATGTCTTACAGCATCGTTTACACTAGACTTGCTCCAGACAGAGGGCCGGTAACCAAAGGCCCATGGATCCCAGTGGAATGCAAGACTCACAGCTAAGGAGAAGCTCTCATGGAATTTCCTTTCATAGGAGGGCTCAGCTTCCTCATCCTATTCCCTCTACCCTCCTCTTGCCAAGCAGCACACAGTTGGCTGGCATTTTCCCGAGACCATTACAAGAAGCGCCTTCAAAGACGTGACGTCACGTGTGCTGGAGCATGCCTACGGTCTGAGTGAGTTCCTGCCAGCCTGACATGCAGGGGGAATACTGAATTAATTCCTGATGCTGTTATATTCATCACAACATGAAGATGTCACCCACTGGCATGAGTTTGTTGAGTCACTATGATTCCCCAGGCTGCAAAAGTGCAAGAATCATAACCATTTCCCAGCACAGATCCATGAAGGTGCTGGCTTCTGCCAAGAGACCTGTGTGCTCTTCTCAACCTCCCAAGAGCTTTTCCAAGGAGTTAGCACCACAATGCAAGGCACACACAGGTCTGCCTTTCTCTCTCAGCCTACTATGGCAGGGATAGTATGGCTGTGAAAAGAAAATACAAAATGTCCAGAGAAAGCTATGTGACAGCCTCAGGTTGTAAAACACTTGGTTCATATGAGGCTGTGGAGATTCCCCCCTCCAAAAATAAGGAGGGGGGAGGAAGGAAGAAAAAAAGAAATTATGGTTTGGACCAAGTTCAGGCCTTTGATGTGTGTTCCGAGTCTGGGAGCCCAAGAGACAGTACTACATTTAGTGCCCCATTATATCTGTAACGGGCACAGACTCCATTTTCCCTCACCACCTCTTGGATTGCATCTGATCTTATTTCATCCACTTTTCCACGCATATGCTTTCATACCACATTTTTATTATTTCTTTAAATATTGAGTGAAAAAATAATAGGTTTTATGGACCAGTCTCAACCCTATGGACCAGTGCTCTTCATCAGAGGGAGGCAAGGACTCTTGCTGGGCCATTCGTGAGCAGTGCTGAGCTCCGCTGGGAAGGCTGGAAGGGCAGAAACATCCTTCAGGATGCTTCCTATGGAAAACAAAGAGCAAGGGAAAAGGATGCCTTGTTCACAGGGTGAAAACACCCCCCTTCACCAACAAGGGGAGGGAGGGTAGCAGACTGGTAGGGGCTCTACGGCTCTTGCTCTATGTACTTTTGCTACTGCTGCACAAACAGGACAAGGGGGACTGTGTTGGCCATCCATTTGTTAGCAATCTCTGGGAGATCTGTCCCTGACTTAAAAACACCACCCATGACTCTCTGCTGCAATGCCTGTGTATGTTAAGGAAGTCAACAACTGGAGAGCAGAGGAGGATGACGGAAAAGGGGAGGCAGGAAGGCTGTTGGTCCTGGATGAACAGACAGACGGATAATTATTGCCTTTAGGATCCTAGGGGACAGGTAAATTGTAAGGGACACTGTAATATGCCATAAAACAAATATCTCTTGTTGAGGCTGTGATTTGTCACAGCCAGGAGAGTTATGAATTTTAGTTCAAGAGTCGGTATTATTTTAGCTTACCCTTGAGGGTCAGGATTCACAGGCTCGAGATGAAGTGGATGTTGTATAAAAATGTTTCCCCACTGGTAAGTGGGTGTTTCTGTTCTTCACAGAGTGATCTGTGTGATATGCTGTTTTAGGGAGGGCATTTGGTATAAGGCACAAAATATATCACATTACAGGTGAGAATATGTGGGATCCAAAGCTTTTGATGCGTCTGAAGTAAGACAGCTCTGAAAAAGCAGATAACCAGGTCAGTGCCAAAATCTGTTATTTCAAAGCCTTTAAGGTTTTGCTTCTGATGAGTACTTGGGTCCCCACACCTCTGCTTAGGATAAGAGAGGGGGGTTTCAAGCGGGGAATGTCAAGCACGGGCAATGAGAGGAGATAATAATTTGGGCCATGGTGCAAGGGAGAGACTTGTCAGGGATCTCAGCACTGCAGGAGACTGGGAAGGATGGTGGCCTCAGAAAGAGGCACCAGAAGAAGGGGCTCATTGGAGAAAAGCACCTTTTGACACCTCTGCTCTCTTCCCTAATTGCTACATCCCTCTATATAAATCAGCAACAGTCTGACTCACAGGGGTTGCTCTGAATTTCTGTTGATCCATTAGACCCATCCACACAAGAGCATGTTCCTGTGAGACCTGGATGAGGCACAGCTCAGCCCATAGCTAGGAGAGAGTTTCCCTCAATTTTTCTTTACCTTGAGAAACAGCTTTAGACGGTCACCCCCAGTCCAGCATCCCACACCCTGCCTCTGCCATGCTCTGGACTGTCAGGAGATTGGGTTAAGGAAACATGGCACTCAAATTTAGCCCCAAAGGAGGCAGCAAATTGGCAAGCCAAGCTAGGACCCCTTCATGGGAGCAAGGTCTGCCATCAAAGGGGTGAAGCCATCCGCTCTCCCTGCACATGCACTCTGTCCTCTCCACCCCACTGGGGATGGAGACACTACAGCAGCAGCTGCAAGTCACAAAGGACTTGTTCCAGGGAAAAAGCAAAGGCCAAAATACGCACACAGGTTCCCCTGCAAGAGCCAATCCTCCTGTTTGTCAGCAGTGTAACTGCCCGGAACAGTGTAATTATTGTAAATGCAATTAATAGTGATCTGGGAAGATCATAACCTTCTCTCTCTCTCTTCTTCTTCCCACCTCTCCTCCAAACTTTCTGGTTGTGCTTTTTTTGGCAACCCCAAAATAGTAATTTGATGCAAACTCTGGCCACAAATCCAATGGAGCTTGATAGCCTTTAAACGAGGGGTGGGGGGATAGGCAGGGGCGATTGCCTTAATAACTGTTCCTGGAGACAGGCCATTGATGTGTTTTCATTACTCGGAAGAAGAAGAAAGCCAGAAAGAAAACAAGTGGCAGGACAGCCATTAGAAAATAACTATGAATAATTATAGAGTGGGGGTAAGGGGAAGTCCAGGGAATTACTTCAGGGATATAATCATGAGCCCACATCCAGGCCAGTTACTGGCGGCTAAGGAGGACGTATCCAAGCAGTGTTTGAGGGCCCCTCTGGTTTGGGTCCATCCCCATCCAGTCGTGCATGAGCCTGCATCCCCATCACAGAAGCTGTTGTCCCTGGTGTCTCAGCAGGACCCCAAAATGTTACATGCATTCCTGACCTTGTAGTGCTCTGCAGACCTTCAGGGATGAGACTCCATACATGTGTCTGGGACAGGATGGAGACAGGATATTTGCCTTTCACAATGGGGAAGCTGAGGGTCTAAACTGCAAGCTGGATTAGACTGGTGAGGATTTTAATTGTCCTTTGAATGACACAACTGCTCTACTCATTGTGGGCATTTAATAAAGGAGGCTGTACACAGGCATCCCACCAGCAGAAAACTGCAAGAAATCAAGGTGTGATAGTCATAGGGAGGAGAAAGGAGAGTTTTCTCTACTCAGAAGGCTATAGATGGGAACAGCCAGTTCTTCCCATCTCCACATCCCAGAGCAGTTTGGATGTCCTTGGAAACTTCTGTGGCACCTCAGCAGAAGGTTTCTGAGCACTGTTCAGAGTCAGGCTGTAGAGATCATCTCTGCTCATCTCTAGAAAGCCTCCAAACCATTCATACTCACTCCTGTCAACAGTACAGCCAGACACCCACCCATTGGCCTCTCCACAAAAATTACACCTTCCTGCCCTCTGGAAAGGAGTTTTGGTGTGTTCCTGGTGGTGATATCACTTCAGACAAGAACACTTCCAGACAAGTGGCAATGTAAAAGGAAATTAAAATCTCAAATCCATCTTGGCTCATGCACAGAGCAGGAGGGAATTCAGAGTGGTTGAAAGATGAAAAAATGAGGGGAAAAAATCATCAGGTCCCAAGAGGTTATTTTCACACCAGCTCCTCAGGCACTATATGAAGTTTCAGGAGTGAACGTGCACAGGGGCTTGGAGGGAGCTGATGGTCACAGTTAGAAGTCACCTACTCCAGGTAAAGCACTGCTTACTGCCAGTTCGTGGAGCCAGGCAGCAGGTACGGGATCACAGAGGCAAAGGGCATCCCACATGACACCCAGCACACCCTGTGAGGTATTTCGGGATTCTCAGTCATCTCTAAACGCATTTGCTACACTAAATCATTATCCTAATGCTTACAGCAGAACCTGCAAATTCTTACAGGGCAGAGAGAAGCATCCTTCTGACTACAACTGCTTCTTCCAGGAGATGCCCCTCTCCCAACACAGCAACAATCTATTGTATTTCTGGGTCACCCATCACCATGGCATCCATCTGCACAGCGAGGTTTCTAAAGCTCCTTAGTCTATGCCAGAGAGACACAGCAACCCCTTGTATTTTATTGCACTACAAGGTAAATAATAAGACAATACCTCCAGAAGACAGCAGGCTGGGGCATCTGTTCAAATTTCCCAGAGACCATCTGAATTTATACTCTTCCTTTTATTTATACCATTTTTTCTTCTGGTTATTGATGATGTTTCTCATTTGCTTTTATTAGATGCAGGTGTTTTCTGCACTTCAGCTGGGAGCACTTTCCCTTTTCAGCCAATTCCAGATCTACTCTGTGTCTCGGTCACCTTTTGACTGTGATACCGGAGAGGCAGAGAAAGGGAGAGAAAAAAAGAGGGAGATACTGGTTTTTGCTGCCTCAGCAGATGTGTGTTAAAGTGTTTTAGTGATTCAGCCAGTGCGTCTGCCTGAGGCCAAAGGAGAGGCATTGTCTGAATCTAAAACAATTAATAACAAAAAAAGAATGTGGGCAGCACAGAGCGGGGGAAGGTGGAGGTAGAAAGCAAGCGAATCACAGGGATATTTCCAACCTGCAGAGCACCTCGACAAGATCTCCAACTGCTTTCAAAGACAGCCCTTCAAACCCATCCCATCCCCTCCAAGATACAGAAGCCTCATCAGACCTGTTGCACAGATAGGGGGAAACTGAAGCTGCTTTTGCAACTCATTCCGGTCATCCAGAGTCTCTGGAAGAGGGCCACCCTCCTCCCCATGGCCAGACTGCACATTCCTGTTGCCCCAGGGAAGCATGACCCTACAGCAGGCCCGTGACCATGGCACATGTGGCCAGGAGCAGTGGAGAGTTGCAGCACCCACTCATTGCTGGTTCTCGTATGTGTGCTGGGAGGGACACAGGCTGCACGCTCTGCACTGGGGATCGCTCTCTGGTCCTTCAAGAGCCAGCAGCAATACAATGACCTCTGCTCTGTCCAGGAAGGTGCAAAGGGGAACTTCTGTTGTCTGATGATGATGAAATACATGTATTTTTCCCAGAAGAAACTAATTTCATCTGTGCTCAGGCAAGAGGAATCTGTCCCCTGAGCCATTTCTGCCTCTATCATTTAAACATCCAGTACAGTCCTTATGCTTTGGCCCTTGAGAAAGATGACAAGGACCTCCTGATGCTCAGAGTCTGATGTCCCTCATTTACTGAATCCCCTCACCTTGCAAACCGACTCGGGTGGGCCACAGGGAGATGGAGGCATCCCAGCCACCAGTCACCGCTGGAACTCTTGGCAGCCAAGCCTTGATAATGTGAAACAGAGCCAACACAGCCCCGCAGAACACCCAGGCGCTGATCTGGTGAGGGGAGACTCCATTTCTACATGCGGTTTAAAATTGATACCCCCATGAGGCATGTTAGAAAGCAAAACATTGATGCTGTCTTCACTGGAAGCATCGGTTGCTTTGTTTTTTTAATGACACAGAAAGCTGCTTGCAAAGAGATAATTTCATTCAGCCTAGCCATTGCTGGATGTGGAAGGAAGAAGTCCTTGGAGGTGACTCTCCAACGTATCCAGTATGCCACCTAGCCCTCACTAGCTCTACTACACCCACCAATGCAGGACAGGAAAGGCTGGAAAGGGGCTCCCAGAATGAAGTTGAGAACTTGTTGGTGATATCATGGCAAGTAAGAAGGCACTGTCCAAGGGAAGGACAAGTATCTTGGGAAGAAAACACATTTTACCTCTGACACTCAACCCAGTCTCCATACAAAGTGAGATATCTTGTCTATATCTGCACCGCCTGCTGTGGTCCATCTTCCCTTTCTGCACTGCTGTCTCGGACTTACCCCATCAGTTCCACTTTTGCCACTTCTCATTTCCCTTCAAGAATGAAATACTGACTTTTTTTTCATAACAATGCTTCCAGCACCTGATTTCACAACCTGTAGGTTGTGTTTTTAGTACTTGCTCATAGAAAAAATAAAAATTCTTCTGTTAAAGCATTATTTTGCTAATGAGTTTCAGATCTACACAAACTGGACAGTGGTTTTGGAGGGAGAATAAAAAATATATCTCTGTCATCTATCTGTGATTCAGCTCTTAATCTTTCTAGATTGCCTGAACTTGTTTGATGTTCTGAGTGCCTCCAAAACACACAGATTAGCCCAAACTGATTAAAGCGTATGTTCCATCCTCTTTATCATACCCAGGAAAGCCAGTGCTTTTGCACATTATAGAGAGTATCGTAATGAAGCGCGATGTATCTGAGATGTAAGGAATGGTAACTGCTTTCCAAATAATTATTTCCTTTTTTTTTTGCAACAGAGCCATATGTAACACATGGAGCTTATAGCAATATAAGAAATATATTAGAAGACACTAATAGAAACCTTGGTTTCCTCTGAACGCTCTCTGTTCACTCCCCCAAAATAAGAAAGCATGTCTTATAAACATAAAACATGATTGTGATCTCCCTTGGAAGAGCACAAGCCAGGAGAAATGTGATCTTTGTTAGCTGCAGGCTCTCCTACAGCTCACAGCCAGCCGTGCGCTGCACACTGCGCCGTTGCTTTCCCAGGGTAGTGGGGGTTTTTTTGAGAGTCAGCAAAAGGTATCAAAAAGAGTTCTTGTGAGGAACATGGACCAGGCACTCATCTGCAACTCCATCCTGACTGCTGGGTTCAGTGATTCAGTGCAGGTGGTAGCCCCAAGATCCTCATGGCTGAGGCTAATTTCATAACATGGGAGAAAACCCACCAGCAGTATACATCCCATGGCTAAAACCTTGTAATCTTCTGGTTGAGGATATGACTCAATTTCCAGGCGTGCTTTCATGGTGAAGATCCTCACAGCAAAGGAGTGCAATGAAGGTGGCCGCTAGACAACTTCATACCACTTGGATTTTGGCCCCCTCAGAAAGCCCAGGAGAAAGCTCCTGGTCAGACCCAAATTACAGCAGCTTCCCAAGGGATCCCTTGCAGTGTCTCTGCCCTGTGGCAATCCAGCCATGCCCAAGCCTCCTATGCCAGGGCTTGCAGCTGGGCTCAATGGAGACAGTTCTCTACATGCCTCACCATTTTGCATCTTGCAGGTTGGAGTGGGAGTGAAACATCCCCTCCACCCCTCCAGATGCTCTCACTGTCTTCATACCAGCTATTAACATACGGGGCACAGTGTTTCTTAAGGGATGGAAGAGAGAATGAGGGAAGCAAACTCTCTCCTGCTCTAAACCCTCTCCTGAAGTGCTTCCAGATCTCCAGGTGATTAGTGCTCGCTCTCTGCCTGCTGCTACTTTCTGCAAAGCACCCATTCAGGCTGGCAGCAGATTCTCATAAAAATGAGTGGCAGGATGCAATTAATATGTTGTAGAAGTCATAAGTGTCAACTGGAGAAACCATTTAAAACCACTTCTAGATAAAATCCTAGGGGGTGGCTTTTCTTAAGGGTGACTATTTTTTGGCGGTTAACTGTGATCTTAGCAGAGATTCAGGTAGTATTAAATAAAACTTTTGGAAAACCTCTTGGTAGAAAGGAAAAAAAAAATCTTAGAAGCTTAGAATTGTGGATTTCTTGTTTGACTAAGGGGGTGAGGACAAGAGGGAGCTGATCTGTACTACAGAGTCCTCATGGGGCAGGAAGGCAGTAAAACAAGTAAAACCTGAGANGGTTGACTTGAATCGCACATAAACCTCACCCAGAATTGGCTGATCCCTTTCAAAATCCCGCTCCCCTGGTAGATAAACCCTGTGCTTGGGAGCGAACTCCCACCCCTTGGCTCAGCCTTTCCTCCCGGCTGGGTTCAGCTCGTCCTTCTGCTCCAGGTGTACCATCCCTGTGCACAGCTGCCTGGGCGGGCCACTGGGCTGCACGCTGCAATTTGGGAGATTCCCTTCGCCATGCTTCCCAGCTTCCCGGCTCCTAGCAATGAATGAGCACCAAGGGAGGCAAGTGCGAAGGACCAGGGGCCTGGAGAGCCGTAACCCTTAGGAATGCAGCGGTGAAACAAAAGACAACAAACCCCAAGTTGTCCAGGACAGAGGATGAGCATTGCAAAGCACTTTTTTTTTTTTCCTTTTCTTTTTTTCCCTTCTCCCTCCCCGCTTTGTGCGGAGCAGGAGGCAGAAGAAGAATGAGCTAAAACGTGCAAATTGGACTT
>VZTM01002891.1:37121-128303 GCA_013400555.1 Jacana jacana | reverse complement strand
GGCTGCGGCTGCTGCCTCACCTGCGCCCTGCCCGCCGGCCAGCCCTGCGGCGTCTACACCGAGCGCTGCGCCCGCGGGCTCCGGTGCCTGCCCCGGCAGGGCGAGGAGAAGCCGCTGCACGCCTTGCTCCACGGCACCGCCGTCTGCCTCAGTGAGAAGAGCTACCGCGAGCAAGCCAAGGCCGGTGAGTGACTACCCCCGCTTTCCCCCATCCTCATCTTTCTTTCCCGCGGAGTGACCACCACCACCTCCCTCCTCCCCACACCGCTTCCCCCCATCTTCTTCTTTCTCGCGGAGTGACACACACACCCTCCGCTTCCCCCATCTCTCATCTTTTTCCGCCTTGCCGGCTCCTCTTCCGTCTTTCCGCCTGCTTTTTTCCACCCCACCACCATCTCCCGGCTGCTTTTCCCCCTCTTTCCGGGTGCTCTTCCATCCCCCTCCGCTTGGTTTTTCCGCCTTTCCGGCTACCTTGCCATCTTTCCGCTTGCTTTTCTACTCCCTCCCACTGGCTGCTCTTCCCTGCCCCCCTCGGCTGCTTGCCCACTCTTCCGGCTGCTTTTCCATCTTCCCAGGTGCTCTTCCATGCCTCCGCTTGCATTTCCGCCTTCCCGGCTACTTTTCCATCTTTCCGCCCGCTTTTCCATCCCCATCATCCCCAGCTGCTCTTCCCTCCCCCCTCCCCCGCCGTGTGCTTTTCTGCCTTTCCGGCTGCTTTTCCATTCTCCTCCACCACCAGCAGCTGCTTTTCCATGTTTCTGCCTGATTTTTCTCTCACAGACACACATATACACACCCTGGCTTCTTCCAGCTATTTCCCCATTCTATCCTTTCCCCATCCCCTCCTCCGGCCTCTTTCCCAAGCTCCTGGTTGCTTTCCCACTGCTTCTCCACCACCACCACCACTTCCCTTGGCTGCTCTGCCAACCCCCTATTGCTTTTCCACTTTTCCAACTACTTTTCCATCTTTCCGGCTGCTCTTCCACCCCCTCCTCAGCTGCTTTTCCTTCTTCATGGGTGCCCTAGCTGTTCTTCCATGCCCCCTGCCGCTTTTCCCATTCTCCTTTCCGTCCATGCCCTGGTTGAACCTCCTGTTGCATCATCTCACAGCCTCCCTCACCCCCCACTTCCATCATCATCTCTGGATTGTCCCATCCCCGGACGGATGGAAAGCTTTTCTTCCTTTACCTCCCAGATGCACCCACTTAGTCACAGCTGCATCCCAGTCCTTCCCCAGTTGCATCCTTTACATCTTTCCTGTAGCCTTGTCTTCACCCTCTCCCTGACAACTTTCTCTTGCCATATCCTCCAACTTGCCCTGGGGCTTGAGCCAGCCTCTGCAGCTTGAGATACAGGGGAGGGCAGAGCACCTCCTCGCAACCATCTGCCCCATCCCCAAAGTCCTCATGGTCCCCACCCCCAGGTTGCTGCTCAGCCTCTGGCTTTCTCCTTGCAATCCTTGCAGCTGGCTCTTCCTGGCCACCCGCTGCTGGATGCCTTTGTCAGGGAATGGGGTTTAGCCCAAGGAGGTGCAGGTGCATTAGGGACAGGGAATCCATGAAGGCCAAAAAAAAAAAAAACCAAAAATATTAAAGATGGTGTTGCTAATAACCAGAAAGAATAGGTTAAAAGCAAGCACGAAGGCTGGCACAGTACCAGCGGTGCAAAGCCAAGCTTCTGAAATGTTTGCACCTTGCACGTGACAAAAGCACGAAGGAAAGCGCTCCTTCACTTTGGCAGGCGTTAAAACTCCCATTTCTGGATCCCACCGCCTGTGCAAGGACACTTTCCCCGTTTTCTTCCAAATATATCTGTATTTCTGCCATGGCATGAAGGGGAGGCAGGGAGTATGTCTGCACGTCCAGGGGACCAGGGAACCACTTGGCAAAAAAAAAAAACCCAAACCCTCAGAAACCAGCCCCCCTACTTTTTTTGGTCCATGAAAAAGTCGGTTTTGCTTGTTAGCAAGCTTCTGCTTATACCCGCGCAACGGGAATACGTTTCTTCTTTCTAGCACCTAATAAATCTTGATGCTTTTATTATTTTTCCTCTATGCTGCTTGCAAGCAGCGCCTGTGTTGCTATGCTCCATCCTTCAGAGCAAAACCAAATTCTGTGTGTATAACTGCCCCCTCGCCTCCAAATGACAACAAATGTCCAAACTCCGGTAAAATGGGCCAGAAACAGCAAAGCCGAGCTTACTTTTCTGGAGGGAAGCTGGAAGGGGCGAGGGCTGGGAGGGGACCTGTGCAGAGAGTGGAGGGTGAAGCCAGGACCTGCATTCCTGCCATGGAGCCCAGGAAGCAGGGCAGTAACCCGCCGGCAGGAGCCCAGGAGCCGGCAGTGGAGCTATGTGAAGTATCCCAGAGCGCGTCATTCCTGGTGTTTATTTACTCTGTGCGTGTGTGTGCCCTGTCGGGGGCAGGCGGTGTGGTGGGGAAGGCAAAGCTCTGCGGCCAAAAGGCAGCAGTGGCCAGGAGATCGGGGACAAGTGTGCCCCGTGCAGACTGAAGGCACCCGAAAAAAGCTTGGGCTCTTGGCTCCCAGTGTGAGTCTCCTTTCATTCCACCTGCCTCGCTCTTCCCAAGGAAACTGGTCCTTTGGCAGGTGCTCTGCTTGAAAACTTTGGTGGGTGCCCTCATCATACCCTTGCTTTAAATTTTCCTTGGGATGGGGAGCACCCTTTGAATGAACAAGGAGAAGGATAGGAAAGAGATTGCTGGTTGGTTGCAAAACCATCCCCCCAGCACCACCTGCACTTCCAGTTTGGACTCCTCAGCTGCCGCAGGGGGCTCTTTTAGACACGTTTTGTTCGCAGTTGGGAGATGAGCCTGCAGCAGAAAGGTTGCTGCAGGAAGCCACAGGAGACCAGCATGCTCCTCTTGAGATTTGTGCAATTGCAAAAAAGAAATAAAAAATAAATCAGGAATTCCTGAGGACGGGAGAGGGGAAAAAAACTCTCTTGGCATTGGAGTGGTAGCGTGTGAGAACAAAGTATATTTTCATAGGCGTGTTTCTAAGCAACAGGGCAAGGAAAGAAATGAAGTTTGACTTGAACTTGCTGGCCTCTGCCAGTTTGGCCAGCAGTGCAGGGACCATGCGCTGGGGAAGCTCGCCTGGCCCTCCCATCTATCAATGACCAAAATTGGCCCTGAGCTGTGAACCGCTGAGAAAGAATCAGCACTCTGCAAAATAAACTATGTGACAGTGGCGAGGACTAGATCAAACTGCATTTCTATCTATTTCTGCTCTTGCACTGGCTGAGTTGAAAATCACAGATGCTTTCCTCCTTATAGTTGAGATGGAGAAGCAACAAGCCATATTGCAAGAGCCCAAGCCTGGGAGGCCGGGCTTGGCTCTTCTCTAGACCAGATGTCTCGCCTGGGGATAAGATGCTGCTGGGTACTGTGCCTCAGTTTCTGCATCTCTAAGCTGGGCATGGTGTTACTGAGAAACACTGGAGCTACTGGGCAGAATGTGCTTCTGGTTCACTCAGAGGTTGGAAATGAAAGCTAACATAGAATTAAAAGGCTTTGGTAAGGCTCGTTTTAAGTAGGCAGATGTGTAGGTACTGATGGGACAGTCCCTACAGTCTCCTTCCTGGCACAACAGTCAGACACTGTCCTTTACCAAAAGCCAAACATCATGCCTGTAATTGACTATCCCTGGTAAAAAACCATGAATGAGCTTCATTTACGGCACAGGCTGCAGAATTCTCTGTTTTGGTTAGGTTTCCTTTGAAATACACCAAGTCTTTCCATTTTTCTCCCCCGGGCTCCCACCAGACTTCCTCCTGCTGAGCCAGCAAGGTCAGGCTGAGCGCCGGAGAGCGGAGGACACAGATTGGAGTCTGCTGCCCTAAAAAAGGCTCGTGGAAAAACAAAGGTTGTCAAATATTTCCTTCTCCTCTCTCATTCCTGCTGTCTTTCTAGAAAGCGAGCAAGACTTGGCAAGTTTCCTCACGAAACCATGAGCCAACGATAACCAGGAGGGGAAAGGGGGGAGTTGCAGAATTAGCCCTAAGAAAATTGTCTTTGCTGCGTCAGCTGGAAGTAGGCGGAGGGGGAGTGCTGCCGAGCCCGTTTCCTGCGGCTCTGGTTTGGTGCAGTCCTTTATCCCTCCTCAGCATATTCCCCCCTGCTCCTTCCACTCCTCCTTCCCGCGCTCCCCATCCATGGATGCAGAACTTCAGGGGCAAGTGATGGGGCAGGTGGGCAGCCTCACACCGAGGTCCAGAGGGTGAGGGCGAGGGTTAGGGCAGGGGTTGTGGGAGCAGGGCACTTGGGACACGCCGGCTTGTGAACACCTGTGGCTCCAGGAGGGACCCAGCTGGTGCGAGAGGCAGGTCCTTTGTGCCAGGCAGCTCCTGAGCTGTCAAGGGGAAAGCTAGTAGCAACAGGCCTGCAAAGCCTCGGATCCCAAACAGGAAAATCTCCATTTTTTCTTTTGATNAAAAGGGGGGGGTGAAATCCATCAGGTGCCAGCAAGAGAGAGACGGGTTTCTGCGGTGTGTGCGTACGGGGGAGGGAGGGATGGGGTGGTTCAAACAGGAAAGGAGGGGCCTTGGCTGGAAAGATTTTTCGGCAGCCTGGTTTCTAAGGAAGGAGGGAGAATATTAAGTAGTTGATCCAAATGAAATTCCTGCTGGGTGCCAGCAGAGTTCACCAGAGAAAAGACGTGGCTCTGTGCGTGCGTGCGTGCGTACGTGTGTGCATGAGTGATAGAGCTGGTCCCGAGCCCCGGCACAGCGCTGGACCCACTCCAGGTGGACAACGGGAGCCCCTCCAGAGCCTGCAGTGAGGCAGTGGAGAACCGAGGATGGCATTTAATGGGAGCCTCTGCAAACCTGAGGGATGCTGGAGGAATGCTGTGTGTCTCTTCCTCCTAACGATATTTAAGCACCAGCATCCTGTGCCCAAATGACCATCGTGGCCTTGGCACCTCAGTGTCCTGAGCACAGTCGTGTGCGACTGGAAGTGTCTGCATGACTGCGGGGTGAGGTGTCCCATCAGGGTCAGAAGAGAGGGGTAGGAGAGCTTGGGTACATTTTGTGCCAGCTATGGGACAGCCCCTGGCTTCTTTTGGTCGCATAGTTTGGCACATGTGGGTCAGGGCAAGCCGGGGAGGAGGGAGAGGGGAAGAAGCAGCGAGCGGACAGGCACTGCCTCGCACAGAGCACGGTGCTCTGCTTCCTCCTAACGTCCGCTGGAAGTTTTACCCATGCTGGATCGAAAGGCATCGCAGATGTAGGAGCAGCTGTGGGAGCTGCAATAGCGGTGTCAGTTCCCAGCGCTCTTTACTCAAACTGGAAAGCCTGGAAGCAGCCTGGAAAGGGGGGCAGGAACCTCATCTCCTCCAGGGCTCACCCTCCTCTGCTCAGTGGGGCAACCTGCTAAGAACAGTTGCAGCTTGTTTCACCTGTGCTAAGTCACAGGGGAGATAAAAGGGCCCATGGCACAGCAAACCCTGCCTGGTTTTTTTACCAAGCACTTAGTAGTGCAAATTCAAGGTGGGACATAAATAAAAGCAGAATTTGGCTGGAGCACACCTGCTCCTCGCTGTGGGCTGCAGAGCAGCAGGGTGAATATGCCTGAGGAAGATATGCATGTGAGCGTACGCACACGTACCCGTGTTCACATGCCCACGCACGCCTGCACAAACATTTAATGTGTGCAAACACACACATCGAGCTTTTTTGTCTCTGGGGGCAAAACAGTTTCCAGGCAGCACACACAAACCTCTCTTAGGTGCTTATGACTGGCACATCGGTATTTTGCCATCAAGATCAGATATTGGCATACAGACTGGCTTACTCTGTCCTCCCACTAAGGGCTGAGGAATGAGGTGCAGCAGGTGAGCATATCAAACAAGGGGAGGCAAGGAAGAAGATAGAGGCAAAATATTCATCCCAGCCAGCTGTGTGGATCTGAACTCACCCCCCATGCTTGGAGGTGAGTTGTATTTTCTGGATTGACCAACTCTGTGTTAGTTAAATACCCCAAGAGAAGTTGGCGTGAAGGTGTAGATAGGTTGTGGCTTGCAGAGGGCAGCTGATGCTCCTGCTGCATGGCAGGGCTGGAGGACATGGGGCTGGGGGAGCACCAGTGGTGCCTGGTGGCACCAGTAGAGGAATGGCATGAGGGGCACTGAGTGCCCTGGGACCCCACAAACTTCTCTTTGCGCAGGCAGCAACAACTGGCCATTGGGAAAGTGGAAAAGAAAAACTGAGTCAGGAAAAAATGGCAAATTTGCTGAAATGTGGCAAGCTGAGGGCAGGAGAAGCAACCTTCAGTACTGAGGAGGATGCAGCGGGTCTTGGAGACGTGGTGCATGCAGAGGTCAAAGATGATCCAAAGAGTTTGGCCTGGGTGAACTCACTGGCAGACAGCATAATAACCTGGCATTTGTAAGGAGGCTTTTTACAGGTAAAAAGATAGTTATTATTTGTTTATCCTTAGGACAGGTGTAGCCAAAAGCATGAGGAGGCTCTGCTGGTGAGGATGAGATGGAATGCTGGCTGACATGCTGCAGTCCTCTAAGACCTGGACCCTCCCGGCCCACTCAGCAAGAGACCCCATGCTGGGTCTCCATGGGGCAATGTGCAGGTTTGCTTGAGGGTCACAGACCCCTTAGTGTTTATGTCAATCCCCTACTCGCAGTCAATCCCATTGGAAGCCAGTGTAATGTGTTTGCAGAAGTTTGGGACTCTAGGTAGTTTGCTGTGGGTAAATTTGCTCTCAAGGAAGCCTTTTCTCGGTCTATTTTGGTGGATCTCCTGTCTGTTTGTGATGTTTCCAGGACAAATGCACTAACTGCCAATCAGTCTATGTCTTTTAACCATCAGTTTCTGGCTGGGAGACTACACCTGCCTTAAACTATGCCTGCAGGAAGGTCCAAGACTTCTTGGCTGCAGGGAGACTAGTCAACAGGCTGAACCTTGAGGAAATTTATGCCTGTGGAGACAGTGGGCGCTTCTTGTGTATGTTTGCGAAAAGCCTTGCTCTCACTATTGCCCTCATTCTCCAGACCCCTCTGATATTCCTATAATTTTTCCTCGTGCTTTCACCTTTTTGGTATTGCCTCTTTCCCCACAGAATGTGGAAATGGGGTGTCAGTATTCCCTCCAGCAAACTGGCACTTCATTCCCTATTAGCCTGGCAGGGCTTGATCCTGCAAGATGCTGAGCACCTTTTCATCAGGTCCAGAGCATTATAGGCTTTCAGGCACCTAATCCCCTTCATGGGAGCCAGTTACCTCAATCCTCGAAGGACTGTGAGGCCAGAGCCAAAGACACTGTTGGCTTCAGTAGGATTGGAAAGCTCTTAGCAGCTGCCTGCCTTGAGGGCTGTTATTGCAGTTTGGTTTGTTTGCTTGTTGGATGGACACAGCTGGCTCACTGATGGAGATAATTGTTATGTTGATGGAGATAACTGGTCTGGTTGCTATTTAAGGACAAGAAGGTAATCCTGACAGATACTTAAGGAAATGATCCCCTAGCTAAACAAGAGGGGGAATGTATCTTAAAGGTAACTGTGCGGGCAAACTTGGCCAATAGTCATAATTATTTTTGTAGAAAACCAGCTGAAATATTTTCTTTTTCTAAATTCAGATGGGATTCATCCTTGGAAGACAATTAAATCCACAGACCCATTTATTATTCATGCCTAAGGAATCAGATGTTATGCATTGGACTAATGATGAAAATCTGGTAATTAAATAGGCTAGTGAACATCTATGGAACCTGGCTTTCACTTTTTAATTTAAAGGCAATGCTGGGAAAAAAAAAAATTATTAGGGAGGGCCCGCATGTCTTATACCCGTCCAGTGGTCAATTATGGTGTGGCCACAGCCACATGTATGTCTTAATGCATCTTAATAATGTCTAAACACAAAGCAACATACAGACACTTTGCTTTCACTTGTGACTCCTGCTTTTCTGAAGAAATAGCAGAAATGGGTGACATTTACCTCATCATTTCATAACCAGTTCAGTGTTCAGTTATTTGGTTTTGTAATTGCAGAGGCGGCTTGAGGTTGCAGGAAGAACAATGAAGTGCAACAAGGATTTTGTCATTCTAGACAGGCTCTAGGCCTGTGCCAAAGGGTGATCTGTCTTGGCATTTCAGACCCCAAAATGAAGGTCTGCACTCTTTGCTTCATCAAGGGACCCATCATCTTGTTTAATATTGAAAAGCATCTTTGGATCATGTTGGACCAAAGGGATTTGGTTAGTATATGCAATGGTACAGTGCAGAGAGGGAAGTGGCTGAGAGGCAAGAGTCATCTGTTATGATCAAGCTTGGGCAAGTTTTTTTGCTTATCAATATTGTCAGAGTGTGAACATCAAATTTCTGGTAGTTTTTTGTGGTATTACTTAGGTGGATTGAGAGATTAAGTAATGGCCAGGACCACTCCAGGCGAAGGCTTTCTGAGAGAAGGAGCCATTAAGAAAGTAGAAGGGAGTCCTGAGGGCAGAGGTGGAAATCTCATCACTTGGAGCTCGTAAAAGTCAGGTCGGACGGTACATGTGGTGATGTGTCATCTGGTGCTGACACAGAGATGAGCAATGGATGATCTCACAGATCTTTTCCATCTGGTTTAAGGCAGAGATGTAAAAGTCAGGCTGAAGGCCTAGAAATGAATCCAGGCTAGGCTGGAGCTTGTAATCACAGCTGCACGCCTGAAATACTTGTGGTGTTGGACCAGTTCTCATCCAGCACCTGACACATCTGTCTGTATCTCCAGACTCCACCTGATTTGCATTCACCTCTCACTGGGGCAGGCAAAAGGTTTGGCTTTCTTGGCTCTTCCAGTTCCTGACTGCTGTTGAGGTCTGACAGAGACCTTCTGTAACATAAGTGAGAATGGATCTTGTGATGGAGACCACCACCTTGCAGTGGCAGCAGCTTCTCACAGATTCAGGTCCAGCAGAGGGATTAAAAAAGGTTCTGCTTGCAATGAAACTAAACCAGATTTAAAACTCTGACTAAAAGGCAAAAGCCACTTTCATTCATATGCAGGCCAGAGAACTTAACATCAACTGTAGTGACTACATTTCTGATAGGATATCATCCCCTTTTTGGGATTATCTTCTTTAATATTAATTAAGAGTTTTCCTCTTAATTGCATATTGTTCTCAGTGTAAAATACTACAAGATCCAGAGTGATATCCCAGCTTATGATGGTCACCAGCAACACTCTTCCTGGTTATGGTTCTCTTTCTAAGGCCTTCTTAGCACCTGGCTCTACTATGTTTTGTCACATTTGGGTTTCAGTGGTCAAAATAGTATCAGCATCCTGGCAGCATCTTGCTTTCAAGTCCAAGTTTTTTGACATCTTGTGTATATTGACACCTGCCTTCAGCCGAGTTTTGTAGACAAGCCCCACAGTCAAAAGGAACTACCTTCTCTTCCTCCCTAGTGATGTTTCCTCCACCACTGCTGCTGAGCTACTTCCATCCAAAAAAGGCCTCCTTGTCCCCTTTCTTTCTCATACAGTAATGAGAGCTGATGGATGCTACTAGGCTTTTCCTTCAATCCATCACACATCCTTCATTCTTAAAGACATAACAAGATATTTTCAGGTGATCCCTTCCCACCTGGTGGCCAGATCAGTAGTTCACACCCTTTCGTTTTCATTCGGAAGGCCTGAAAATATGTTTTGTTTCTAGGAAGGGTTTTCCTGTCTTTTTGCCACAGATAAACCCCATGGAGAAGCTGCTGAGCTGTTAGTTAGGCGAGACTGACATGCAGTTTTCTTCCCTGAATGTTCCTTCTTTACTTTTTTCTGCTCTTAGTTCCTTGGCAGCCTGGTGGGGGTTTTGCCATACAACCAATGGAGTCTGCTGCTAGGGTGGCTTTGTTGGAAAAGATACAAGACTAAGACTGAATTATTTCATCCTTTCCAGGAAGGAAAAATATGTCTCAGTCACTATGATATTGAAAGATGATTTACTTAGATTTCTCTGGGTCATTCTTCAATTCAGCTCTCAGCTTCTTCTGCAGTTTCAGCATATGGAATGGAGAACATCTGTAGTCTCCAGATGATGTGAAGGAAATATGTTTTATCTTCCTATCATCAGTGCATCAGCAACGGGAGCTTCTTGATGTAAATCTAACCCTGAAATACTTCCTTCCCCTCCACTTGCCAGTTCAGTTCCCTGGAAGATAACTTTGTTCAGGAAATGTCAGGCTGATACAAGCAGCTATCTAGAAACAGCCTGCCTGCAATTTTGCAAGATGGTGCATGTCGGCATCATTTAATTGTAATGGATGGATGTTTGTTCATCATCTTACCAGAGGGAGAAAATCTGGAAAGCTTCCCAACTCTTTTACTGGTTAGACATTTTGAGTTCCCTCTTGCATCAAAGTAATTGTTGCTAAGAACCTGTAGTCCCTAGCCATATTGTCTGTCCACCACAGGCCCAGATGTTCACCCAAACTTGGTGTGTCTTGTGCACGCATTACAAGCTCCCAGGTCTCTGTTGGGAACTGGTTGTAGCCAGATTTAGGAGCTCTTTGGAGAGAAAGAGACAGGTCAAAACCAGCAGTGAGCCCCAGTCCTTGCTTGTACATCCCAGTTCAGAACCAGCGCAACCCTCCAGTTAATGCCC
This sequence comes from Jacana jacana, assembly GCA_013400555.1. Lineage (NCBI taxonomy): Eukaryota > Metazoa > Chordata > Aves > Charadriiformes > Jacanidae > Jacana > Jacana jacana. Next base: position 117,692 of record VZTM01002891.1, on the reverse strand, counting down.
AAGCTTGGCTCTTCCAGCACAGTGGAGATGCTTGGAGCCTGCTGAGCTAACAGCTAGTACTGTGTAGGGAAGGAACTTATACAATGGAGTTGCCCATCTCTAAACCTGCTTTTCTCCATGCTCTAGAGTGTTGCTCTCAGGGAGTTTTATTTTGTGGCTGCAGCAAAGAAGGGCAGCTCAGGAAAGTATCATTTGGCACACATCAACGCAAATCCTTCCTTACAGTTCAAGTTCCCATAGCTGTACCTCTCCCACCTCCGCAGCACTTGCTGGCACTGCGGAGAAGTGGTGCTGACCTAGAGATCCATTCCTACAGATAGGCCCTGTGCTTCCAGAGCAGACCAAAACATGAGCTAGTTGCCTTGAGAGCTCCTTTCCCACATGGTGTGCTGCATTTCTCCCCCATCCAGCTCTGTATGAGGACACCGAGGTCATCAGGATGATGATCTCCCTTTCCCATGAATCCTATGTGAACCTGGGGGCAGCCCAAGCACCTGATATTCACGCTTTGCAGGTGAGCCCTGGCTGATGCAGCAGAATCTACATCCGCAGGTTTCTGCTGAGGAGACAAAAATCTCCCGAGAAAGAGCTGGTCTTCCAAGCTAGTTCAGCAAAGCCCAAACAATAACTTACAAAAAAAAAAAAGGCTACAGGCTACATTCCCTCAGTCATCCATCTCCACTCTCCAAGGCTCTTCAGGGGTGTTTTTGAGCTGTTCCCAAGAATCCTACTGCTGGGCCTTGGCTTAATAAAATGGAGAGAAGTCTCAACCTAGAGTTGAGTTCTTCCAGCCCTCTAGCTGCTTTTCCATCTCTTCTCTGAGTTTGTTCCCACTGATCCATATCCTTCTCTTTAAAGGTATCTCTATGGGACAAGAGAGTGAGGTCCCAGCAACTTTCACCGTGGTTTTACAGAGGTTTAGGGTACTGGGATACACCAGAACTCTCTTCCAAAAGCTTGTGTGTCTTCTGGGCCATGGGCGATTTGGAGTCTGATCATAGAGATTGGTAGGGAACTAAGCATTGTGGGGCAGAGTGGGTGTTTTTGTGGGTGGTCCATGATGCTTTGACTGCTAAAGACTTCCTTCCACAGTCTGCACATCACAAAGGGGATTTGCTGCCTTCTGCAGCCATTGAGCTACCTAATTCCCAGTGAAGGAAATAGGGTCTGGGTTTTCTTACCACTGCTCCTGTGCTTATAAAACAGTCTGGCACTGCCACCCATGACAGCTGTAGCACAGGCTGCAAGGGGACCAAACCTGAAGAGGTAGTGGGATTTATCTTTCTTAACTTCAGCCATTTGGAAGCCTAAATGAGACCATTGGAGTCATAGGAGAAGAGACTGAAGCCTCCAGAGATATGTTGTTCCACCCTAAAGTCAGCCCCCAGGCCAATTTCTGGTCACAATTTAGAGGGTGCAGCATCTCTGCAATGACTTAGAAATGGAGTTGAGCCATCCAGCAAAGCCCCAACACCTCTGTGCTAGTGGACGGGGGTTATTTGACTCACATCTGTCGTAAATGCCTGTTGCGTGTTGCTGGGGCTCGGGGGAGGTGGGGTGGCAGTCCAAGCAGGGCTGCTGTTTTTCTGTCCATCTCAGTGTGTGGTTGATGTCTCCTCCCAATCTCTCATTGCCTGCGAGCATCACCAGCATGCTCCCTCGCCACTCCCCACCAGACTGGCCGTACCGGCCTGCTGTCGAGTCCCCACCAAAGCACAAAAGTTCGTCGAAAGTCCAAGGCACATTGCAGCTGGTTCTCCGGCAGCCAACGCCCTGGGCTAGCAGAGGGACCGGCTGGAGCCTGCAACCCCAGCCCTGGCTGCTTCTCTTCTCGTGGGTGCCAGACAGCCTCGGGCTGGGCGGCCGCCTGAGATCACTGCCTGACTTCACCGGGGCGGTGGTCTGGAGCAGTGACCCCGGCCTCGGGCATCATGCCTGAGCCAGCTATGCTGCCCACCCCCATGGGGTTGTGACAAGGGGCTGGGGGTCGTTCACCACCATGCTGGGGGGTTGTGGCTGTGACAGGAGCATAAATGGATAAATGATCTGTCCCTTCATTAGGATGGTGAGAGCTCCCTTCAGTTTGGGCTGATGCTGGCAGCCTCTGTGGAGCTCAGGAATGGTTTTGCTCAATTGTGCTCTCCAGCTGCCAAAGGGCGCAAGACAAGATAACCCTCCTCACTCTGCATCCCTTCCCTTCCCTTCCCTTGTCATGGTCACAGATGGAGGTCCAGGCCAGGGCAGAATTTTCCTGCCCATCCCAGGAGGCTTTGGCATCGATCAGGAATGGCTCCTCCTGTGGAGTCAGGACAAGTGGGGTGGGCAGCTGGGGGCAATGCACAACGGGGCTTTTTACCAGCCAGGGACCTGAGCACAGACTTCCCATAGAAGATCGAGTGTGAAGAAAAGCAGATACGTCCCTAACATCGTTTGCAACTGCAGAAGCTGTTTTCAGGAACTGCAACAACATTACTCCTCTCCCAGCCACAGGGAGCCCAATACGCTGGTTTGTGTTGCCCAGCAAGAACCAGTACCATAAAGGATAGGGGAGGAAGGAGCAAAGGGAGGATCCCATCCTGACAGCAGGTACAGGGAAGAAAACAATCACTGGTTTCAGCAATCATTGCCTCTGCCTGTGTGTGCGTGTAAAGTCCAGCAGGAAGATGTAAGAAGCCAGCATGGGGCTGGGCAGATAATGGAGCTGCTGTAGATAGGAGTGCCAGGGAGCACTGTAGATGTTTGTGCCAGGGAGCTGTTGTTATGGGTGAAGCTTGGAGGGAGTGTCTGGGATCTGGCTCTGATTAGCACTTTGGGGTCACAACTGATGGGAAATGCAGAAAAATCCCTCCCTCTCTGCCCCAGCATCTCTTGTAATTACTTCCCTTCTCTGTTGCTAGTGTCAGCTGTCTAGGTGTCTTATCCCAAGATGTTGTCCCTCTCCCCAAAAAGAAAGCCATAGTGCTAGAGATTACTCAGCCAGGTTTGGAAAACGCCACATTGTAAGCAGTGGTGCGACAGAAACTGGACTCCTCCAAAAACAGTTGCTGCCAGGGCCTGAAATCACAGAGTCTATTGGAAAGGCAGCGTGGGGAGGGTCACTCATGATGTCCTGCAGATGAGGCTATTCCTTTCATGGGCATACTGGGAGGTGGTATTTCATCCTGGTCAGTGGAGAGCAGAGACGTGGTGCAGTGTTCACTGTGCTTTTTGGTGAGAGACACTTGCTGCTCTGTAACCAGCGATGTTTCAGCCCTTGGTCACGTAACCCTTAATTTCCATCTTGCACTGAACACCTCAGAAATGAGAAGGGCAATTTTGGGGGCAGAAGAGGGACTCGACAGCTTCTCAAGGTTTCCACCACTAACATTTGCTGTTGTTCCTATGCTAGAAGTTTTACTGAAATACCCATTAAGCCTTGCTTTAATATCTTCCTGCTTGGAGTGGTCTATTATGTTGTGCTCATGTGGTAAATAATAATAATCAAGATAATAATCAATAGGGCTGTTTAGCAAGGTTGTGCTGTGGTTGGGCTTGTCCTTCTTTGGCGCATGTGGATTTTTTAGGGGATTTTGAACAGGACAGCGAGTCCTCTAGCAGTGGGCTGTGGATGTAACAAGCACGGATCATTAGCAGCAGTGGTCAATACACACTTTTCCTACCTTCCTGCCAGAAACCGCTGAAGTGTTACGAAAAGTCAAGCCTCCTGGCGATTTGGAAAAAGCTTCCTGCTCCACTCTGTCATGTCAACAGGTGTCCCCACCCCATGGGGACCTCACACATGTCTAAAGCGTACGGAGCACAGAAGCATCCAGGCTGGGTTTTGGCCCAGGTGCAGGAAGTTGAATGGACTTCTCTGGGAGATGTCTGTCAAGGACAGGAGTGATTTGCAGCTTCCCAGAAACTGTGCCTGGTATTTTGATATTCCATGTCCCTTTTGTAGGGGCAGGGTGAAAGGGCTGGAAATAGCCTGTGCTGTGGAGCTCCCTGTGGCCAGCCTGGAGCATGTAGAAGGCACTAAGCCCTTAGCCCTGGGCAGAGGTGAGACCACACTCCACTACTGGTATTTTCTGCCTGCCAGGGCTCATGGGAACCTGCATCACTGAGGAGATCAACAGCACAGCCCTTCAGGCCTGACCTGTGTCAGGAGCATCTTCAGATGCTTGCTACTCTTCCCCTGGGTCCTCCGTGGGCACTGTGGCACCAAGACAAAGCCATGGAATGGCTCTGAATTGAGTTCTGTCTTGTGCCCTGGCGGTAGCATCAACATTCCCTTGAGGTGGCTACAGCCCAGGTCTCACCTCCAGGATAGCCAGGCATCCTCAGCTTAGCAGGCAGTGTCATTATATTCTGTGTGGCCAGTGAGCCTGGGAGCTCTGCTGAGAGGTCACCTCCCCCTGAGGAGTGGGGAGAAAAGAGAGAGATGTGAGAGCCAATCCACCTCCTGCTTCCCACTGTTCCTCGGCTGGGGACACAGTGAGTAGGGTATTCCTGCCTGTGCCTTGTGCCCATAGATGAAATTGGGAGATGAAGCACACTCTGCTTCTGCAAACAGCCACCAGCCTGAAACCCAATCACCAGGTTGGCAAGGAGGATGGGAGTAGGTGGGAAGGGGCTGCGCAGCAGGCCAGATCCTGACAGCAAGGGAGGAGGAACTCCAGCCTCCTTCCGAAGTCTCAGACAGGCACAATTAGGGCTCATTCGGGGAAACTGGGCGTTGCTCCTGCCGACGTCTCCTCCGGAGCAGACACAGAGCAGTGCCAATGCTGCCTGCCCAGGGTGGCAGACAGAGGTTAACAAACAAGCTGGTGGGTGAGGAAGGACAGGCGGGTACAGGGTCTCTGGAGATGCTGAGGTGGGCGTCTGGTCCTGGCTGCAGCAGGCGGCTGCAGGATGATGTGGATGAGCCAGCCAGGAGGCAAAGGAGGTGGAGCACATGGGTACCGCCTGCCCCGGTTCTGCATTTCCCTCTCGTGTTGGCACCAGGAAGGTCCCTCACCAGCTGCTCAGAGTTCGTCAGGAGTTTGTGTGTCAGAGAATGTTGTCCTTCAGTTTGTCAAAACTGGCTTGTTAGTATCAAATTAGGGAACAGACAGTCAGGTGCATGAGCAGGGGCTGCTTCAGCCATGTTAGTGAGGAAATTAGACTAAAAGTCAGAGGGTGGAGGAAAGGGATCCCCTCCAAGGCATCCACGGGATTCTCACTGGGAAGTAAAGACCCAAACTAGGCACTGCTGCTGCGCAGCAGACGGAGGAGCCCCACCACAGCCGTCCCTTGTCATATTGCTATTTGTGCAGGGACCCGTGTGTGCCTTGGCGGGTGAAGGGGGTCAGTTCCAGGAGGTTTTTCAGCCCTGCAAGAAGAGCTGCACTTGGACTGGGAGCTGGGCAACTTTCCATGCAAGCCAGCTCTCAGTTCCCTCTGTAGAGCACTGGGCTTCTGTGGCTCTCCATCTCTCCTTCCCAGAAAGGGTCTGAATTAGTCCCCAGCTCTGACCCCCATGCCAGCTTTCAGGAAGCAGAGAAATAAGGTGTTAGAAGAGGCTGAAGCTGCTGACGATAGGAGCAGGCTGAGCTGCTGCAAACACCCATTGCACCATGAGGCCAGGGACTGGACAGCCTGTGCTGCTCTTCTGACCGACTTCTTCAAACTGCCTTGCCCTGTTTGTTTGCTATTTGAAGTTTGCTCAGGTGGCTGTGCCTCTTGTATTTGTTATTGCAGAAGTAATGAGCTGTGCCCCTCTTGTGTTATTGTAGGGTTGCCTGCACCAGTGTGAATCCTCCCCTCCCCTTAATTACCGTAGGGCAGCCCAGGGAGATGCCCTGGCTTTGCGGTGTCTGGCCCTGGCAGTCGGTGCCAGAGGGGATTCCTGAGACAGATCACAGTGTGTTTCATTGCTGTGGAAGGGCTTAGTCACTGCGGATGTCTCCGGTCTCCTCTCGTACCTCAGATTGCCACAATGTCTTTGTGGCAAAGGATGCTTTTCTACTGCATCTTGTACAGTGTTATTTCCTGGGGGACAAGATCATTCCCGATTTAATCTATTTCTTCTCTATCCCTTGTCTGCCATCTCCTTATATTAGAGGAGGTCCAACCTCTTCAGGGCTTTGAGTCCTGCAGCAGTTCCACTTTGCAGCAAGAAAAAAAAACCCAAACATAAAAACTTCAGGGGGGGAAGATGTCAAGAGGATCCCACCCTGGGGATACGTGCAAAGCCTGGGGTGGTGCATGGAGTCATTTACATTGCTGTGAGCAGGCAGGATGGTGCTGGGGCCAAGGTGCTGACCCAGCTCTGTTCACGTGGAAAGAGTTTTAAAAAAAGGGGCTGCTTTAATAAGTAAGCGGCCATAGAAGGCTTTCCAGTTTTGCTGAGAGAGGGCAGGTCCGCCCTGGCAAGGAGGGAGAGGAGACTGGCAGCTGTGGCAGCCTTGGGGGTCCAGCAACTAGCCTGTCCCCTTGGTCATCTCCAAGGCCTTCCTGCTGGGGGTGTGTGATAGGCTGGTGCTGCCATCTGCTGCTGAGCAATGTGTCCAGGCACAGTCTGCTGGGCACCACTGGGCAGTCTGGTGGGGCAGTCATCCTCATCATCCTCCCTGGGGTGCATCTGGGTTCCAGGGAGCTGCTGGTCTGCAAGAAAGCTCCTGTTTGCCTTGTTGGGGAGCAATTTATCCACTTTTATTTTCATCGTGAGCCTTTTTCTTTTGTCCCAACAGTGATGTTGCAAGGAGGGGCAAAATTGCTGTCCTGCTGCCTTCACTGTAGGGTTGCACAGGGGATGAGCCAGGTTCCCTGGTACTGAAGTGACACAGGAGTCAGCATGCAGGGAGAGATTTCAGCAGCTGTGATGGTTTTCTTCCCCCCATGCCTGACCACTGGCCCCAACACAAACGTGGCATCAGTGCAGGGCTGCTGGAAAACTGGGACTGGGAGACCAGGAGCCTCAAGAGCTCTAAACTCGGTTCAAATTTAGTCCAGAAATAACCCTTTTTCACTCCAGTGGCCATACTAAATGTCACAAGTCATCTAAGTTTAGACTGTCACCAGCTCGCTCCTATATATAACTGCTCCTGGCTGCGTCCTGCCGGCACAGGTCACGCTGGGGCGATCCAGGGGTCTATAGGAAAGTGACTGCCATGGACAGAGCTTAAACATGCTCCTCCCTTGCCATCAGGGCTACTGGTGGCTGCTGCGGTCAGGCAGCACCACTCAGCAGCATTACCCTAGGCTTTGCCAGCTGCTCGGTGCATGTCAATTCACAGGGGCTGGTTTGGTCCCATGACCGTGGTGGGTTGCAGGCTGAGGACCCTTGAGATGCCTGGACTAGTGAGCCATATCTTTGCTATTGCTGCATAAGTGTCCGCCCAGCCACTTGGCAGCTTTGCTGTGGGATTGACATTGACTTTGGAGTTGTCTCATCTTTGAGCACTCTTGGCTTTTGCTCTTGCATCTGCAAGGCAGGGTGGAGTGTGAAATTGTCACTTATCCTCACCATGGCTAAACAGGGGCTTCTCTGCCCCATTTTGTGTGTCAACTTGTTCTTTCTGGGTGTGGAATAACCCTCTCACCAGTCCTTCTCCACTGCCACACCACAAACGATGATAGCCTTTTATATAAGATCCCATCCTGACCACCAGTTCCACCATGCCCTTAGACAGCTTCTTGTCCTGAGCTTGGCAGTGATGCAAAAAACATGCCAAGTCCCACACAGTAGGATAAACCCAGGGCTGCAGGCAGCAGCTGGGAAAGGGATTTCTTTGGTCATTTGTTCCCATCGTGCCTGCTGCAAAGATGTCCTATGGGGTCAGACAGGAGTCTCTCCATGCAAAAGCAAGCCCCAGTTAGCTCACGGAGGTCTGATGGTTCGATACCCTTTACCTTCCAGAACGGGAGTCTCGAGAGCATGAGGAGCCAACCACATCAGAGATGACAGAGGAGACCTACCCGCCCAAGTCCTACCGGCCCAAGCACGGGCGGCTCTCTGATATGAAGGCTGAGGCCCTGAAGAAGGACCGCCGGAAGAAGCTGACCCTGGCCAAGTTTGTGGGCATGGCTGAGAACACGGCACACCCCCGAGTTGTCATCCCTGAGCTCCGGCAAGAGTTTGAGCTGGTGAGTGCCTTCACCTGCCCTCCATGGGGTTCCCCTGGGGAGCAAGTGCCAGTGGGAAGGGACAGGGGACCTGGGAGCATTTGCAGCTGGAGGCTTGCCAAGTGGTTTTCCCTTCCTCATGGCTCTGTCTTTTCCCCACTTGCAGGGTCCCTGCCGCAGGCACATGGAGGCATCCCTGCAGGAGCTCAAGAGCAGCCAGCGGATGGTCCCCCGTGCTGTCCACCTCCCCAACTGTGACCGAAAGGGCTTCTACAAGAGGAAGCAGGTAAGAAAGAGCCCTATGGCGGGATGTTTCCCACACGGGGAAGGTCTGCTGCCCGGAATGGAAAGGAAGGAGGTTTCTCCTCTGCTGAGCTGGTGGAAAAGTTGCTGTGAGCATCTTCAGGCATGATTGGTGGTGGGTGGCCTTGCTGATGGCTCCGAGTGCCATCTGGACTGAGTAGAGCATCCTAAAGGTGTGGGAGGAGGAAAATCAGAAAGCCCTGGGCGGGGGTAGAAGCAGGGATGGAGATGTGCTGAAAGCAGAGAGCCGGAGCTAGGTCCCACCCAGGGAATTGCACTGCTGAGGTGGAAGAGGCAAAGTATAGAGCTGATCCTGATTCCCAGCATGAGGGAGGCACACAGTGGCTGGTGGCCATCTCCTGATCTTTGCTTTTGCGTGTCTCCCCAGTGCAAGCCCTCCCGAGGCCGGAAGCGTGGGTTGTGTTGGTGTGTGGACAAATATGGCATGAAGCTGCCAGGGACTGACTACCTGAGCGGAGACCTGCAGTGCCACGCATTCGACAGCAGCAACGTGGAGTGAAGTCGCATCCCCTCCCTCCGCCCCATCACTACCTACCCAGGCTCCCTTCCACCCTCCCCTCTGCACCTCCCCGCGCCCCGGGACTCCGATTCCTTTCATCTCATGTAAGAAGAAAAACAGAAAGGAAAAGAAAAAAGAGAAAGGAAGGAAAAAAAAAAAAAGAGAAAGGAAGGAAAAGGGAAAAAGGAGGAAGAGAAAGAAAGAAGAGAAGTAAAGAAAGGAAAAGCAAAAAGAGAGAAAAGAAAGGAAAAGCAAAAAGAAAAGCAAAAAACAAAGAGAAAAGAAAAGAAAAGAAAAGAAAAGAAAAGAAAAGAAAAGAAAAGAAAAGAAAAGAAAAGAAAAGAAAAGAAAAGAAAAGAAAAGAAAAGAAAAGAAAAGAAAAAAAAAGAAAAGAAAAGAAAAGAAAAGAAAAGAAAAGAAAAGAAAAGAAAAGAAAAGAAAAGAAAAGAAAAGAAAAAAGAAAGGAGAAAAACAAATCCTGAAGAAACTGAGGACTCGGAATCTACAGCAGCCTCTTGACAGCAAGGACTCAGCAAGGAAAGGACAGAGCCAGAGACAAACCAGCCGCGGCCGCTCTGCCATCCCGCACTTCTCCCCACTGCCAACTCTGTGCCCCCCACCATGAGCAGAGACCACCCTGATGTAGGAAGCTCTCCGAGTTGGTGATTTTTCAGTACGGGTTCTGGGAGGGTTATTTTTTTCTTTTTCTGTTTTGTTTTTGTTTGTTTATTATTATTTTTTTTGATTAGCCAGTCATTTTCTAAAGGGTCTCGAGAGAAAACCTTGCAGGCACCGGCATTCCTCCTCTTCACTGCGGTCCTCCAGAGTCTCCTGCCCCACATCACTGGGACTCACTCAAGTTGATTTGACTTGACTTCAGTCTCAAACGACCTCCCCCGGATCCAGGCAGATTTTGACACATCAGGAGGAGGAGTGGGACTGCTGGCCTCATGTCTGGAGATGAGCCGGGGAGTGAAACGCAGCCCCTGCAACAGCACGAATACCCTCTCAAAAATATTCGTGGACTTCAAAAAGAAATCATCCTAAAGGAAAGACATCCTCCTCCGTCTGGTTCCTCTCAAATGGGAGGTCAGAAATCTTTTTCGACAAGCGGAACTCTGACCGTTGTCCATCCAGGTGCGGAAGTGTTTGTGCATGTACGTGTGTGTGAGTGTGTGTGTGCACGGACATGGCTTTTCCTCCTTGGAGAACTTCGCCTCGAAACCTGCAATCTAGAGGCTTAGCTGTAAGCAGGGTGAGAGATGCTTCTCCCTCCCAAAGAAAGAATAATAACCTGCGGGACTAAGCACAGGAGCAGAGTTACAGACGAGCATCGGTGCCTGCGGGATCAGGGCCCCGCTGACACCGAGGGCTGCATCCGAGCTGACACTGCAGATATCCCATTGCTGTCCAGACTGAAGCATCCCTACATGGGGATCGGGGCCAAAACTCTTCACCACCCTTTGCCGCCACGAGGAAGACCAACTACGGAGATTTTTCTTTTATTTTATTTTTTCACAGCCAAAAAAGGTGGTTTGCTCCAGGGGAAAAAAAAAACAAATCCACACTTTGTTTTGTCTTGGATTTTTGTTAAGGCTGGTTTATAGCCTCTCCCATGGGCCTCTCCCATCATCCTTTCCCATTGCGGATACCGCTCAGATTGCCATGGCTGGTTCCTACCACCCTGCAGTAAAACCTTACGACAGGCCCTTGTGTTTAACCCAGGATCCAGCTCCTTGTTGAGTGACAGTAGCCACCATGCCACGGAGACCCACTGCCTCAGGCCTGCTGGGACAGCCCTCAGCTGCCTTCCTGACTTTTTTTGTTGTTTTTAGTTTTTATGTTCGATTTTGGGACTGCTGCCTCTCGTTTCCTCATGACAAGGGTCTCCAGGGTGTTGGTGCTGGGAGGAGATCCTGCAGAAAAGGGAAGGAAGGAAAGGAAAGCAAGCCATGGGGTCTGGGCGCTGAGATCGCAGTGGGCAAATGTGCACCCACTGGGGACCACATCCCACTGCCACAGCTGGAGCTGGCAGCAAGCATTGCCCAAAGGACACAGCCAATCTTGGGGGGAAGGTTTCTGCACCCCTGAAGCCCCCATGAGCATGCCAGAGCTGGTCAGGGAGGAAAGTGGGTCTGCAGCACCACCAGGTCCCCACCAGCGGAATGGGACAAGGGGATTTGGCACCAAGGGGCTCCAGCAAAGGCTCCTCTCCATCATGGATTGGGCACCCTCATAGTCTTTCGCAGCAGAGCATTGCTCCCCTGAGCACTCCCCAGGTCCCCACCACAAGGACACTTGCCCCATTCAAGGGCAGGACTGCATGCCCCATGGTTATTTCTCCCAGAGTTATTGCGGGGAAGAGTTTCACTGATGGACTTCCACAGAGACCTGGTGGGCCATGTTTGGAGCTGGGGGTGAGGTGTCTTCCCTTGCCAAAAAGGGGGTGCCACCAGAAGCAGATGTATCACCCCAAAAAGCCTACAGGAGCAAGATGACCCCTGTGATGCTGGAGGGGAGCAAGGCTGGTGCTGGAGCCAAGGGAGTGACCCCTTTGAGCTCTACAGGGCTGATGGAGCAGGGTTGGTTTGACCACGGTGCGGGGGCTAATGGTGCAGTGAAGGTGGGGTGAAGAAGGCAGGTGGAGGAGGCACCTGTGCCAACCCCAAAGGCCACAGGTCGCCATTCATTGTCACTGCTTTCTAGCATCTCCTCCACTCACTAATCCCCATGCAAAACCTCCTAACTGTAATAGGCCAGTACCACCTTCCCCAGGACCCATCCTTCCTTTGTTCTCCCTCTTTCTTGCTTTTTTTGTTCATTTGTTTGTTTGTTTTGATGTTTGATTTCCCAAAACTTGAAAGCCTTTGGCTGCAGAGAAAGGAGACGTGCTGCCGGGGCGGGATGGGAGTGGGCAGAGGGATGGCAGCTCCCCATGGACTTTGTCTTTTGGATCTGATGCTTTTGCAGGGTCAGGGTCAGCTTGCAGCGCCTAGTGATGGTCTCGCGACCTGGCCACCGCTGTGACACTGGGAGGGGGACACAGGGTGCCTCCCTGACCTCCCTGTACAAAGGGAGTCTCAACCATGGCCCTGGAAGCCCAGAGCTCCAAAATCCACCCAGCACAGCCTCCCTTCCCTCCGGCACATCCTGCGCTGGGATGGCACTGCTTATGCTGTCCCTGCCAGCCTGGAGGAAAGAGGATGGAGGATGAGGCAAGGAGGGGGACGTGCTGCCCTTGACCCCTCACCCAAACCACCTCAGCTCCCAGGACAGGGCACCAAGCGATCCCCACCAGCCGCCCACTCCCTTGAGGATCCCCGTCAGGACGAGGCTGTTTGCAAGCTGCACTAATATTTAGGACCGGGGTTGGGCTGGGGGCGAGAGTGGCTTTGGGAGGGGTTGGCCACCCCTCAGGGTGACAATGAGGTGCTCCCAGTCTCAGCACCCGGCAGCACTCCTTTGCATTTGAGGTGAGAAAACCAAAAGGTGAGGAGTGGGAGAGGGTTGAGGTACACGGGGAAGTGATGGCAATTTGTGCATCAGGGGGGAGGCATGAGGCTCAGGGGGGGGTCTCCAGCCATGGTGTTTGCACCCAGCCTGTGCCAGTACCCAAGATGTGAGCTGGAAAGGAGAGGACGAGGATGGCGCAGGGGGGGTCAGGACACCACATCTCCCCAGGGAGCAGCGCTCGGCGGCTGGGCTACCCCTTGTCTGTACTGCAGTGGACCTCGAAAACCACTAGTACAAGAGCATTTTGCACTATTTCTCTGCTCTCTCCCTCCACCCCTTCTCTTTTTTCTCCCCCTTCCCCATGAAAACTCTCTTTTTTGTTGTTGTTGGGGGTTGGGTTTTTTTGTTGTTGTTGTTGATGATGATTTTTATTTTTTTTTTCCCAAACGGAGCATTGTATATTTAACGACTGACAGTTCACCTCGCTTCCAGACCGCTGTCCTGGCGCTGGCTAGGAGCCCTGCCTACTGTGCCCCCCTCCCCAGCCCCGCCAGCCCCCCCGTCACTGCCACCGGGACAGACGTCACCGCGCACGTTACCCACCGTTGTAACACAGTTGTTTAAACACACCAGATTCCGAGTTTCCTGCCTGGTTTTTTTATCTTTAAGCAATACTCACTACACATTTTACGGTAGCTTTTTATAGCTTTACATACATACGGTAGCTCTGTTGTTTCATTTTGTTTTGTTTTTGTTGTGTTTTTTTTTTTTTTTCCAGTAAACAAGAAATACTCATAATCTTACTGGTGGGAAAAAAAAAAAAAAGCAGTTTGTGAAAAACTGACAATGGAAGAAGAGCTTAATGCTCTGTTTAGCATTTTGTACTTAAAAAAAAAAAAAATCTCACATTTTATTAAAAAGTGAAGATTGCTGTATACTATTTATTCAACTTATAATTTATGTTACTCTTTGATCTTTGTCTTTTCTCATGACAAAGCATTTATTTAATAAAGTTATGCATTCAGTTAGCTTGTGCCTGACCCTTGTGGACTGCGTGCTGGGGCCCACCAGTGAGCTGCTGTGGCCCCAGGCATCCCCCAGCCAGCCGCGCTGTGCCCCTGGGGAGGCTCCACCAGCTCCATAGTGGTGCTGTGGGAAGTACAGGGTATGGGGTAATGTGGTGGCAATGATTTAGAAGAGCTTTTGACACCAGAGCAACCTACTAAGGCAGTGGTAAAATTGCAAGCTGGATTTTAGACCACCCTTAAAGCAGAGCTGCCCTGGGGTTTTTTTTAGCAATTTCTTCACATGGATCATAGAATCATACAATCGTTTTTGTCAGAAAATGCTTGGGATCATCGAGTCCAACCATCAGCCCTGCTCTACAAAGTTCTCTCCTACACCAGATCCCTCAACACCACATCTAATTATCTACTCTTAAACACAGCCAGGGGATGAGGCAGTGGGGCACAGCAACTGCATTCAGCTGGGTTGTGGGGGGAGAGGGCCATGCTGCTGGAGATGCTGAGCCCCCAGCTGCTATCCCAAACTGAGCCCCACAGTTTGGGATCAGACATGATGATGTTTGAGCATCCAGTCTCCCAGGGCAGCAGGGAGAGTTGTGTTGGTGTGCAGGAGCATCCCTGTGCCATCTCTGGGCAGCCCAGCCAGCCTGTGGTCCCCAGACACCACTTGATGGCCCTTCCCACTGCCCCTTGTCCTTCCCGATGCTGGATACGCCCTCCCCCTCCACCCTGTAGCCATCACCCTTCATCCTCCCTCACGCCCCCTCATCTCCACCTCCTGTGCCCCCCCCCATCTCTCCCACCCCCCAGCTACCAGCGTCACCCCATGTGCCCAGAGCAGAGTGGGACGCAAAAACGGCCGGATTAGCCCCCACTGGAGACCACGGATTGCCAGGGGTGTTCCAAAACATATCCCCCCTCCTATTCGCACTGTTCGGTTCTGGCACTGCCACCTGCTCCTCGATGGCTTTCTCACCCCATAGCACGCATGGGGCCAAATCCGCCCCCCCGAGGGAGCGAGGCGGGAGGGGTCAGCACCCCCTGTCCCCCTCATGTCACCCCGCAAGGCTGGACCCGCACCCCAGAAGGCACCATACAGTGCAGGAGCCGCAGCCGGCAGCAGGCGGCGCGCCGAGCCTGCCTGCGCTGCCTGCGCTGCCTGCGCAGCTCAGCAGGGAGGCGTCGCTGCTGCTTTCGGCCGGGCCGACACTGAAAACGGGTTTTCGACGCAAAAAGTTATCGCTTTTTTGGTTTTTTAAACCCGCAACTAGCAGACTAGTAGGTCATACTCCTACCCACAACCTATGGGAGTATAGCTGCGTATAGATACCTATACCCATACGGTCTTATACTAATTATATTAAATATTAATATTTCTGTTATAGTAGTGTATAATATGTATGCCATTCTTAAAGTGTAGTTTGCCAGTGTAGGAAGCTGTGTGTGTACACCAGAGCTGCCAGGGTTTTGGCTACTACCTCACGTGCTGGTGGCCAGGTCCGCACCCAACCACACACCTGATTATCAAGAGTACAGGAGGCATAAAGGCATCCCAGAAGAAACTCCAGAGACAGGATCCAAGCAGTGACACGCAGGTGCAGCCTTCAAGGCTGTGTTGAAAACCCGGAGAAACCTAACCAGGAACTCTTTGCTCCTTGACTTACTGTCATGTCTCTGCCCCTCAGCCTTCCTTTGCTTGGCAGAGGGCTCCTGTTGCCCTCAGGCTCTTGAATCATGTGCAAAGGCCACCTCCAGCCCTTACACTGGAACATGGTTGCAGGCATGGCTGGGGTCAAGGTTCTGGCACCTCTGATAGCCCTCCCTGGGCAATATCTGGCTTGTAGCATCCTCATGCCCCACAATGCTACTGACAGAGCCCTTATGGCAACTCCTGAGCCACCTTCAGCTCCCTCAAGGGGCACAAAATAGGATGGTATTAAATGTTAATTTTGCCCCTTTTCCCATATTCTCCAGCTTACATCCCACCCCCCATTCTGCCCCTTCCCTTGTAGCGCCATGTGCTTGCTGCCTCCTGTCCCATTTCATTTTCCTGCTGCCCTCCACCACTGCCCAGCTCCTCAGCACGCATGAGTCCCACTCAACGTCCTGGCATGGGGTAGGAAATAGATGGGGAAGCAGCCTGGTGGTTTGGCCTTCCTTTGGGGAGGCCAAAGGGAAACTGCAGTCACCTGGATGCTGGCGGCCACATGCCCTTGAGGCTGCAATTTTAATTGAATGCAGTATGGATTGGGGCTTTTTTTATCATTATTGTTCTTTGCTTCCCTGTGGGGCCCCAAGCATCAAGCTGTGCCATCATGCTCCCTTAGACAGTGCCTCTCACACTGGGACCTTCATGGAATCTGTCTCCACAGCCCATAAGTGGAGCAGCTCAGCCAAGCCCCAGTCCCACACACAGCCTAGGCCTCCCTGCCCCTTCCCTTCAGTCCATTCGGGGCAAAGGCTTTGCATGGAAACACTAAATCTGGCTCTTTGGCTGGCTCAAATTTTGCTCTCCTTGAGAAAGTGAAGAGGAGAGGCCTTGGAGTGTCCTCCATGGAAATCCATGGAGGGATTTTGTCTGCTGTGCCCTGCTTAGCTGAAGAACTCTTTGCATGGGGTGCAGAGGAGACCAAAGCAACATGCTTAAAGGAGCCTGGATGATTCACGAAGAACCCATCCATATGCTGGCTAATAGACAGCATAGTTAGGTGCAACTGCCAATTCAATAAGTCCCTGAAATACTAAGGTTAGGAAGCTGGAAAGCCTAGAGCTCCCTTCTCCTTACAGCCTTTTTACAAGCATCTACCAAGGTCCCTGAAGTCCCTGTGCCTTGCAAAGCTGCTCCCCGGCTCAAGGAGCAGCTCTCATGCAGCCTCTCAGCAGCTCAGGGACCTTCATGAGCATCATGGCAGGCAGAGGATACACTGCCATCCTCTCTGCCCAGCAAAGGAGGACACAACTACCCTTTTCCACCAAGTCTTAACTGCTGTTAGGCAGGGAGTTGATCTCTACACACATGCTGGCCAGACACTGACTTGAGGGCACAGTTGCATTTTGAAGACTCACAAGGTACCACATGTGGAGCAGGAACATAGCAGGCACAGGCCTGTTAATGACCCACACCAGTTCCTCCCTGCTTATAGAACTGGGACCAGTACTGATGAAAGGCCCAACTCCCATTGCCGCTTGTCAGGCACGTTATTTAGAACACCCCCAGGACAAAGGCTAAACATTCCTGAATTTGCGTGTGATGCATCAGGAAACATGTCCTATGAACAGAAGGGAGCAGGGAGGGGGAAGATGACAGTTTTCTGGCATCCCATTTAATTTATTCCAACTTTATGCAGCTCAGCTTTTCCAAAAGAGAAAAAGAAAAACACAAAAGAAAACTTCCTGATTCCTAAATAAACCAAAAAGTACAAACTGCAGATGAGAGCCAGCATGTGCAAGGTTTACATGAAAAAGCAGAACACCCTCAGATGTTAACAGAAAACAGGTAGCATCATTTGTACAGTTACTTGGCTTTGCATGCAGGTGTGTTTCCTTTCACTCTCACTCCCTCTCATACACATCCACGTGCACACACCCCACTCCTGACTTTCCAAAGGGGGTCCTTTCCCTATCTCCTCCACTGCCACATCCAAACCCCTGCAAAGTCGTGAAGGGTTTAATTTGCAGGGACCACCTGTGATCTTCATACTTGGTATCTGAAATGTGGGCCAAAGCGGGGAGAAAAGCAACAAAGCCCAGTGCTCCCCTTCCTGTAGACCCCACTGGGCTTTCTGCTTTTCCTTTTCCAGATCAAAGTCCCCGGAGGAGGGGTTATTAGCAGTGGGGACCCTGATATGGTGTTTCTCCAGCACTGTTTGGTGTTTGTGGAGAGTACTGGCAGTCACCAGCACCTAATCCCACAGAGGACCCAAGGTTTGGAGGCTGCTTGATACTCAGAAGCATTTGCCAGAAACTGGGAGATGCTCTTCCCCCCTCCTTCCCCCTCCCCCCAGCTTCTGCTTGATTTGACTTAAGGAAAGCCCAAGATCTTTACTGTAAAGAGAGGATTTTTGCAATTGCTCTGCAAACGGTATCCGTATTGAAATAGAAAGAGGGGGGGAAAGGAAGAAAATAATAAAATCTCCTCACTTAGGCAACGGGGAAGTTATTTATTCTCAGCGTTGGTGTGTTCTGTACAGAAATAAATCCACAGGTGAAATACCAACAGAGACACATCTCTCCTCAGAGTGGCATGTCCAGCGCAAAATCTCTTGGAGCGCCTGGAATCGCTTGGATTTAATCTATACAACCGTGTCTGGGGGCAGAGGGGTGCATGTGTGTCAGGGCCTTTACAAAGCAAGATATATACTGTAANTGAATTCGTCTTTGTGTCTGTTTCCTTTCTGTAAAAAAGAAAGAAAGAAAAAGTGTGTGCTGAATATAGCAGATGCTCACTCCAGTCCCAAGTGAAAATGGAGGGACAAAGGCAGCTGCTTGGGAGTGCAGGTTTTAGATGGGTTTTTTCCTATCTAGAAATGAAGAAAGACTGAATGAGAGACGGGGAGAGAGAGAGAGAGAGAGAGAGAGAGAGACACTCCCTGGCTTGGTATCCTAAATCTACACAGGCATCCTACTACCCAGCCCCAGCACGTTCAGTTTAGCTCCCTCAGTGTAAGTTGATCCTAAGAATTACTGGGCAATAGCCCTTCAAACCCCCTGGAAAACCAAGTATTTAGCTTCGCCATCACCCAAAGGCCCTGTCTATCAGATCAGCAGCTGGAGCTGGTTCCTGTGGGGCTGGCTGTGGCCCCAGCACCCAAAAGGGAAGCATCCAAGGGTGCTTTTTTGCAGGGTGGCTGTCTCATCCTTAGCCCTTTCCCTCACTGATGTCTCCTTGGGGGATGATCCAGCATGTTCCAGCTGGGAAGCCAGGGGCTTTCCTCCTTCCCTCCCTCCCACACCACATCCCATGCCAGGACCGATGCAGGACACAAGAGGCAGGCGACACAGTATTTACAGTCTTTGGTCTCGGGGAAGGGAGGGAAAGAGGGAGAAAGGATGGGTTTTGTTTTTTTCCTTTGATTTTTGTCCCAGTCCCACCCATAGCAAGGGGTTTTGTCCCCTGGGATGTGTCAGGAGCACATGGTGCTCTGTGCTGGAGGGTGCAGGAAGATGCCACAAAGCAGAAGGGAGAACAGGGCTGCAGAGCGAGGAGCAAAAAAGACCGGTTCTCTGGCTTACATTGGGTGAAAGACTATAGGAAAGCAGTCCCTTCTCCTTGCAAACCCCCCACCGCCCTTCTCCTCCCATTATCCCTCCCCTCCCCAGGAGCCAGGCAGCAGGGGAAGGAGGGCAGCACACAGGACCCAACCCCAGTCTCTTCCAGAACCTAAAGAGACACGCTGAAACCCATGTAAAATCCAGCACTGGGGCCATGGTGAGCCGCCTCCAGCAAGCAGGATCACGTCCATCTACTGGCTCCGCAGGGCATGTGTTCCCCGGTCCTCCTGTTCATGGGCTGTGTAGAAGAGGTGGCACTCCGGGTCCCCGCGGATGGTGGGTGCACCCTGGATCACCTTCCCGTGGATGGGGTCCACGCACCAGCACTCACCACGCTGCCCGTTCACCGACATCTTGCACTGCACAGAGGAAAGGGCAGGCATCAGCTAGGGAAACAGAGGAACAAAACTCCCTCCCCAGCCCCACCAGCCCAAAGCCAGGAACCAAAAAGTTTATTATAATGAACCACAATGACAACTGTCCCTGAGACGCATCACCCTCTATCAGCTGTGGATGAAAGCTGTGGATGAAAGATTTGACTCAGAGAGTCAAAAATCCCTGGGGGAAGAGAGGTGAGACAGACGGACAGAGGGGCTGCATAAGCTTCATTTCACTTGCAAATTAGGCTACACAAACTAAATTTAGATTGGATTTTCGGAAAAATTCCTACACCTAAAGGGTTATCAAACACTGGAACAGGCTGCCCAAAGAAGTGGTGGAATCGTCATTCCTGGAGGTATTTAAAAGATGGGTAGATGTGGTGCTTAGCAACACAGTTTAGTGTTGGTTTCCATCAGTGTTAGGTTGATGGTTGGACTCCAAGATCCCTTCTATGATTCTAAATGTGATAGCAAGGCCCCCATAGCCAGATCCAAACATGTTTCCAAACAGGGTCTCGCTCTGTCCCAGCACAGAGGTAGGGACCATGGTGCATCTGGGCCTGGACTCTGCTCTCCTGTGTTAGAGACAAGTTTCTTGTGCTAATGGTTATCATCCATCACTTGTCCTGTCAGGGCTGCAGGCACTTAGAACCTGATGCTCATTCCTCTGTCCTCACCAAGTATGTCTCTGAATAGGGCCTAGTGGCAGACACGGAGGTTACTCCAGCAGGCTGGGCTCTGCATGCACTCTGTAAAGCTGAATTCAAGCCATGTTTTGCATCTGGATTGAGGTCAAAATGTAGCCTTGTTCAAGGGAATAAAAAAAGTGGGGGGAAAAAAAGAGCCTGGATGCACTCTCCACCCAAGTGCTGGCCCACAGGAGGTGGGAGCATCTGGGGATGCTTATACTGGCATCCCATTTCCAGAAAATGAGAAGGAGCTGATGCTCAGCTCTTGAAACCCTGAAGGAATGGTTATCATTTCATATTTGCTTTGTTTGCCCTCAGGCAGGACAGGGTTTTGGGGAGAAGAGAAAGCAATTTTTGTCCCCTCTCTATTTTCTGCAGCAGCGACCAGGGTGTAACTCATCTGCACCTTTCAGTGCAGTTTCCCAGACACAAGGAACAGAAGAGACTGTCTTGATTTTTGCAGCACATAATGCATCACTGCATTGTCCAGGCTCAGTTCCCAGACACAGCTCATCTCCTTATGGGGTATTTACCAGTTCTGCTCCATGCACCCCTTCTCCACGTGCCCATGCTGGAGGGTGCAGACAGGCCCTGGGGCTCCTCACAGAGGGGCCGAGGGTGAGGATCCAGTCAGGACAGGGAGGAGAGAAGGGACAGATGGAAAATATCTCAAAGCATCCTACTATTTTAAATGCTTTTTTAGTTTTTTTAATGCTCCACATCAAGGGGTAGAAGTAGGCCTGAGAAAAAGGTTTAGCCATGCAAACAGCAGGTTTTCTGGGTTCCCCTCCAAGGACTTAGTTACATATAGCTGTAAGGGGGTCTCGTATCCTGGTACTATTCACATGTGGCTTCCAGCAACCCTTGGACAAGCTGGTGGTTTGCTGCCCAAGAGGTTTTTCCTGGCATTTTTTTCTCCATGCCTCAGCTGCTGACACCTGCTGGTTTTGCATAAATGAAGCCAAGGAGTCAAAATTCAGACACACATTAAGTCATTTGAATCCTTTTGAGTCCCATAAATCCTTTCAGAAGCATGCTGCACCCCAGCCCCCACCTCGTCTGGAAGGAATCTCTCCTGGAGCTGTGGGACCAGCCTCAATTTGTGGAGGAAAACCAGTAAAGTGCACTTTCCTGACCCCAAGAGAAGTGCTTTCTGCTTTGTCTGCAGGACTGGCTAGCATTCATCATTCAGCCCTTCTTTGCTTTTCCCCTGTAGTGGGGCCCAGCCAGGACAAGACTTGGCTGAAAACAAATGAAAATAGACCTGGACAGATAAGCAGCTCTCTTGGGGAAGATGCGGCTCTGAACTAAACGGATTCTCCATCCCTGGGCTGCCTGCAGCCACGTGTGGATGTGGGTCTCACATCTCCACTTGCTAGCCCGCAGCTGCAAATGCACCTGGGTGTTACTAAACCTGTCCACGCCGCTGGTGATATTTGCTGTTTACCCCACACCTCACACCATGTGTGCGATATCACCCCAGCCCTGAGCTGCTGCACGTCCCCCTTGGCTGCACATGAGGGGATGTGTGCTAAGCCAAGGGCCGCTGCTGGGAGTGCAGCCAGCCCTCGGGCTCTGGGTCTCCCCACTTGCCTGTTTGAGATTGTACAAGCCATGTTTGTCACAGTTGGGGATGTGGAGGGAGTAGAGGTGCTCCAGGGGACCTCGCTCATCTGGCAGCCGCATAGTGGAGATACGTTCCAGGACCTGATCCAGCTCCTGCTGACAAGGGGTCTGAAAAGAGCCAAGGAAGCAGAAAACAAAGAAAACCATCAGGGTAATGGTACAATTCATAGTATCAACACTTTGGACACGAGAAACACCAGCAAGGATGAACACCTGCATGCACTCCTCAGGACACAGGTTTGCCACTGGGGCCTGATGCTGACTGCACCTGCAGGCACCCAAAAGCATGTGTGCACATGCTGAGGTGGGGAGATGTGCACATCTCTCCCATGTGCCTCATGTGGCCAAGAGCCAACATGACACTGGGTCACGGGCCCTGGAGGCACAGAGGAGTAGGAGACACCTAAGAAATGCTCCCATATGTCCAACTGGTAGTGACAAGTGATGTGAAGCAGGACTAATCCAGACAGAGCAGGAGGGTTTCCATAAGCATAGTTCATATCCCACACCTGTGATGTAGTTCTGGCCCAAAAGTGCAACTCAAAGCATGTGAGGCCCCATGGGAGTAAAGGTGAAGCCCCAGGAACGAGAGCACCCAGCGAAGCCAGCCTTCTGAGGCATCCCTCTTGCTCCACAGCAGCTCCAAGCCAGGGCTCCTGGCCAAAGCAGCCTGGTTGGATTATGCCTGATGTGAGCCAGAGAGAGTCCACACCTCTCTGCTTTTATAGTTGCTGGGTTGTTGGGTTTTTTTTCCAAAGGAGCCTCAGCAGCGTAGGAGCTCTCTAAGCTGATGTTGCCTGCACGTTATTTTGAACCTCTGCTTTGCCTATTCTTTGCAGGGGGAGCTCTTTTAAAGCCCCTTTCTGTCCCTGCAGTCCCCAGATATAAATAGCCTATGTTTTATAGAGATATGTATTACGGACCTTTTGGGGTGGCTCTCCATCCCCATCCCATCTAGTTGCCTTGACCAAGATGCCCACTAGAGGGAAACCACGGCCAAAGACTGGAGGGCAGAGAGAGAGGGACAGGGAAGAAAGAGATAGGGAGGACTCCAGGCACTCTCGCCGCTACAGGACAGCCCCAGAGCACACCATCGTGGGCTCTAGACCCACCCCCTCCCCTCTCAACCTGGACTGGGGCTGCCCTGCAGACACCCTACAACCTCCCTTGGGCCATCTCTCGCACTTGCTTAGGGAAAAAGGGTGCGAGAAAGTTAGTCCATGGGCAATGAGCATACTCGTGCCCCTGTGGAGGTAGGCGTTGAGCCAGCAGGACCCCCCTTCTCCGGCTCTGCTGTCAGGAGGTGAAGCTGCAATGAAAATAACACCTCCTTGCCAGCACATCAAAGTTCATCAGATGGTGTGTTTGGCCTCAACTTCAGGCCAAAACAAACGTTTGCTTTTCCTTTATATTCTCGCTCCCTTTTTTCTCTTTTCTTTCTTTTCCTTCTTTTCTTTCTTTTATTTCTTTTCTTTTTTCTTTTTTCTTTTTCTTTTTCTTTTTAAGACCATTTGTTACAAATGTCACTAAGGCTTTTGCATTCAGCATTTCCCCAGTAAGCCCATAGCTGCCTCCATTAGCTCCCCACGAACCCCTGCCCTCTCACCCTGCCTGTCGACAGCCGCGACTTCTTTGAGTCCTCGTGGTTGTGATGGGGCTTGCTGACTTTGCCCATCTGCCGCTGCTGCTCGTTCACCTTCTCCATCATAACTGCCAGCTCCTTCATGCCTGTCTTCACAGGTTTCCTCCCACCAGCTCCGCTCAGGATCCCTGTGGTGCCATCCACATGGTTCTCGGCAAGTATGCTCTCAGATCGGTCATCGCCATTATCTGCAGGAGACAGGGCAGACAAGGAAAGGGTGAAGCTCAGCCAGGCACTCCCTCACGTGTTCATCCCATCCTGGATCGCTTTCAAGCACAGCTGGTTACCAAGCCATAAAAATCTTTGCATGCAAAAATTTTAAATTGCATTAGCCCTTTCATCTGAAAGGTGAGAATAGAATCTTTCATTCTGGAGTTATTACCACACTAAAAGACAGTTTAGAGAGCAGGGGAAAACACTGCTGGAGAAGTTCGTTCTGGTTTTACTTTGACCTTCTAAATTACTTCCCGAAGAATGTAATTTTCCCATCAGAAGTCCAGTTGGCTTAAGGATGCCAAGTGTACTTCAGCTCCAAAACTTAAAACCACAGTAATTAGCAACAATACCTTGAGTCCATCTATCATCCCCCCAGAGTATCTCCAGGAATACTTACTCAATATTAATGTGCTAAAATAAACTCTCAAGCCTGCTTTAAAAAATGCCTTGCCTCTGTTTTATGGCCACCCTAATTTCCCTCAGAGATCCTGCCATTCCAGTGATCGTCCTTGCTGTATCGTCTTTCACATCATTTGTCATACAGTGCATTACTCATTCATCTTCTACCTACTTCTGCATTTGGCCACTTCTGCTGACTGTGGAACAGCCCCACATGTCCTGGCCCCAATTCTGCCACTGCTGCAAGCCACAAAACCCCCAGCTACTTCAGCCATTTCAAAATCTGGGGATAAATACTGGTCTCATTTCCACTTCTTCCACTCTCTACTTTGTGCATTTTCCCAATTCACTGGGAAATCATGCTCACCAAAGTAGGGCATGATGGTTGCAATGCTGCAGACTCCAGTCCCCTTGGACTTTACGGTGGCAACAGGGACAGACCTCAATTCCTCCTGCTTGTTCCAGAAGCTCAGAAGGTGACAGCTGACCCTTAGTGCCTAGTTTGATCTGGCCAAGCAAGCACATCTAACTGCAGCTGCATCTAACACAGAAGCTGGCCCTGCTTTAAGCAGGAGCTTGGACCCAGACCTCCAGAGGTCCTTTCCAGTCCAAATTATGATTCAGCCCATGCACACACATCACCTCTCACCACAATTTCCCAGTATTCAATATGTCTCTGAATATAGGAGCTTCGCAGCATCTCCACAGGCCCCACACCACTGACAGACCAGGCCATTCTGGTCCTTACAGTGGTGACAAATGTGAAATGTCTGTTAGCACATGCCAAGAAGGAACTGTAGCACGCAGACTCCCAACATCAGCATTCTCTCTGGCACCTCCAATTTCAGCTTTCTAGCATTCCACAACTCAGACACTTATATAGAAGTAAAGAAATCACATCAAACTGTGCTTGATGGAGGGCAAGAAATGCTTTAGTTCATGTCACAATGCTTAATTTATGTATCTCTTCTGATTCTTGGAAGACCAAACACACAGAGCATTTACAGATTTTAACATTTCCATCTTTTCAGAAGCGGCATCATGCTGTTTTGTCAAAGCACAGCTCTACTGTCATGACAGAGAGTGAAAAATCATAATAGCGACTGTTTTATTTCTGCCACAGCTTACCAAGCTCTTTTCAGGTGTGACAGCCCCAGGCTCAACAGGGGATCTGCAGGAAGAGTTTTATCTGAACTTACTCAGCAAATGCCTGCAAACTGATGGCAAGAAAACAGGATCAAAGAGCCGTTCCAGCCCAGCATGCTATCCACAAAAGACCAGTAGCAGTTGCTTGGGGACACACCTCAGAAGGACTATTCCAAATTTGTACAGCAGTAAAAGCACTGTCATGGCTGGAGACTGCATCTGTCCCAGAGGATTTAAAAGTCACCGACAGGCCCATCCCTCAGTGGATTTATCCAATATACTTTTGAACTTCCTCACCATTTTGGCCTCAGATCTCCCAATACTAGGATCATCCCACTTCCCAGAAATACTAAAAGCATTTGGTCTGCAGGTTTTTAGCTGCTTAGGTAGCAACTGAAAAGCAAACATGGGGCAAAACCAATCTGGCAAAGCCCATGACTTTCCTCAATACTGGTTCCAGATGAGAACTGGGACCAGGTTTGATAGCCAGATGGGCAAGCTCAAAGTCTGGGCTGCTGCCTGGCGATTGCTGTCTGGCTGTCATCCTAGGAGTCGGACAAGGAATATTTTGAGCAGGAATCTTCTGTTTATACACCAGTCTCCCTGTTAATTAGAAACACATAGTGAGAAGAGAGAAGGCCATGAGGCCGCCCTTCAGACAGGATCAAATGAAAAAGCAACGTTCAAGAGACGGGCAAGGCTGGCCAGGCTCTGATCCTCAATGAGCTGCTTAGGAGGGTTTTAGCCTTTCAACAGTCTTTTGTGCTTCTCTCATTGGTGTCCCACCAAGCTGTCAACAGCAGAAGAACAAGCAGAGCAGCAGGGCAGCATCTCAGACACTTTGCAGTCCCCTGCTTCATTCAGAAAACCAATGGTACAAACTGACAGAAAAGCAGCAAACTGGAAGCGGTGCCTTCCCCCATCGATTTTCACTCCTTCCTGCCTCCAACTAAAATATATAGACATCTGCCCAAATAAGCACTGCGCTAGTAAATGAAGGCGAGCTGGTAAGCCTCTTGTCGGCTGATTCATTCACAAAACCTGCTTCTGATAATATTTTCACTCATTTTTCTCACTTTCCAATGCTAACAAATGTCAGCCCAAAGAAAACCACCGATGGGAGCAGAGTGTGCAAGCCCATGTGCATGAACACACCCAGGCGCAGGAGAGATTGGTCTTGGCTCCCCAGGTACCATCACAGGAGCAAGGCTGGAGCAGAGGCCAGGAAGGTCTAGCTGCTATCAATGGCAAACTCTCCTCTCTGAGGCCAAGCCAGCTATAGCAAGCCATACCGTCACCCTGCCGCTGGGCTGGATTGATCCACATGGCACTGATGCCAGACCCCCATCCCAGCTTTTCCTCTCCCAGACTTGGGGCTGCTCTTAGGATGAGCCCTCCTGACCTGGGGCTTGCTGGGATGGCTCCATCCCTAGGAAAGGGAGAGAGAACAGAGTAAGTTGGCCCCATGTGCAAAGTACCAGCATTTCCTTCACAGATGAACTGCATGTGCAGGAGGAGGCTGAGCATCAGGTGTGATGGACCACATATCAAAAAGCAAATGGACCAGGTGACAATGACAAGATTGGAGGCATCAAACCTTGAGGCTGGAAGAACACAGAGCATGCCATGAGCCAAACAACGCCCTTTACAGCCAGATAATGCTTTTTAACACTGCCCAAAAGAACTAAATTGTGCGTGCTTGGTTATGACTATCCATGAACCAATTTAGCCACCTAATCAACCCTACCGGCATGGGATGGGCAGGTATGCAATTGCCTCAGATATACAACCCTAATCCGTTCATCATCCTGGCAAACGCCCTTTTGCTGACCAATTTCAATTCACGCTAAATATATCTGTGAACAGAGTGGTGCCAAACTCCAAAACAATTAAGTTTTATAGTTCTTCCATTTTCCTATGGCATGTGGAAAACATCTCCTGTGCTATTTTGGATCAAAAGGTAGAGCACTTTGTGCAGGGTGGGACAAGTGTGGCAGGAATCAAAGCAGATAGCTGAAGTTCTCCTGAACACTGATGTGGAGCCCATGAAACACCTCTCTCCATGCCAAGAAAATGATTTCTTTATGGCCTTTTTCAAGGAAAAATCCCATTGGCTTCAATGGGGCGAGGACTTGGCTGAGGTGAAAGTGTGTTCAAATGGCCATCATCTAACATCTGTAGGGAGCTGCACAGTCTCGCCAACAGTTTCAAAAGCGGCTACCAATTTCCAGCACTGAAAGTTTTGGGAACCTGGTTTGAGACCTCTAGGCACCTCTGCTGAGACAGCTGAGAAACAGAGGGGCTTGAAAACAACCTGCCACTTCCAGAGATACAAGAAAAAAGCACTGCACAAAAAAGGGCAGCTGCCTGAAGTTAAAAATACATCTTTATCCCTTTGAAGAGCCCCAAAGCATATCTGGGCTGCGGGACGGGATCGAGCCAGTAGCACTCACTTAGCACGAGAGGGCCAGCCTGTATCACGGGGAACACGCACCATGCCAAGGACCGCAGCCGCCCTCACCAGCGCTGCTCTCTCTCTGCACTCGTTTTCCTTCGACGACAGCTTGCCCACAGGGTTTCACATGTGTTTGCTTATCTGTTCCAGGGTGTTTGCATATCGTTTAAGTGCTGATTAAGGTCCCAGACCCACAGAAAGTTTCGCCCAAGTGGCATTCAACAACCTGCCCGGAGCCCTGATAGACTCAGGGCCCGGCTGTGTCCCAGGCTGGATGGGGCTTACATCTCCCTCCTGCAGCAACCACAGGCTCCGTTGGCCAGCACTTTCTCTCTGAAGACATCAAAGTGTTTTGCAGTTCATTAATTACCCTGGAGGGAGAGGTGTTCATCCTGGGCTGTGCATGGTAAAAAACAAAGGCATGGAAAATATTGAGAGTTGTCCAAAGGGCAAGGAATCGTTGAGCAAACCCAGGAGCCTGCGCTCCTGCCCTGGCACCACACCATGCACAGGAGTGAGAGCATTTGAGGTGTCGGGAATGCAGCATCCAGACAGTGATTTTTCACCCTGAGCAGTGTTGTGTGTCTATCTAAGCTATTTCTTTTCTTCCAGCACTTACAACCTCTTGTTGCTGTAAATTCTACCACTACAGGGATTAAAATGCCTGTTCTGGGTTCTGCTTGCCACTTTTTATTTTAAGGAGCAGAGCTGCCTGTCCCAGGCTACCAGGAGCCCAGCACTTGTCCTTCACAGCCTGAGACCTGACAGGGCCTTTAAACCTGACCTTTAACATGTACAACAGCTATGGCTGGAGAATTACTTGCAGGAAGGTGGAGAAGGAGCAGACAAACCCTGACCACAGCCCCAGTGACCTCTGCTTCATCAGTCTGCAAAGTATTTCTAGAAGAGCCCTGGGCAAAGGTTCCTGTGCAATAGCTCTGGTGTGGGTGTTGTTGACCTGGAGCTCGGATACCTCAAAAAACGTTTGCCAGCAGGGATTATACTGGCGTTGCAATTTCCTCACAGTAGGAGCTGCCAAGAACAAAGTCCCCCCCAGGCCCTCTGGCCCATCCTACCCCAAAAAGGACCCGGAGTTTGCTGATTACTGCTGCCAAACTGAAGCGCTGAGCCACAGCACAGCATCCCTCTCAGCTGGCGGTGGAGAGGAAACGTGGGGGCACCGGTACGTGGTCTGGCCCCTGGCACAATCAAGCCAGGCTACATGCAGCTCTCCAGAGGCAGACAAAACCAAAGCAGCCTGTTAAGTTTCACTCTTTGCAGAAACACACAAAAAAAATAATGACTGGGAAATGCCACAGTGAGAGCACAAGCAATGGGCCGTGTAGGAGAGGTAGCGATGTGAGGAGAAAAGACGTAGAGCAGAGAAGAAGCACCCCTGCCCTAGGACAACATCTCTCACAGAGGCCAATGTGGATGCTCAGGGAAGGTGCAGAAGAAAGGACACAATTACAAAGCAATGTCTCCCCAGCTCTCCTCCTGGCAATCAGCAGCTCAGGAGCCAAAGGCTGCATCTAGACTGGATTTAGTAGCCATTGACACCTAACTGAGGAGAAATCATGCGTGATCCCTTTCTGGATTCAACTACAGGGACCCCCCATACCTCTCCTGGTCCTCTCTCACCAGCCAGCAGCCTGGTCTCCACAGGTGACACGTGGGTGTTTAAGCACTTCATTTGGTTGCAGAGGACACATAGCCAGCATTCCTGGGCAGCCCACGGGTGTCCATGCCATACAGCTTTTGGGAGGGCTGGCAGGAAGGCTGGTCTCCTAAATCTTTCAGAACAGTGGGCTCCCATGAGACACACAGCTGGAGATCAGCACAGAGCATCTCTCCATCTGCCAAGGAGCTCCTCAGGGCAGGTTCCCGGGATCCTCTGCCTGTCTGCACTCCCCAGGGTTATTTCATCACACCAACTTCATCAGTAACAGTGAGGCAGTTGTACAGCACAGCCAGAAAATTCCTGCATTGGTCTCCAAGAACTTGTTTTACCTCTGTGATAAGCTGTCCACAAAGCAGTCAGATCCCCTGGGGCCAAGAGCCCTGGGGCTCTGCAAACACCCTTTATGTTAGTGTGAAATCTTTTCAGCCCATCTCTACCAGCACGGAGGGCAGGACTGGGGAGGGAACGGCATGTTCTGGCCAGGGGTTGCTTAGCAAGCTCCTCTCCCTGCCCTGAGTGGCTGGCACTGAGAGGTGATCCAAGGGGCACACAGTGCCTTCCTTTGGCTCATGCATCCCACAGGAAATGCTTTATGCTCCTCCAAAGTGCCGGGGACAGGACTTGGGGCAGCATAGATTTCAGCAGCATGCTTTGCTCTCTCTTCTCTGCCCATTCCTGGTGGCTGGAGAGAACAACTTTCCTTCATCCATCCACCTAGGTCCGGAGCCAGAGAAAAACCTCTTACCCACTGCACAGTGCCCTAGAGTTGTGCCTGTGTACTTTGCACACAAACTCCTCTAGCACCCTGGAGCAAGCACAGAAGTGACACTGAAGTGGAACTCATATCAGATGAGGGAAGAAGAGGAATAGAGATGTCCCTTCCCCCCAGGCTATCCTTCAAATAGTCTCATTCTTTTTTTAAAAAAAATCATGTTTGTAGACTGGTTTCCCAAGGATACAGGACTTGTGCAATAACACAGCCTGCCTCTATGTGTTTCAGCATGTGCATGTGTTTGCATGACTGCCTGTCTCCCTATTAGTCCTCCTCCCCCTCCCCCTCCTAATATATCTACAAACACGTCAGCAAATGCCAACTACATCTCAAACAGGAACAGAATTCTCAAAAATAGTAAGTTTCCACCATTTCATGGAAATGTGCAGCCAGGCTGAAGAGAGATAAAATAGCAGGGTTTGTTTTGTTAGCTTTCTTTCCAAACGATTCAACTGATGGGCCGTGTAGCACATCACCAGCCCACTCTGTGTGGGCCCAGCAGAGGACAAACCACTGCTGGGGAAGGTCTGCTCCAGCTCTCCTCCTGCCAACAGTGAGCCTTGCAAGTGTTGTTTGCAACATCCCGCTCCCTCCCGCGCCAGCCATTCACTGCGTGCCGAGGATAAGGGAAAACACTGGTCAGGTCCCTCAAAAATGCAGGGGGATACTTCAAGTCAACCCAACTTCCACTTGCAATCCTGCTTTTCTTTCACTCATTTCTTTCCCTGAGTGTGGGGCTGCTCAGCATCCCAAAGTGTACCTCTAGCAGAGACTCTCTGGACCTACCTGAAAGCTGAGGAGCCAGAGGGTCTCACCTTGTGGCTGGATGACAGTGGTTTTGAGCAGGTGCTTAGCTTCGATATGCGTGAAGGCAGCTTGCTCGGGGAAAGACCTTAATGTGATTGGAAGGTTTTGCTGAGTGAGGCTCTCCGAGCTCCCTGTCACCACAAAAGCATTCCCCCTTGTTAGTGAACCGTATCTCAGCCCTTTCAACACACTTCTCCGATTAGCCCTCCACAAAGCTGCAACCTTCCCAGCAGAACCAAATGAATTAACGTGAAAACACTTCCAAGCTTAAATTAATTGCATGGCAGCCTCCCGATTTGACCTTGACCCCATCTGTAAAATCCCCAGAGTAGCTGCTACTTAGTCATTAGAGGCTTCTGCCTGAATGAAACAAGCCATTAACCTCACCAGGCCAAGTCTCTGCTCTCCTTCCCCAGTCACTTACAGGCATCCATGCAGTCACTGGTGCCCCAGCCACACCAAAAAGCCTGCATCTACTTCCAGAATAAACTCAGCTCCCAGATCCTCAGCTCCTATCGATTTCCAGAATGAAACCAGGCCACAGAGCAACCTCCTTCATTTCCTACAGGTTTTACTGCTGTGTTTGTATTACCTTTATTTCCCCAGTTTGTTTTAGGAAACACGGGCTCATCTCTGACCGCGAGTGCAAGCCCATCGGGGTTTTTGCATCACACAGTCCAGACTATGCAAGTTTTCCTTACTGCAGCCTCCATGAGGGTGCCTGCATGTTAATTATTATCTTTACGGTCTCTGTTTGGCATCAGGATGCTGCAACTCTCTTTCCTGCAGGAGAGCCAGAGGCTGGCAGAGTTAGAGGAGCTGTGAATCTTAACAAGGCTGATTCCCAGGTACGACACCCTGCAGCCCACCAGAAAGGGCTGATGAAGGACTGATCATCTGCTGGACACACAGTCACAAACAAGAAACTCTTCTCCAAATTCACACTAAACATTTCTTCCTCCCTCACACATTTTTGGAAAAAATATAATAT
The DNA here is from genome assembly GCA_013400555.1 of Jacana jacana. NCBI lineage: Eukaryota > Metazoa > Chordata > Aves > Charadriiformes > Jacanidae > Jacana > Jacana jacana. The sequence goes on along the minus strand of VZTM01002891.1, from coordinate 86,231 downwards.
ACAGGACTTGTTTAGACTCTTCTCTTATTTTAAAACAATCGCCTTTCAAGGTTCAGACAATGACAAGCAAACACCAAGTTAGCTGAAGACAGGTTGTCAAAAATCAATTTGAAACTGCACCAAGGAAAGATGTGCTACTGGAAGAAGTGCTCACATCTGCCCATTGGGTCTTCAAGCCCATGCAATGTGTCTCTTGGGTAGGGTGCTTTAGCTATATACAGGACATCTTATTCCAAGGAGAGGTGGCTGAGGGAAACTTTGTGGTCTTTATCATACGAGAAAACAGGGGAGATAGTCTAGGGGTTGTTTCTGGCAATGCCATCTGCCTGTTCTGGCTCCTCAGGGGTGGCTTAGCTCACCAGGAAGATGCCCTCTGGCTCTGGAAGCCCAACTGTGCCCTTTTGTGTCTGTTCACAACCCCCAACAAGATCAATGGCTGGTGGGGAAGTGACTCTGGACAAGGCATGACCAGAAGAGTCTATGGCAGAGAGTTTCTGTATGCCTTCTGGGAAGGCTCTATGCAGAGCAGCCAAAAGTCCAACCTTCTGCCTCACAGAAAGGTATAAAAACTTCAAAATCAGGAGGAAAAAAATACTACAAGTAGAGCAAAAAATACTTTACAACTCCAAAGGTCACAGCAGTGCCCCACCCTACCTGTGAGAGCCATCTCTTGCCTGTCTCTAGTATTGCTCCACTCCCTTCTCAGCCACATTGGCTTCTCCAGTTATTCTGACTATTGCATGCAAATGGAATGAACTTCAAGCATTTGTATTACTAGTTTTTAAATAACATCTCACTTTTCCACAGTCGATTTTCCAGACGGTGGCTCAGTCCAGGGCTCCCCTTACCACCCACCCAAATCTCATTGTGCATTTCCTCAAGGTCTGCCTTTTTGAAAATTGGCTGTTATTATGGTAATTCCTTCCTACCTTCTCCTCAGAAACCCTGCCAGAGTCCAACAGCAATTACCACTGTGTCCTCTTGAGATCTCCTGGACCTACTGTCCCCATGCAACCCCCTCGCCAAGCACTAGCCTCAAAGCCAACCCTTTGACTGCATTTTATCCAGGGACAAGCTCAAGTGCCTCCATATAAAAGCAGAGCACTGTATTGTAGGTGGAAAAAGAGGCAGTACCTGCTGTAATTTAGTTTTGAGTCTCCTCTGCCCACCAGCATCTCCAAGCTGCCTCCAGCACTCACAGATATTATTATTCCCTCCTCATTAGGGCTATTACTGAGTTGCCACATCCCACATTTAAGCCCCAAGTTGAGCTGATCACAGATTGGTTTTTTCTCATTTGATGTTCAAGCTAAACAACATTGCAATTGTTTCAGGTTGTGTCAAAATACTTTGTTCATCTGCTCTTGGGGCAATATTTCACTAACTTTTGCAGTCACTTCACTGAATTGCTTTAACCCTCTTTTATTCCTCTTCCAGGTAGGGGCAGAGCTGAATTAATGAGAAGGGACTGAACCTGGTCTTGCAAGTGTATTTACTATGCACATTTACTATTTAACTTACTCTGTGCAGTTACTGAAATAAGGTAACTGCCTCTCTCTAGGCATGAATTCTTCATTGATATACCACTGCTGTTAAAATAAATAGTTTTGCCAAAACTAAGACTTGGCGGATTTGTCCCTCTGCTGAATGACACACACACACACACGCAGTAGTGCCATGAAGGGATCAGACTCCTGGACAGGCTACCAGAAGGCAGAAATTTACTGCAGATCAGTTGATCTGTAATAACTCTTTATGGCATACAACAGCCATGCACATGCAAGTTACCTTTATGGTCCTTCAGTGACTTCCAAACTTCAGAGCTTACAGCATGGCCAGACCAATGTCACTTGGCCTTCGGAAGGGGAAGTTTCCTCCCACACAGGTGGGAGGGAAGCGGTGCAAGGCAGCCTGCTGCTTCGCCCTGCTGTGTCATTGCTTTGGTCTCTTGCCTTTGTAGAGAAAGGGGCTGGATCTCACTTTGTTTCCAAACAACTCTGTATTTTGGGCCACCCATGAAGTTGCCCAAACTCCAGCCTCAGGAGTATGCAGACTCCCGCTGAGCAAAAGGCAGGAAGAGAGAGTAATAAAACTGTGGTAGAGGAAGGAAGAAAAGAAAGGGGAACATCGTTTGGATGCATTCCCAAGGAGGAGGGAGGCATTGCAAAGCTTAAAAAACAGACCACCACAAAACACAGAGTGATGGAGACAGATGTGATAAGCCAGCTTGAACCACTGGAAGAGAAGCCAAGATGTGCAACCGTCAGCTTTCCACTCAAATGGCTCCAGAAAGCATTTTACATACAGCCAGCCAGCATGCTCAGCACCAGTGCCCTGGTGTGTTTGCCATGTACCTGATCTACACAGCACCCCTTTTTCCTGGTGGGAGGATCTGGCTACCACCTAAAGGCCTGGAAGATACCCAGGCTTGTGGCAAAGAACCCTTTAAAGGATGAGCTGCTGGTATGTGGTGGTGGGATGATCCCCAACTTACAACAAACCACCCATGCCTGTGTTAACAAGCCAAATAGTTAAAACACTGAGCTTCTGCAAGAAGATGCTGGGGAAGCGAATCCTCTGGCTTCAAGAAGGATGGGTGTTCGCATGTTCACCCCAAAACGCTGGACAGCTTCAGCTAGCTTGTGGCATACTGATGTTGTGGCATACTGTCCTCTCCAAACAAACCCTGCACATTGTCTAAGCATGGCCCAGGTGAGCCTCCACAGCCAACACCCATCCAGCTGCTCTGCAGCAAGTATCACTCACCCTGTACATTGCAGGTGCTGTACAGGATGTGAATAACAGGTTTTACCCAGCCTTTATCCATCTTCTCACAGCCAAAAGCATCTCACAGCTCTCTGCTCTGTTTTTGAACCCTCAAATTTGCAAAACAAAATGTGGCAGTCATTTAAGGACATGTAGCTCCCCAGGCATAGGGTCTAGGGAAGAAGTACATCAAGGGGGCCACCACATCCTCCTGGGAGCACTAAGATGGCAGACTGTCATTAGATAAATGGCCCTGGAGTGCTATAATTAACCCACCCTCACTGCTCTCAGGGAAACCACCACAAATGAAAAGCACCATAACTACAGCTGATTCAAGGGCAAGGGGGCAGGAGCTGAGAGGGCAGTGGGAAACATCAGTCCCAAGCACCCACATACCCTCTGAGGGCCTTCATCAGCACCCAGAACAAAAGCACTGCTGCACCATTCCCTATTGGGAAGTGCAGGCACACACGCACCCGCCTCCATCGCACTCAGTCCATGAAACTCCACTTCATTAGAGCAAATGTTGCCACATCTGTTAGTGCTTTAAAGCACGTACATCTGGCTTAATTGAGCACTTGACGTTATTGCTGCTTTATCTCCATTTGCTGAACTGGCCTTGGGGAGAGGGTTGTGTGCATTTTGGGTTTGGTTTTTTTCCTTCTTCCTTTTCAAAAATTTTTCCACTGAAATCCCACCTGAAGCAGGAACAAAAGCCCCTGTGACAGACAGTTGCTCATGTGCTAGGGGCTGCCTTTCGGAAAGTCTCCCCTCTAGACAATGAACCCATCCTAAATATTTCGGTTTATGTGTTCCAAAGCTACAGAACCTCAACACACCAATCCCCCCTCCCTCTGTCCCCACTGGAAAAAAAAAATTCAAAAATCAGAGTTACTGGCGGAAGGTGTCACAGTAAATGCCAGGGAGAAAAGAAAGAAAAGAAAAAGGATCTTGCTGCCCCTGCAGTCTCTGAAACTTTGCCTCTGCCAAGTTACAACAAACAGGAAAAGCAGAATCAAAACACAGCCCCCACGTCCCCCTCCATCCACCCAGCACCGGCTGCACTAGTGCCAGCTACCACTCACAAACAATCATGCTGTGAGCCTCCTCTGGCACATCCTTCCAGGTGGCCTGAAGAACAGAAAAGCCCAGCTCAGGAAGCTTGCATCCGATGCATGGGGTGCTTGAAATCCCTTCCAGGAAGCGCAAAGGTCTTTCGTGCCCCCAGACAGAGGAAAGGTTACCCACAAACCCCTTTGCCAGCTCCTACGCTGGAAGATGCCTGTGTTTCCCTGTGAAAAGGAGAAGCCAGGCACGCAGTAGCTGGGAACGGAGAAGAGTACTGGCTGTAAAGCTGGCTAATTTCCTACTAAGCCACCCCAAGTGCTTCCCAGCCACTGGGAGAACAACAGGACTGGTCCCTCCTGCAGGAAGGAGTCGGGGCACCAGTGCTGGGCTGCAGCATCCTCCCAGGGCCCTGTGCCCAGCGTCTTTCCTGAGCTTTCAGCCCATGATCTGGCACAGGCAGGTACCAGCAGTGTCTTCAAAGCCTGGCTTTAAAACACTGCCCCAGACAGTATTTGTCTCACTGCAGACTGAGGCTGGGACCGCGCAGTGGGCAGCCCGGCTGTCACCAAGCACCAAATGCACAAAGGAACGCTAGTTGCTGCTAACACAGGACACAACCCATGCATACAGCCCAGGGGCTTTATACGTGCTAAAAGCAGGAAGACCTGCTGAAACCAGGACTACTGCAGCTTCAGGGGAAGTGGCTCGATGAAAAGTGATGCCGCAGTTCCCACAATCTGTTTCAGACACTCAGAAGCAAGCTCCTTGGTGACACTTGATTTTCATGCCCGCTGGGTCCATTCCTCACTCCCACCAGTCATCTCCCCAGGTGTGGTGCTCTGACTGTCACCTACTTGTTCTCCTGCCCCCCACCCACAAGGGGGTCTTATTCAGCCAGCTTCACACCTTGTAAACTCTGGCTTTCAACTTTTCTGATGGAAGCAGGCATCAATGTCCTGCCTGTCCTCCTTCCTACGAGAGTAAGATATTCAAAGCACTGTCAGCTTTCCCAATGCCGTGTTCCAGTTTGATTTCATGCTGCAGTGCTGAGTCCAACCATCTTTTATACTCACTGCCTGGTATCTTTTCTCAGATGTCTAAACACAAAAGCCACCCCTGAAGCAAGCAAAAAGCAAGGCGAACTAGCAGCAGCCGAATGAGCTCCCCCAGTCCTTCCTGCCCCAGTCCAACAAGACTTCAAGCCCAAAAGAAGAAACATCTGAATAGTGAAGTGAAAGACGGCCAAAACGTAATTAAACTCTGCACTTCCTATCCCAAACTGTTAGTGGGTGCTGAGAGTGGGTTTGAGAGTTACTCAGGCACTCTTGTTTCACTGGAGAGGAAGGCAATCCTGTCTTTAAAAAGACAAGCTCTTTTGGATTCTTTGGGAGTAAGGCAGTAAGAAAATTACAATTTCTAAACCTCTCTGTCCTCTTCCCTTCCTCCAGCAAAGTTCATATACAAAAAGCAGAGACACCTTTTCTATTAAAAAAAAAAATCTATCTCTTTAGGCTCTCTAACTGAACCCAGCTGGGCTTTACCCATGAGACGTCCAACTCAAGTCACCCTCACAAGGACACCCCATCTTCCAAAGCTGGGAAAAGCATAGAATTTAGATACTGCAGTACATAAAAACCAAAACCTGCAACCAGAGCCTCTGACTGTGTGTCCTTTGCTCAAGGTCCATGCATCCCATGAGCTGAGTATGGCTTACATGAAACCCATGTTAACCCCCCTTCAACTGAGAGCCACGGAGAGGGGACAGCAGCGGTCATCTGCAGCGATGTTCACCAGTGAGACAGGGAGCAGGCTGTGGTGGTGCCTTTTGCAGAGACCAAACCAGTCATGAGTCCAAAATAAAAGCTAACCATGACACAGAGGCTCATCCATGCAGAGGCTGAGGGAGGAGCAGAGCAGACCTGTCCAGCTGCACACAGCTTGCTTGAGGCCCCAGCACATGACTCTTCTTCATGTCTCCCTGCCAAGACATCAGTGTGCTCTTCCAGCACTGGGCTGTGATCTCCATGATCCACCAGCAGCTACAGCTGTGGTCAGCAGCAGATGTTGGAGGAGCATAAGGACTGATCTTGTCCTCTGCTTCTGGAAACCAATGGCATAGGGACTTAGAGGCTGCACATGGATCTTCATATTTTGTAGCCAGCCATCCCTCTATGAATTTCTTTCTATGCTTCCTTTCAGAAGCCATTTATATCAAGGACATTTCCGACTTCCTACAGCAATTACTTTTATGGTTTAATTTTGCGCCCAGCTCCCCAAGATGTGCTGCTTCATCTTCTCATGGGGGACCTAATGAAACCGAAAAATAGTGATCTCATTTCTCCCCCTATTCACAATTTCACAGGTCTCCATCTCATCCCACAGAAACAAGTCAGCAGGAAGACCTAAACACCAAAGTACAGGTGTTTATACTCTGTTGAGGCAGGTTTTGAGGACCCCTTAATCAAAGGGTGACCTTCAGAAAGCAAGGTGCACCTGCTGTGTGCCACGCACACCTCCATCATGCCTCCAAAATCAACTGCAGCCCTCGCAAGGGGCTGGGAGCCAGGACACCTCTTCTTTAAAGAGAAAGAAAAATGCCCGGCCTTTTCACAAATACAGAAGGCCTTGGCACAAGCTGAGGGCACAGGAACAAAGCCAAAGCACGTGGAAAACAGCAGCAGCAGCAGTTCTTACTGCTGCTTGTCTAATTGGAGAGCCAGGACGCCACCCCAGAGTGAGGGATTCATTGCAAATTCCTGACAAGCTGCACGGGGTGCCCCAACATTGGGAGAGACCCCTGCAGTGCCACCCCCGACACTGCCCCAACAGCCCCAGCCCATCAGCACTCACTCTCGTCACGGGCTGCTCTTTCTCAAAAGCCTGCAAAGCATGCTGGCTGGGGCCCAATGAAAGCACCTTCTAATAGGATTTTTCAGGATTCAAGGATATCAGTGTCTGGCACAGGTTGAAGTAATTAAGAGGGCGTCCAACAGACGATCTGGCATTGATTAACCAGCTATTTACCACCGAACATTACAAGTCCCACTCTAAAATTCTGCACCAAAATACTTGCCTTTTCTGAATTGTTTTCTCCCTTGCCCCATCCCTGCCTTTCACAAAGCCCAGCTGTGGCCACTCTCACATCGCTCCCTTTGCCTTTATTTAGCTTTGCCTTTGCTAAATAAACCGTGTTGTGTCAGCCAGGCTAAAGTGGGAAGGCTTGCCGAGGGTTAAAAGGGAAAAAGCGTGTTGCTTTTGGCAAATGGATAAACCCAGTCCACACCGAACAGGCCTCAAGACAGACAGCCACATGCACTTGCAATCATCATGTTTGCATTTGACTCTTCCTATTGAATACCAGGGTAAGAAAATCCTTGGGCTGATCTCATTTCTGCTGGTTTCACTACCAGTTGGTCCCTACACAGCCACAGATCTATTTGTCATCAAGTTCTTCCAGACCAGTGACATCCCTAAAGCTGCAGTAGCTGAGTTATAGACACATTTCACTATGTTTCCCTCCTACATCACTCGGAAAGTGTGCCTGGAGGAGCAGCAAACAGGTAGCCCTGGAGGGAAGGGTTTGTAGTCAGCAGTGAAGAGTTACTGGTGGCATTTAACACCTTGCAGGAGCAGTAATACAAATTCTGCAGGGAGGGAGTATTCAAAGACAGAATTTGCTGCAGCAGTCAAGACAGCAGAGTTGGCAGGTCATTTCACTGGAATCAGGCTGTGTCCTCTGCCTCAGCAGAGGAGGACCCCATGCAGCAGGCTGAGCACGCCCTACAAAGTTTGCCAGAGGGTCTCAACATGCAACAGCCCAACCCGCAGAGAACAAAAGGTTGGTGGGTTTTTAATGGCAATTGCTGTTTCCATACACAGACTAGACTGCAGAATGCACCACAGGAGCCATCTCTTCTAGATACACCAAGTGAATTATCCAAGTACTCACTCTCTCTGCATGAAATATCACCAGCAATTATGCCCTCTCCTCTCTTTGAAGGAGAAGCAGGAAGGTCTTCCACTCACAGGGAGCTCCAAAGGAGAAAAATGCACCTCCAGTATTTTTGTCCTCCCCAGGAAAGCTATATCATCTCTGCTCCCAGTGGCCCCCTAGCAGAACAGGAGGTGCATAGAAAGACTAGTGATTGGTGGGGCAGTACTCAATCTCTTTTGATGTCCACAGATTAGTATGTAAATTGCAGCATAAATATTTATTAGCAGGGAGCGTAAGAGAAGAGGAGAATGGAAACTGTTAATCAATAATGAAAAGTAAAACTGAGTAAAACCTGTAGAGAAAATTCCCTGCAAGCTTCTTATTCATTCCTAAAATACAGCTGTAATGGAGCACTACAGGAGAAATCAGGATCAATTGGGCCAATAAGATCTTAAAAAGCAAAAGGAGCAACAAGGGAAAATTTTATTTCACCTATAGTTAACTATATGAAGACCAAAAAGGAATTAATGACACTTGCAAATAGTCAACTGTTACTGAGATGACTTTACTGGACAAGGTGGACATGGACAATCCAACTCATTAGCCACTGACATAGTTTACAAAACATTTGTGATAGCTTCACCTGTTGTGAGTGTGTTTAAAGTCAAAACTGAATGTCTTTTATAGTGCTGTAGTCAAAACAGTAATTCACAGTCAGTCTTAAGGATGGAAAACCCTCCTTCTGGCCTTAAAGCTGTGAAAAATGAACCCAAAAAGTACCAGAGATGGATGCACCAAGGAAAAGACCTGACATCACCTGGGCTGACCCCTAAACCAAGTACCTCTGTCAAAGAAAAGGGCAGTGGTCAGATCAGACCTGCTACTGTGGAGCTGGTGAGCATGGAATGGAGGTCTCCAGATGATCATTCCTTACAAAAGCAGCCTTGGTAAGTTGCCACAACTGACAAGGTTAGCGTGAATCCTTAAATCAGACAGGAAAAGAGACAGCATCGATATAATGAAAGAGCCCCAGAGCCAGACAAAGGAACAACCTCTTAATAAATCATCAGGTGGTGGAAAATGTGATAAGTCATCAGAGGAGTCATCCAGATGAATTAACTGGCAAATGGCAGAAGGCTGATGAATATTTGGCACTGAAACAGCCATCAGCCTCCCCGGGATGTTCCCAGAATGAAACTGTAGAATGAGCCATAAATAGTCTGAAGTGCATCTTGCTCCTTTGCCCCAAAGGCAGCACGGCTGTGCAGGGAGAACTTGGAGGTGGGGGGAAGCAAATGCCTAAAATCCAGCCCCCACTGAGTCACAAGAATAAATCACTCTATAGCAATCTACAAAGGACCACTGTAAGCTGGGGAAGAGCCTTCTGGAGACATGTGACATAAAGGCATGTGACACTTCTCAATTTCTTGCCCACCAGCTTTTGTTTCATTTGCAATTAAAGTATCTGAGGTGCCAGCAATCCTTTTCCCTCTTTCTGTCGGGTTGAGGGGGGGGATGGCTGTTGGCCTCAGACAATGTACTTGATACCTCCTCTTTAGTACCTGATTCTCTGTCAAGGGCTTCCTAACTTTACCACATTATCTAGTTAATGGCATTGTACAAGGGCTTTGTTTTAAATTCTTCCTCCATTTCCTTGCTGCAAATATTCATTTTCTGAGCACTTGCCATTTCTCCATTCCCCAAATCCCCTTTCATTGAAAGTTTAAGGTCACAAAGTACAGATTTCCTCACTCCAATTTCCCTCAAAGCTGGAGTAATTTGGCTTGGCTGCAGGGCAGACTCTAAAGCCTACAGAAAACAAACATGTAGGACACTTCTGTTACCCTGAAATGCTGAGCAATAAAATCTCAGTAAATAAATAAATACATGCAAACTCGCTTTAGGTCAAAGTATGTCACGCTGCTTGGTTTGCTACAATTAAAAATAAAATCTATTTTAAAAAAGAAAACACAGAGACTGGGGTCCTGCACCTACAAAACAGTATCAACAAAGACAGAAAAATATTCTCTACACCTCCATTTCCTTTGAAAATTCAGTACACCGACTTACGGATAAAGAAGAACAGTACTTCAGCCTAGATCCAAACACACTTTGAACCAGACCCCAAAATTCTGACAGCACAGTTTTATTTTTAATTTGGTGGATAAATATTGATCTTCAATAACCACTCTCCCGTGACAGAACTTAACCCTTGCCACACTGAAGGAACATTTGCATGGCAAGGTCAGCCCTATGGTTCCCTGTACACTGACAAAACCTACTGGGCCTACAAATAAAACCAAACAAAAAATTAAAAAGAAACCCGACTAAACTTGTTTAATGGAAAACCAAAATCCTTCCTGGGATTAGTGCAAGGGCCTCCTGAGCCACTGGATGTGGGACTTACTGTCAGCCACATCCCACCACCCTCCTTGGGAACAGAAAAGCATCTCCCCTACCCTCGAGGTTTCACCTGGAGATGTCCTAGAAGGACAGTGCTTCAGCCAGCAGAAGATGCTGTGTTTTCAAGATGGATATTATTAGGCCCAAGTTGTGGTATGCTGTCCTCATGCCAGCACTCTTCTCTAGCTCACAGCACTCTTTCCCCTCCCTGTCTTTGTTTCCCTCATGTACCTCGAGGGAGTAGCCAAGTCCACCCCTGCCAAGCCCTCCCCATGGCACATTCTCCAGCTCCCCTGGAGCCGGTCCCTGCACCTGCGCCTGCCCACATCCATTTTTTTAAAGCTGATGACTGCAGCCAAGGGCTTGACAGCTGCTTCCAGGGTTAACACTTGCCTCCTCCTGTGGTTTTTGCAAACCAGAACTCGAGTGCCAGTCTACCCTCACCCTGGGATTAAGATGTACAGGTCTTACTTGTCCACTGAGGTATCCTGCTAGCAAGTGTCCCAATTATCAAAGTCTCTAGTCTGGTCTTTTACTGCCCATCCTGGCACTCTGCACTATTCTGTTTTATCCTGTTTCTGACCCTGTCACCCCTCCACATCACATCCTAAAGGGCTTTCCTGAGCTTTTTCTCTCCTTGACGAAGACACAAACTCACTGCAATCACAAACATTCAATACTTTCACACCTAGTTTCCACCAGGGCTATCATTGCAAACCCACTCCCAGGTACACGTCACATCCTGTCCCTGGGTTCCTCTGCAGCCAAACCTCACCATCCTCACACAAGATGCTGTCACTCCCTCACAGACTAATTCTCAAACTGAAATTGTAGTGAACCCCTGTCCCTATTTTAAGAAATATTTTCTCACGTGCATTTGTAGGTACTGCTCCATGAGAGATCACACAGACCAGATAACTGATTTTTCAGAAAAGAAGGGTAGTGCAATCAGGCACAAGTATCAGCTCAGCCTGGCATGATCCACTTTTGCTTCATCTGTTTGGCATTTACCTTCAAGTCCTTTATTACTGTCTTTCAGACCTGCTACAGTGTCAGTTAGATTAATGGGTCTGTATCTGTTTGAATCACTCTCCCTCCACCGGCAATCTTAAAATCTGGGTCCATGTCTCCTAGTTACCACCACAAGCTAAAAATTATTATTCACGTCAATGACATTTTTTGTGTGTGTCCTGGTCCCATCAGAAAGTGGGGTCACTGTTCCTGGCTTCTGCTCTCCAACTCATTTCAATCTCTTTAGTCCTTTGACTTTCACTTTTCTCCTCAGTTTTCAAGGTGTCCATGTCCTCATCCCCTCCAACTGTACTGAACACTGAAGTGAAGTTTGGTTGATACTGGAGTTATACCTAGATCATCTTTCATCTCCAGTTGGTCCTCACTGCACAGCGGCTTCAAGTCTCTTTTTATTTATATAGCTGAGAAACCTGTTGCTATTTGTTTTAATTTCCTTTGCCAGGCCTAACGCAGCTTGACTTTTGGCAATTCTCATTTTATCCCTACCCCTCCTGACCTCTAAGACATTGCTTTTTTGCCGATTAGTCTTTTTTTTCCATTCCTTGCAGGCTCTGCTTAATCCCAACTATCCTTTTTAAGGTGGCTACTCACCAGTTTCAGCCTGAAGCCCTTTCCTACCGTGTTTTCCTCCTTTGCTTGGGATCCCTGGTCCAGATAGTTTTTGCACCTCTGAATTAGAAAGAGGCTCTGCATCCTCTGCGATCAAGTTCTCATGCTTCTCTGCCCAGATGACTTCACCCACCAGGTTTTTTCATTTTTCAAAGTTTGCCCTTTCAAAGACAAGTATCCTAGTTCCAGACCTACTTTTGTTTAGGCTTCCATTTAATTTAAAAGGAATCTATTTTATGAGCACTAAGCCCAAGATTCCTCTGTACAACGAGGCCCTCCTGTAACATCAACATTAGTTACCAAAACAAAACCTAAAATAGCACCTCCATTTGCTGGTGCTGTTACTATTTAATAAAAAAATCTGGGCTGTCACATCCAGGAATATCTATGTTTTACCTTATTAATACAATGTGTTTGCCAATGTGTATTCCTAGATATTAAGATACATTCCTAAGTTCCCACAGCAATATTATTTTGGTAACATTTATCTTTCTAATAACATTGCAGAGAGATCTATCCACACAACCCCTGCTACCTCTCATTTAAGAGTCAGCAGCTCTATCTATCTATCTATCTATCTTCACATGGCTATTTCCCAAGGTACTGAAGTCTCCTAAGGTATTTTTCTGATTATCTTCAAGTGGTCCTGTCACCAGATTGTCTCCCTGAAACAGCCCGCCCATCACAGAAACAACTTACCAGCTCAGACCACAGGTCCACATAGCCTTATTTCCTGCAGTAGACAAAAGTGGGTGAAGATGGAAGACTGAGGGGATTTTGGACCCCATTAACTTTCCCAGCCTCCCCTTGAGCACTCAGAAATTTGGAGTGTTCACAGCATCCTCTGGAAGCAGCCCCACAAGTCAGCTACTGATGCTGTGAAAAGGCACATCCCTTTATTTGGGCAGCCTCTGATCTCCTGGACATGGTACTCAAGAGAGATCCATAAAACACCTTCAAAAGGTGAGCTTGGAAACAAGCATTTATAAGTCTACTAGAAATCCTGGTTTCAACAGAAAGATGGGCTTTATTGCCTGCAGTAACTCTGTCCTGCCTCCTCCCAGCTAATCCCATGTTCAATAGGTGTTAAATTCTCTCTCCCTTCCCCATAAAGGTAATTTCCTTAATTTCACTTTTTTTTGCTAACACCCGTTTCATATGCAGGTATGAATTACCTTTCTCTCCAACAATCTCCCCGAACAATCTATCTCATTAAGCTCAGAGTATTTGCTCTCAAACTGAATGTAACTATGAAGATTGCTGTCTTTATTCCAGACCAACTCTTGTACCTGAAAGCTTGGCCACTGGCCTAATTAGAGAGGTTACACTTCCCCACAAAGCTTGCCTTGCCTTTATCTTTAGCCTACTACAGCTAGGACATCACCACTCCCAGTCTACCTGCTAGTGCTTGTGGTGTCACCAAGTCTGGGGCCCTTAACTTCTCATCAGAGCCACCTAGACTGTCCTCCTTTCTGAGTATACTACCCAAGAAAACAAAACACACCACCACACAAAGACACCACCATAAAATCCCTTCACTGAAGATCATTTAAGTCTTTGCACTGGTGTCTTCATCTTCAGTCTGTTTGAGATGGAGTCAGGAGTCTTGCCTCAACAGGAGGGACTATGAATGGACTTGTCATGGAAGATACAGGCTCTGGCATGTTTCTTCATCATAACCAATGTCACCTAAATAAAAGGGGAAATGCAAATGAAGGAGGACGAATTAGACTAAGTCAAAAATGGATTCTGATGGACTAAGAATCTCCCAGTGCCCACTCTGTTACTGACCATGAGGCCAAGAGTTTTGCTTTCAGTACTGTCTTTGTTCCTTCTCCCACTCTAACTTTTGTGCAGTGTTCCACAGTAAAGTCCTTGAAAGCAGCTAATGTGGCCCTGGCCATAATCTACTTAAGGCAGTTTATGCTGGTGCAATATAGCTGAGATCAGGGAAGTCAATCCTGACACCAGGAAGGTCCCATAAACAGTTTCAGGGCCAAGTTAATGAATTGGGACTCAACAGAATTGGATTCAAGCCCTCCTAGCCTGCTTCCCCTCCTTAAGAGACCTTGAAGAAGTAATTTTGTCACTCTATCCAGCAGTGCACATCCAAAAAAAAGGGATCATAAAATTCCCATCCTGGACAGAATGACTATTAGTATCAAGCCAGCAGACAGAAGAAAGTCCTTGTAACTATGGCAAGGACAACTATCTAGCCACACTGAAAAGATATTTAGGTGCAAGACCCTTTATCTGACGCTGACTGCACTTTTAGTGCCACATAAATAACCCTACTATATTTTGGCATGCTACTATCTCTGCACACACAGGTTAAAGCAAAAAGGAAGGCGGGGGGGAAAGTCAGGTTTCTTTCTCTCTTCAGCCCTGAAAAGGCTGGAACTGTTCAGTGAAATTTGAGAGGAAAAGGATTGTGGTAATTACCTCACCTGCCTCACTCCAAAGATTGCCTTCTCACAGAAAAGACTCACGCACTGCAGCTGCCCAAACTAAGACAACCCCAGGCATTAACCCTGAGCTGTGCATCTGACTTGCTTTTTATCTCAGACTATGCAGATTAAGCAAAGCTGACCCCATCCAGAAACCCAGGAGAGACAGCTGCTTCTGGATGCTTACCCTGACATGGCTCCCACCTCACGGGGGTGGGGGGAACACAGCTGTTTCCCCACAGCACCACACACAATCCACTGAACCATACCACCTTGTTACCTGCTGAAAAACTCCCTATTTCTTGCTTGGCACCAGGCACTGTCGTTACTGAGTGTGGCAGGGGCTGGACACTCCTCAAACTCGGGACTTTCAGGAAAGATTTGGGTGCGTCTTTTTTTCCTCCCATAAAAAAAGAATCAGCAATTTTGCAAAAGTGATTTGCATTTTCTCAACCCAGTCATTTTTCATATCAGAGGTGTACGTGCCAAGACGTAAGTGAGCCTAGGCACGTAGCAGGCAATGCTAGTCTCCAGCTTGCCTTTGAGAAGAGTCAGGCAGAAGTGAGGTATTTACTCATGGGGAGAAAGTTGCTCCCAGTCAGTGAACAGCTTCAGAGGAATCAAGGTTTGGTCCTGAAAAAACTGTAAGACCCCAGGAGCAAAGGTCAGACTCTGTCTCCTAGAAGTGATAAATCTGATTCTACATCTGAGACTCTTTGTCAAATGCTGTTGTTTCACTTCAGATGAAGACGTTGACCTGAGGTCTCTTCAGGACAATAGTCTCAATATACAATTTGCTGAACAAACCCATTTAGAGATAATCTTGTCTCCTAAAGACTTCTTCATCAAACCAAAACAGCCAGGCTTTAAGGGAAGAGTTGAGCACCCCTAATAACATTGCTTCGTGACTGGATTAGCTAATATGGATGTTCAGGGTCAAGTCCTGAAGCTGAGCTCCCTCAAATCCACCTGCTCCTGCTGAACCTCCTGGGGCCTGGCTGACTCAAAGGCTGCAGCAACCAGCCACATTGCAGAGAAGTTCTTCAGCTTAGAGCCTTCGCTCTCCTTGAATGCATCAAGGTTTCAAAGTTCTCCAGAATCAATACTGCACCATTGCAAGCTGAAGTAACTCAGGGTCATTTGCAGGCAAGATCATGCAGGCATCAGTGGCAGAGGTGGGAATAGAGTCCCAGGCTCTGGACTTGTTTTTTCCACAATGGCTAGTGTAACTCCAGAGTTAGGCAACTTGATTTGCACAAGTTGGAACTGGCTGCTCCTCTCACCATAAAGAATGCTCTTGCCTGCTCTCTATTGTATGTTCTCGATGGCCACGGGTTTGGAAGGAGGACAAGGCAAAGACAAAGGAACAATACAGTGGTATATGACGTAGCCTGGTCTCTCATGTTGCCCTATCTCTTCAGCTGGTTATAATCTCTTAGACAAAATGAAGTAACAAGAGGATGATTAATGACTGGAAGATGAGAGCGCCTTGCTGAAGTAACACAGCAGGGCAAAGGACTCTTGCCAAGGCCAGTGGAGAATCTTATTTCATTGCTTCCATGAATACAAGAGCCATATACCTATCTCATCAGATCCATCATGCCTTCCTAGGCTGCAATAAAAAATCCAACCCTTCTCTTCCACTGAAGGCATTGATTAAGGTGCCCAAATCACCTCAGTTGCTACAAACCCGTTTTCTCTTAATGAGCTAGGCCAGCTCTGTGCTCTTCCACCACAGCTGTTCACAAGCACCTATTAGAGTTATCTCAAGCACCGAGGGAAAGCAGCATGAACAGGATCAGCCAGGAAATCCCCAGATGGCCTACAGGGAGGGAAAAAAAGGCTGCATGATGCAACCGTTTGCTGAAGTAAACCTGCCCTAACCAGTTCTCATCCAGAGTAAGTTCTATCCAGGACAAATTAATTTCTTCCTGAGACAGCTTTTCGTTCATGTACAGATGTCCAGAGGCAGGTACCTCCATGTTTCTGTTGCCTTGTCTCCACCACTTATGCCACAACATCAATTATATCTAATGTTATTTCACTCTCTGCTTTGAGCAACAACAGCTCTTGTTTCAGGGAAGGACTCTCTTCCCTCTTTTCTTTGTTTCCCCCCCACGTTTCTACATCTTGGACCAAGTGTTTGCTGTTCCTTTTCTGAGAGCAATGTTAGTTTGTGACCCTATCTCCCTTCTGCTCTGATGCCAAATAAACACCACTCCAAACCCATTCTATAATGAAGATTCCCACCTGGATGAACCTCTGGGGACTACAGCAGTTTCTACTGAACTTGAAGGTTGCACTTTGCTTGGAGAAGAAACACTTGGAAAAAGGAAACTGGGCCCAGAGAGCTGAGGAAAGTACCAGGAAGCTCTGACGTATGTCAGCCTGCCATCAGCAAGGCCAGAAGAAGCAGCAGAAACTCTCATGGAGAATACAGAGAATAGGAAAGAAAAGGTTTGGCAAGACAGAATGGAATAATTGTCTTAAAATGGTCAGATTACTACCAGAATAGTCTTGGGTGGGGGGAGGCTGAGGCCAGTTTCAGCATCTTTTCTGCCCAAAATGACAATGAACTGGTAGATCCTCCAGGGAGCAGAACCAAGGAGGCTGGCTGTCCATGGGATCAGCACGGATGAATGCTTCCCATGTGGATCTGACATCAAATTCAAAGTATTAAAAGGATCTCATGTCTGCCAATCTTCACAAAATGAACAACAAATAGTTTAAATGGCTTCAAAGATTATTACATTGGGCATGCAATGGAACAACTGAAACATGGGGAATGTCACCACTTAAGTTTGTTTAAAAACAGGCAGAGAAGTCACCCATAGGACCTGACTCTCATAGTCACTCCAGAAAGACTGACAAGAGACTGTAAGTGGAGGTGATTTTCCCCCTCTACTCCACTCTCACGAGAACCCACCCGGAGTACTGTATCCAGCCCCCAGTATAAGGACATGGACCTGTTGGAGAGGATCTGGAGGAGGACCACAAAGATGATCTGACGATGAGGCTGGAGCACTTCCCCTATGAAGACAAGCTGTTCGGCCTGGAGAAGGCGGCTTTGGGGAGACCTTACAGCAGCCTTCCAGTACTTAAAGGGGCCATATATCAAAGATGGGGAAGGACTCTTTATCAAGGAGCGTAGCAATAGGATGAGGACTAACAGTTTTAAACTGAAAGAGGGTAAATTTAGATTAGACATTAGGAAGAAATTCTTTACTGTGAGGGTGGGGAGACACTGGAACAGGTTGCCTAGGGAAAATGTGGATGCCCCATCCATGGACAGGTTCAAGGCCAGGCTGGATGGGGCTTTGAGCAACCTGATCTGGTGGGAGGTGCTCCTGCCCATGGCAGGGGAGCTGGAACTTGATGATCTTTAAGGTTCCTTCCAACAAAAACCATTCTACGATTCTGTGAAATCTTTCTTTCCTGAGCATTACCCATCCCCAAAGTCTGATATTCTGTGAAAGCACCCAGAGTCAAGGTGGAGCTAGAAAAACATATGGTGCCAGACAGTAGCTGTATGCCACTGCATCTGGAAAAGGCAGTGAAAGAAAAAGGCCTTGGCACATCCAACTGATGGCCCAAGACAAGTCAATGAGTCTCCAATTAACATCTCCCCTACCCACAGGAAATGTGCTAACACAAGGTGATCCTCTGCTTTAGTACCTTACGTTCACCACAGAGCATGTGACTTTCATAAGGGGAGCAGAGGCAATGTTCACTCCAGGATAAGCTTCAGAGAGGCCCAGAAGACATATATCACTGCAAGAGGAGTCTCAGCAAGTCCCCTCCTGTAGCCAGAAACACTAATTAGAAACATCTTTAAATCCTCAACGGGGGAGGTGTCTGAAAAAAGCCAAAACACAATAATAATGATGATGATATTTGTAACTGCTGTTACTTGTTATCTTCTCAAAATGTTGACAGCAGCTCTTAGCAGGCATACACCAGTGAATAGCTTACATGCACTAATTCTCTCTTAAAAAGCACATGTTTAACCCTCATCAGAGAGAGCGAGCACTTCTCCATTCCACATGCAACCTTAGGAATTGCCAAAATTATTTAAAACCCTAAGAAAGAAGAGCTTTTGGAGGTGATAATCAACCCCCTCTTGCCCACATGTGACTCTCAGGGTCTGTTTCTCATGCTCTACTGTTTCCAGCTGGGACTCATCAGCAAGCTATCAAGCGCCCCTTACATACAGATGAACAGATAATTAGTAAAATGACCTAATTAATATTAATACACTGGAGTGATAGAACTAACAAAGCTTGATTTTTAAGGTTGTCAGTTGTTGTTTTTTTATGTAGCTCTTTCCTGAGACTGTGCTTGAGAGCTGATTGTTGGTTCTCTGATGTCTAATACTGGCTGAGTTTCCTCTACAACCCATCAGGACACATGAACAAGGTACAGTCCACCACCCAGCAACTATTTTCATAAAAGCTGTAGGAAACCACTATCTTAGAGCTCAATTCCTCCAGTGAATTTTCTGGTTCAAAAGTTTTCAGGGTAGCCATAGAGACAGAGATAATCTACACGTGCCCACACACAAGGCTCGTTTGGAAGAAAGCCAGGCTTAAAATGGGAGAGTCAGTACAGTGCTTTAAAACAAGGAAGAAAAGTCTTTATTGAGTGCAAGAGCTAAACAAGGAGCATGTTTGCAATTTATTGCCTGGATGCCCTCCTGACAGAATTAACATGGCATGGCACATCGCAGAGACGTTAGGAGGGAAGGATCTGCACTTGAAGTGTAATCAGATGCTTACAGCATTCGGGATACACAAAGCGTGCATGCACACGATGGGGATCAAAAACGTTAAGATTTGGGAATTTTAAGCGGTGAGGGAGAGGCAAAGAATGGGCACAGCGAACCCAGCCTCACAAAATACATGCACACACACGCCTGGGTTCGGGGAAGATGCCCAGAGCTTCAGCGTCAGGCCCTGGAGCAGCGCAGGGGATCCCGCCCGCCCTCCCCATCCCTAGGGCTCAGGCGGTGGCAGGAACAAGTGGAGAGCGACGTGTTACCAAGCAGCCTGTGGGCAAGCAGAAAGCCAGTCGCTCACCTCGAAAAGCTGCAGCAAGGAAATGCAGTCCCTGCTTGCATGATGCCAGTGGGGCAGCACCCCAGGAAAGGCGCAGCCCCACATGGAAGAATGGGACATTTTACCCCAAAAACCATCCAGGCCTGGAGGTGTTCCCACGTCTCTGTGATTCCAAGCACATCCCATGTGAGGGAAAGCCAGGGACAGGGCTGGATCAAGCAGGAATTCAAGTTTGAATTAACTTAAAGCAACTTTAGGACCCAAACAAAATACAGGACTTCAGGGGGAACCGGAGATCTGGCTGGGCTGGCCATGCTGAAACTGAGGAATTCAGGGGCACCTTCTGTAGGTGAGACCTCCCATCTCCAACATCTGCAAGGAACAGTATTTGCCCCTGTGCTGCATCACCCAAGAGGCCATTGAACTAGTCAGCAATTCAAATATTCTCACAAGTTTTCTTCTCTCCTTAGGTTGTGACATTTTTCAGGGGGAAGGGAGGAGGAGAGGGAAGGGGAGGGGGAGGGGAAGAGGAAGGGAAGGAAAAAAACTTCATCAGGATGGAGGACAGAGCACAAAGGATGCAGGCACAGGCACGTTGACAGCCCCTGGGAAAGGGGAGGAGGGGGTGGGGTGTGAAACACAGCCCAGGCCTGCTGCTTAGCAGCTGGGATCTTAACACTTGTTGTAGCAGGAGAAATTGGTAACAGAAATCGGCACAGGGAAAGATCGGGGTGTCAGGTTCAAGGCTGTGCTGCAGCAAGAGAGAACAGCAGAAGTCATCTTTAGGGAAGGGTTGATTGGCACTGTTTTATATTTTTTTTAAACAGTTCTTCAGAATCATAACCACAGCCCCAGGAGATGTACAAAATCATTTAGATCTTCCTATTCCACCAATTTGGTGCACCTCCAAGGAACAAGCACACTGGAAACAAGAACAGCAAGTGAATTTGTATTATTTTCTCTGCTGGAGCTTTTAGGGAGTCGAAAGAAAATGCTTTTGTGGCATTTGTGGCAACAGCTAGCTTTGTTATCTGTAGTCTCTTCCACTGAGTACTTTCCAAAGTACTGAACAGAAGGAGTAAAATGAAAAAAAATAACCCACATTACCCCATCACACAGCAATTCAGCTCCAGCTGACACCCCACAGACATTTAGATCACCACCGTGAATCAGAGCCAACGTCTGTCAGCGCTGCCTGGGCATCACCCACTGCATGGCTCTTTCAGTGCCAGGTCACCCCTCAGCTCAGACCCCCTCTCCACCAGCTGAGGAAACACATGGGAGTGAAGGGGAGCAGGAGCCACACACCCCATTTTCTCAGGACAACCCCATCCCCAAATTCCTGCTACAGACACTGCCACCATTGGGCCCTGCAGCAAGAGCAAGGGCACAGAAGAAGCCTTCCCCACCATCCCACCAGGGTACACATGCACAAGACCCCCTGACCAGAGAGCAACGCAGGGCACTTGCACCCTGCTCAGAGGACCCTCCTGGGCCACCAGCAGAGCCAAGGCAGCCACCCACACATAATGCTCTCACATCGAGCCCCTTACTTACACTTTAATCAGTTCATAAGAAACTCAAGCACCTGGGGTGATTTGGGCTAAGGCACTTTGTTTCACAACTGTGGTGGAGGAAGAGCAGGCTTGTGCTTCTGCCAACAGGAAAGACCTCTGCCCTGCAAGTTGTTGATGCCTACACAGGCTCAAACCCCACTTTTAAATAGAACTAATAAAGCAATAATCTGTGCCAAACTGTGATTTTAAAATGATGCGTAGCACAGGGAGGCTCCTATTTGAGATTTAACAGGTGGCAGCAGCAGCTCAGGTTCCTACTGTAAATGGCAGAGCTCTCCTACATCAGGATAAGCAGTGAGCACCTACACCCTACATCTGAAATTGTTTGAGCAAAATAAAACACTGAGCTCAGCCGTCACCCATCTGAGCCAGTATTACTGAAGTGAAGGCTTCTGAGCTTTTCCCAATACCTTCACACTGGGACCATGTTCAGGTTACATCTGCAGAGGATCACACAGTCCTCTGCTTTTGAGATTCCTTCCTGCAAGGAATGTGAACCGCTTGGAAATGCTAGCAGCTTTCCCACACGGATGCAGGGAGGGAAGCCGAGACACTAGGCAACCGCAGCCTCTCAGAAAAGAATTCATGATGAAAAATTATGGCTTTTCCTCCCGGCCGGGGTAACCTTAAACTGGGAAAGACTTTAGACCCACGTTCTGCACTGCAGCCACTTGCTCCAAGCTGAGTTCTCAGATCACAGAGCGTTACCAGATCAGGACTGCACCTACACATTAGGAATCTTTCTAAATCATGTCAGTCATTGAAGAGACTCAGCAGGATCCTCACTGGGCTGGTGGACAAAAGGGAGGGGGCAGGGGAAAACTGTGACAAATTGAAAATTCAACATGGATTGCATAACTGCATGAATAATTCCTTTCAAGCCAAAAGGGATTCCTGCAAAAGAGGTAGTTTGCTGTAGTCCCTCAGCTCCACTTAATGAAAGAACTCCCAGAGAGTTGGGTGGGTTCTGTCCGTACTCACAGAGAAAAAAAAATGCTTACAACCCTGTTGCAAGCTGTAAGATGCAACTGATCTATCAGCAGAGAAAAGCTGGATCAACCAACCAGGCAGCACTGGAGACAAATTTCCCCATCCTGGCTGGACAACAAATGGGCTCAAAATGGCAAAGATGGTCACTCCCTTTTGCTAGCGACAATTTTTCGTTAGTGAAATCAATGTAAGAAATGGGAGGGGGGTATGGGGGTGGAAAATTGCTAATAAGTATTTTCTCCAAAAAACTGAGATTTATTAAAGCATGGTATCACCTCCCAGCAGGAAAGAGGAATTGCTAAAACAAAGAGAAGGCTGAAAAAGCAGGGGGAGAAAGGGACATCCCTCCCCCCACCCCTTCAAAAAGGGAAGCAGAAAGTGCCCATTCTCTCTGCTTCAAAAAAAAAAAAAAAGAAAAAGCAGAAAGATCTACTCAAGTTATTGCGTGGCATGCCAGAAGTGAAGAAGCCCCATCTCTCAAGCTATAGGCTGCAAACCTGGAATGACCCAGCATGAGGAAGGGCCCCCTCATCTGCATTTCCTGGCTGCCATGCCAGGGTTAAGCTTTTTTCATATGCAAAATCTAACCCTGCAATAATTTCTTTTGGCCATATCACTCCCAGGAGAAGCTGGTCTCACCATATTCCCATACAACCTTAAAAGCAGCCAAAAAGACCCAAAGGCCCATTTTTGCCCTGCATCCTATCTCCTGCCAGGGCTAACAGGACACACAGGAGTGTGTCCACACCCTGCAGGACCAACAGCCTCCCCTGGGTCTGATAGTATACTCTCAGCAATAGCCAAAATGACCCCTCCTCAAAGGCAGCAGTCCCCAAGAGGGAAGGAGGTGGGTGTCCAAAGCATTTAATTTCATGAGAATAGGAAACTGAGACCAGGAGGTAGAAGAAAGGGATATAGGCCACCTGTGAACTGAGGAAAGACTTACCACCCTCTACAGCAACCTGAAAGGAGGTTGTAGCAAGGTGGATGCTGGTCTCTTGTCCCAAGAAATGATGGGACAAGAAGAAAAAGCCTCATGTTGTACCAGGGGAGGTTTAGATTGGATACTAGGAAATTTTTTTTCACCAAAAGGGTTATTAAGCACTGGAACAGGCTGCCCAGGGAAGCAGCTGAGTCACCATCCCTGGAGGTATTTAGAAGGCATGTAGACGTGGTGCTTCAGGACATGGTTTAGTGGTGGACTTGACAGTGTTAGGGTTGTGGTTGAATTCAATGATCTTAAGAGTCTTTTCCAACCTAAATGATTCTATGATTTTGGTGGAGAAAGTTAATTGTTTCCCAAATGGAGAGCCAGCCATCTCAGAGCAGTGCTACCCATGAGGACACCTTAGGCACCAGCACCCATGTAGATGCCCTGATATCCAATACGATAGGTGAACCCACACTACAGCCCTTCTCTCCAAGCAGGCACTACCAGGGCCTTTATTCCTCTACCAGGCCAGTGATCTTCACCAAACTTTCAGGAAGATCAGACCTCTGTACCACCCTACCTGGGGGGAGTTGGTTAATGGATCCAAAAGCTAGTGGGAAAGTGAAAACCTTTATAGAAATCAGGCCCAAATGCATTCTCTCCATTGGGATCTTCAGGACCCAAGCCCAGTGGTTTTGGAGCTCTCTCCTTGAATTCCACATTATATTTCACACTGTTTGCCTAAAACCAGATCCCCAACTCCCTGCCAAGTGTTCCTAACCCACTGGCTTTGAGGTCAGGACTGCAGCCCACTCCATAAGTTCCTCCTTCCCTCTTGTAGGCAGCCTCAGCTTCTCCTCCTCTTCCCTGAACACCAGTCCCACAGCTGCTTATTCGCCGTTTCCCACCTGCACGCCAGTTAGTCTTCCCCCCTCTTCTTGCATCCCACATTAATACCATGAGCCCTAACTCCCCTCCCAGCCAAACCCAGGTCCCATTTCGTTCAAGAGAGCCTGCATGTCTCTGATGAGCTCCAGGACCAGGCATGAATACCAGAGAAAGGGACAGGATGGCAGGCTGGGTGGTTTGACGGCTGCTGCTCACTGAGAGGATGGAAGAGCACTCATCCTTTTTTCCCTGCTTGTGTCCCTGTCTGGGAATAGAGATGCATGAAAAAGGTTCAGGACTGTCTCCTTCCCCAGTCCTTTGGTTGGCACAAGCAGTGTTGCAGCTCAGTACTCCAGATCTTCCTTCTGCTCAGGATGGCTCTGAGCACCCACAAAGGTACATTGCTACCAAGAGATGCCACTCCACATGTTGCCAAACCACCCCCTTTGAAGACAGCACTCCCATGGCAGAGCCAACCCTCTCCATCCCCTCTCCATCCTTCCATCCAGTTTGGCTGGGACACAAGCAGCCAAACCCACAGCCTGGACCTCAGTTTGGGAGCAGCCATGCTGCACAAATGCTGACTCAGGCGTGAGCAACACCAGCATGAGAGCATCGGCTGCCCACGGCATTCAGGGCCCAGACAGCCCCCAGCTCCAGCCCAGAACATGCTCTGCTCCAGTGAATCACACACCAACCCTGGCAAGTCCTTTCAAGATCCATCAGCCACCAAAGCAGGAGAAAAAAAAAAAAAAAGAAAAAAAAAATTACATGCACACAAAGTAATTAGAGGTGTAACCCTCTCCCCTCCCTCTGAGCAGGCTTAATGCTCCCTTTGTCCGGGCATGTTTGCCTCACCAAGTTGTGCCTCAGGACAGGTTTCTTGACAGAAAACACAGGTTAATTAATTGAAAAAAAAGAAAAAGAAGAAAAAACACAAAGAGAACCCCCTCATTAAAATGGCCACCCTCTCGGCACCGTTCCCTACCCAGACTGGTCCTTCCTGGAAAGAGAGCACTGACCCATGGCCCTGACCCCTGCAAAAAAGCCAAATTACACACAACCAACTCAAGGCTGTCGCCAGCGATGGAGGGGTGGGAAACCAGCCAGGGGAGCAGACCTCAGACACAGCAAGGTGCAAACCCTACAGCTGTTATCCACTCCGCCCACTGAAATCCTGGCCTCACTGGCCATTTTTCTCCAGTTAAATTAAAACCTTCCCCTGGCAGCTTGGTGGCACATGTCCTGTGACCTGCTATGGCTCTGCTACCTCCCTGCACCAGCAGCTCTTGGGAGTACCTTACGGAGGATGGGACATCAACTATCAAAGGCTCTCTGCTCCCATCCCTCCTCACCTAAGCAGCTGAAACGACAGCAAACCTCACTTCCAATTCACCACCTGCATTATCAAGTGCTTCACCTCCGTAATGGAAGTCTCTCATTACAGCCCAGAGATGAGAAAAGCAGGTAGAAGTCTCCTCCAAACCTGCACTCTGCAAGTGCAAAAGCATCTCTCCCACGTACTCATCCAATTTACCTTGGACACACATGAGCTCTTCTGATCCTGTTAGCCAGCGAGAGGTGGTGAAAGCACACACGCACATGCATGCACACCAGCCAGCTCATTAAATCTAATTAGACAATCTTCCACAGGGAATTTTGAAATGCATATCCAGCAGTTGCTGCGCACTGCTCTTTCCTCAACCCTCTGGATGTGCAAGCATGATTACTAACCACATGAAAAATAAAACTCATATGAAATCTAAGGGAACTGCCATACGTGCACATTAACAGAGGTG
Organism: Jacana jacana; assembly: GCA_013400555.1. Lineage (NCBI taxonomy): Eukaryota > Metazoa > Chordata > Aves > Charadriiformes > Jacanidae > Jacana > Jacana jacana. The sequence continues at coordinate 60,733 of VZTM01002891.1, read as the reverse complement.
CACTGTAATTTAATCGGAGTCTTCCTGCTTAGAGATAAATATGGTGGTAACAATACAGGGAAAGAAGAACACACAGGGCTCAGATTTGGATCCAACTTCTCCAAGAAACTGACAAACCAGAAAATCAGAAGTTTTCCCCAGTAACTTTATTTACCCAGTTGCCATTCTGGTCTGCAAGGTGTGGAACCAACATGTGTACACAACACCATCAGAGCCAGGCAGAGAGCTAAGCAGCAGCACAAGGGACTGAATTCTGAGGGACTCAAAGCAAAAGAAAAAACTCTCTTAATGACCTTCCAGTATAGAAAAATTTGGGATTAAGACCTGATATATGATGTATAAGATACATCAGAGGTAAGCACTGAAGCAGAGGGTCTAATGCATTCCCCAAAGTGCTCTCCATCCCCCATTCTGTCAATGTTGCCAGCCAGGCACAGTTAATGCCAGCTTCAGGGACATTCCCTGTGCTCAGGACAGATCACAGAATCATAGAATGGTTACAGTTGGAAGAGACCCTATAGACCACCTAGTTCCAACCCCACTGCCATAGGCAGGGACACATCCCATTAAACCAGGTTTCTCAAAGCCCCAACACTATCCTTAAACACTCCCAGGGATGGGGCAGCCACAGCTTCCCTGGGAAACCTGTTCCAGTGTCTCACCACCTTCACAGTAAAGAATTTCTTTCTGGTATCTAATCTAAATCTCCCCTCTTACAAATTAAAACCATTACCCCTTGTCCTGTCACTACACTTCCTGACAAGGAGTCCCTCTCCACCTCTCCTGTAGGCTCCCTTCAGACAATGGAACGCTGCTATAAGGTCTCCCCGAAGCCTTCTCTTCTCCAGACTGAACAACCCCAGCTCTCTCAGCCTGTCTTCATACAGGAAGTGCTCCATCCCTCTGATAATCTTCATGGCCCTCTGCTGGACCCATTCCAACAGTTCCATGTCCTTTCTATGTTGAGGACTCCAGCACTGGACACAGTACTTCAGGTGGGGTCTCACAAGCACAGAGTAGAGGGGTAAGTAGAGATATCCTTTACAACTGCCACAGCAATTGATCACACAACAAAATCCCTCAACTGGCTTGTTTACACAGGGGAAGCTTAATCTGAATTCACTTTCACAGAAGAGTAGCTAAACTACATTAAACATGCCAACTCAATACAGAGCATCCCTCCTTTGAGTTTGCCTTCTTATTTGCAGGGATAATTCTGCTGACTTTGAACAACGAGCATTTCAATTCTCATAACTGTATGGCATTAAACCTTCTGTAGATAAAGCTAATCCAAACTATATACACATCATTAATTTCTGAACGTCCCCGGGTATCCAGGCTCAGCAACCTCCCATCGTGCCTAATCCAGCAGATCCCAGATAGGTTTGGGAAACTCCTCGTTTCTTTACTGATGTGAAAGCACCCCAGCAGATTTGACCAGGAGCAAGTGCCACCAGCACTGCTCATCTGCACCAGCCTATGGAGAATACTCAGGAGTCAAAATAAGCATCTCTTCTGAAGTCCATAATTTCTTTAAGTTATGTTCTTTATTAGGGTGATTGGTTACCTAGAACTGCTCTACTGAAACCAAAAGGAACTAGTTTCACCCGCAGACTTAGCTCCTTTCAGAGGAGCTTTACGAATGCTTTTCACATACAGGGATCACAAAACTTTAAACAGACATGAACCACTTGAAGGTTGAAGAACATTTGGCATTTCGAACCCTAACATACAGCATGGAGGCCTTCACTTGGCCATGCCATATTCCACTCCTGCCAAGGACAATGCTGAGTTTCCCAGGAGAGTTTTACATCAATAGAAGGTCCTGGATCAGAGGCCACAGACCTCAACTGCCGTTCCTCTTTGAAAGAAGTTGGAAAACTCTCCCTTGCTGTATCACAAGTGGTCCAACTCCAGCTCTCTGCTCCCTGGTGACTTTGGATGAAGACCACCCATGGACTCAGCACTCCCAGACTGCACCACAGCATCTGGCTGCCTGTTGATCAACATTACAAGAACATGTAGGGTCAAGATGGGCTCCAGTCCTCCTTTCCAAAGCCTTGCACAGGACCATCCCCATGAGCAGAGGACAGTCACATCCTGGCCAATCTCAGAGAGCAACTATGTTTGACACCGACCACCAAGCCAACAGTCTTAGGAGCCCACAGGGCCAGCAGTCTCTACGCACCAGCCTTTCTACCACAGTGCAATGGGACTGTCCCAATCCAGCCACATTGATTCCCAGAGAGATCTCAGTGCACATGTAGGTATAAGTGGCTCTGTGTCTGTCTGTGCACGTGACACCGGTAATTTCATATCAGACACTCTGAAAACAGGAGCGCAGATGACAGACACAAAAGCTGCCTACCACTATTGTAACAAAGAAACTTCCCTAATCCTTCTCCGATGGACTTTGGGTCAAATCCAACTGCAGGCAAGGATGGTGAAAAGGTTCCCACCGACCTTCTGGGAGATGGATATGATCTTCATGTAGATGCACTCACGTAGGACACAGCTAGCCAATTGTTAAGGGCTGGTACCTTCAGTGAATTTGCAAGCTTGGCTAGTGAAGCCAAAGGGCTTGCAATTTCCATAAATCAAGCCTCTCCCAGTTTTTCAGCCTTGCTCTTTCAGGTCTCAAAGACAAAACAAAACAAAAAGCATACACACAAACAGGTCCTACTTTAAAGTAGGCACAATCATGGAATAGGATGGGCTAAAACAACTGCCACTCATTCATATGGATGCCGTACCTGCAGCATTTGTCTTTCTTTTTCTTGCTGGTTAAGTGATTAACTTAAATTCCCCTGTTCGAAGTAATAAATGCAAGTCCTAAAATATGCAGGATAACAAGTAATCTAGCGAGGGTCAGTGCACATGGTTGTGGTGACCGAGCTGTTCAAATTTCATGATTATTCCAAAGCTACAATTTTGTCACAGACACTACAGTCTCAAGTTAAAAAAACAACTCAGAAATTAACTGTGAACTGCAACACACAGAGCTAGCAAACAGCTGCTGTCAAAACAAGACACACACATCCAAAAAAAAACCCAAACAGTTTCACCAGTGAGACCTTTCAGAAAAAGATTAAAATTTGAGCAAAGTGATACACAGTCAGTGACAGGAGGAAATTATACTTTAAAAAAATCTCAGTTTTTCCATAAGTTTTCTGATGCTACATTAGATGACTTTTCATTATGGCTCATGATCAGAGACAGCAGTTACATATTTTCAACTTTTCTCCTGTTTTTATCTTAAAGCTTTTAGTTGCAGAAAAGACTAAATAAAAAGAGAACCTGTAAAAATTGAGACACAATGCAACCAAAGGCTTAGCTGTATTACAGAGCTGGCTTTGCTCTGTCAAAGCGTTGTTTCAGCAAGAAAACTAAAAGAAAATATAACAAGACATTTATTCTGGCTACTGGAAAATACAGATGTTAGTCCCAGATTATATCCCATTAAAAGCAAAAGCTATGGGAGGAGAAAAACTTTTTTAAAGTACTGGAGTCACAACAGCTTTTTCACAGAGACAGAGAGAAGCAACTTGAATATAAATAAGTGTCCAAAATAGGTCAGCACTCTTTTCTTGGCCACTGAAGTTTGATACTTTTCACTGGAGGTTAGCCTGGGCAGTGGTGGCACACACACTGCAGGGGCACAGGCTGAGCCCATGAGCAGCTCCTGGCTTGGTGGCAGCCCCAGTGGCCCTAGCAGAGCCCGGCAGCAATGGGTCAGGGCTCATACACCGAGCACCACCAGGCACACTTCAGGAAACGACCACACACTTTGCAGCTGTACCTGCATTTTCACGGGTTGTACAGGTTTCTGATACAACCAGGAAGGTTTTGAAATGCTGTGCGTCCACAGACAATTTTGAGCTTATCAACTAAAAAGTATGATAAGAAACTCCAGACTTTCCACAACCTTCACCAGCTCCATGCATCTGAGCATCCCATAGCTTTGCAGGGAGCAGCTCTTTGTGCTGGGGCAGGATAGGGTCTGTGCAATCCAGCTACAGTGGGAAAGCCATTACTGCCCCACCAGAGGTGACAGCCCCTTAAACCGAAACAGAGATTAGTTTTAGACTCAAAAGTCAGGCCACAGTGTGCAGAGCATGCACTTCAGTTGCTCTGCCACTGCTTCCACAGGGGTAGACTGATGGAGCAGTCACATCAGGTTGCAGAAGAACCATAGGTTTTATCTCTTTTTTTTTGTTCATTTGTTTTTTAAAGGCGAAAAGCGAACATGTTGTATGTACAGCAATGAGAGACAAGCCTGACGGTCCAGCCTCAGCAGCATTCCTGCCTAGCTCGGCTTGTTTACTACCAATAAAAAGCCCATTAGTTGCACAATGGACCTGTTAAAAATAACTCGAAAAAATCATCAGTGGCAAATTAGTAAGACATCAGGATGGGCAGACACCTCAGCATGGTGTTATGGAAACCACAGAGGAGTCAGACTTCCCTCAGGAACTTTTCCCTAGGAAGATGAGCCCAGAGATTTCTCTCCCTTTGAGTGGACCTAGCAAATCTGAAGGGCTCGGGACCAAAATTAATCAGTCATCCTGCCAACCAGCCCAGGGTTTCCAATCAAGTGACTTCCAGAGAAAGTAAACTCACCGGGCTCAAATGCCACTGGTTTGTGTCAGCACCAATGAGGGTACAAGGTCCCCCTTTCACAGGGGTGGCCAGCAGAGGAGGCTGCGATGGTCTAGAGCTTCCACCAAAATTCTTAATCCTTTATACATGGCAGCAATAAGTGCCGACTCAGCACATCCCCCTCTGCCCACCCAAGGATCCTGCTTTAAAAGCATCACTGGTATAAACTCAAAAGGAGGCATGAGGGAAACCATAAGCTGCCCTCCTTTAAGGACCTCACCAGACTCCTATGGGCACTACTTGGCACAAGGAGAAAGCCCTACATTTTCCCCATACACCTTAACAACTGCTGTAAAGAAATACCCAGCTCCCAGCCCAGTCCCTGACCAAATGAAACACAAAACTTATCCTTGCCACCTGCCACACACGCCACTACCCTCCAGCTAAGGAGCCCATAGCACAGACCTTGCAGACAGGGCTTAGAGTACCTTTTCTCATCACTGCCTCAAATTTGTGCAACACAGGAGTCACCCCAAAGCTGACCCAGGGGTTCACATAGGCAGTGGAAGGCACTGCCTGGCTTCCCACAACCCTCCTTGTACACACAGAGCAGACGACACAAGGGGAGAGGCAGAGTAGGTTCAGAAAGGTGCTACCTTGTGGGCTATGGGTAGAAGAACTGAGGGTTTTTTACAGCACCATCCCTCTTAGCACACCACCTCCAGAAACTGAGCAACCCTGGGAGCTGCTCTAAACTCAAGAGCAATGTTGCCAACAAGCCCCTTCCACAAGCAAACCAGTAATGCCAGTACAATTACACCGAGGAATAGTTTGGCCTATTAATGTTCCTACCAGATATGGGTTTTTAACCACCAGCGAAGGAGTTTCTTCAGATTGAGCCACCAAACTGCAGTGTGCTTTGAATGCCTCACAGGGATGGAGGTGGATGTGGCTACAACAGAACCATCCACAGCAGAGCTTTGTGGGACAACTCTCTGCATGGAGACCTCATCAGCCGTGGCTCATGCCAGTGAGCCATCACCTTCAGCCCCACCAGAGTTATGTATGCCCGCATCATTTTAACCAAATAGCTTATGTCAGTGTTACTCGAGACGCTAACTCCATCTTGAGGGTGTTTAAAATCAGACCCAAATCACGATATCCAGTGACCCGCTCTGCGCTCTTCCCTGCTCCACCTAATGCATCCAAAACAATTCCAGGGGAGAGGGCAGGAGGGGTGACTCCACTCCAGCAGATTTCACACTGGATGGAGTATGGCATCGGATGTGCCACTGCAACGCAATACCAGAAGGTACCATCCACCACGCTGCTGTGAGCCAGGGAGCCAGCACCAGCACCCTACTGGGTGCTCTGGCTGGTTCCACAGCAACACAGCCCTGTCCTCAGACCAGATCTGGACCGCAGCCCGCCAGCCCAGCCAGACACATGCATCTCCGGCGCCGACAGCCAGGGAAACCCAGCTTCGGTTTGCTCTCATCAAGTTGGTTTTGGGTGCGGGGCCCTTTGCACCGGCACAGGGGAGGTGGAGGTGGAGGTGCAAGCCCCGGGAGTTTGCAATAAAGGAGATCTGTGTGGCTGGCGAGTGCGAGGTCTCCTGGGAACAGCCCTTTTACTGGGCTCCAGATGCTGTGGAGTGATTGCTTATATGAAGGCGGGGGAGGCCTCTTTACTGTTTCTCATTTCCTCCTTTTTTGCCTCCCCCCCCTCCTGATTTCCTGGTTTTGTTCAGAAGCACAAGAGAGTCATTCATCATTTTTCTTCCAGCACAAGGAGCGCTCTCACCTCCCCCTCACCCCTAAATCCCTCCCCACCAGAAAAGGGCACGCGATCCCCAGCCAAAAAGGCTCACAGCGGGGAAGGCAAAGCTCCTCGGCTCCCGCAAACAGCTCCGGCACAAAGGGCCACATTCTCAGCTGGGTTCAGTGGGTGCCAGCCCCCAAAGGGTGAAGGCCAAAACTCAGCGACAGCAGAAACGCTAAGTCAGAAAACGGATATCGGCGGTGGAGGAAAGCAATTTGCACGGGTTTGAATTACGGGCAATGCAAAGCAGAGAGGAATTTGCATGCTGAGGAGACAGACAGCGCCTCAGGTGACCGGAGAAAAAGAGCTAAGAGATGAAGGTCCACTTCCTTCTCACCCCACGTGCCCTGATGGTCACTCAAGTCGCTGAAACCTGGGAAAACTTTCCTTGCAGAGTTGTGTGTGTGTCCCCTCGCTAGAAACTGGATGGGCATCAGTCCAAGTACAGTCCAGGGACTGGATTTGCATCGCTCTACGTGACAGCAAGCCACCAGCCCCTGCTTTGGGATGGGCTTCCAGGAAAGCTCCATTGGGATTGCAGTAGGGGGGAACAGGGGTGATTACAGATGCAGACATTTAACCCATTTGGAGGGTCAACGACACACCCAGGAAAAACGCATTGTAGCACTTTGCTCCAATACCTCCACGGGCCACTTGGGTTCACAGTCACACGGCGCTCTCTGTAACTTTTTGATGGCCCTCTCCTTGCCCCATCTTGGAGGGTGAGAGTCAGGGCTAAGACACCTCAGTACAGCTGTAACAAAGAAGAGAAGCTCTCTCCAAATGTCCTTGAGAAAGACAGCAAGTAGGAAAACTCCAAACTAGTTAAAATTCTTGCACATGTTTTTATAAAGTAACTGTGTATTTGTGTGACAACAAACATCTGGGAAAAAAAGGAAACAAAACCGGACCTATAGAAAATGTTCCAGGTTTCAGTTTTGCTTTGGGTTTAATCACAGCAATAACAGCAACCAAGTCAAAAAGATCTGCTTATAGCCAAACCCAAGGCTTCCTTTTGGTGCTTTTAGAAGAAAGAGAAATAGAAGACTATGGTCAGTACAGAGGCCAGCAGGGTGGAGGGGACCCTGTGTACCAGCAGCTCCACCAAGTAGGTACATTTATGGCACAATTTCACCAAGAACTGGAAGAGCAAAGAAAACACAAGCCACCAAACGCCTGGCCTTTTAGGACTAAACTCTTCCACACCCACTGACCCATATTTCCTGGATGATCACCAAGACAAGCAGGATCCGCTCCTCCAGTCTCTCCCCCAAACACCACCAGCTGCTTAGGTGAACTGAAAAGTCATATGGAAAGACTCAGATCTTACAGTGCAGGAGCCCAGATAGCTTGTGCTTCCATCTCTGGCAAAGGAAGAGTTTGGGACCACTTTTCACACATCCTGGGTCACTGGGTAAATTGGCAGCATACCCTTCTGGCCACTTTTGAGAGTCTGGCTTTTCATTCCCTTTGCTCTATTTAAAATGCTCACATGAGAAACATTGTTTCGCTGCTGGTCTCCCTCAACATCTTTGCAAGCATGTTTTGAGGTTAGTTTATGATCCCACAGAGAAATGCCAACATTTCAAAATTACCTGAATAAAACCTTAGATTTTGCTCTTTTTTTTTTTTTCCTAATGGTTTGGCAGTCAAACCAAAATGATCAGCCCCAAGCAGGAACCAACATGTGGACTCCATCATACTCCAAACCCAGAGTGTGTCACCTCCACAGCTCCCAGACATGCTCACGCAGAGCTAAACACCTGACCCTCCCACCCCGCTGGGATAGCACCTGATGGCTCCTCTCTCTGGAGGAACAGCAGGTTTCAGCAGGTCTTCACAGCCAGACAGGTCAAAATGAGCCTGCTACCACCCTGCTGAAAATATGCAAACCTGAGAATCAGCATGGGAAGAGAAGGTGAGGCTGGCAGAAGTGCAGCAAGAGAAAACAAGAGGAAGAAAAGGAGCACAGCACTTTGCAGCAGGGGCAGGGGGGGGGAAGGAAAGGAACCTGCTGATAAAAAAAAAACAGCAATAGGCTCTAGGGAAAAAAAACAGCAACAAAGGAAGAAGGCAAGAGGGGCTTGGATGAACACCCTGGCCTGAATGCACACAGTCAGCACGGGTATGACGGTGCATATTTTCTTCTCAGAAACAAGGAGATCCCAGAAGGCCCCCAAAAGCGTTTTGCAAATCAGGACCAAGCTCTTGACTTCACCTGGGTGCAGCTGCTGGATCATTTCTTACCCATTGGGCTGTGATCCCACAAAAGTCCAGGCTTCTGCTATTGAAAAGAATAATAAAATACACTCAAAAAAATCCCAGGGGATTTTGCATCAGAGCCTTTTCAGTGTTTTCCTCACCCCGGCATCTTCAAACTAGGCAACATGTGGCACTATTATAGTTTCTGTCATACTCATCACTGGAGCAACTAGCAGCTGCCTGTTCAGTCTAAGAAAATTGCTCTCCTGAGATACAATCCCATCACTGGGTCTTCCAAAGAATAAGTGTCCCCCAAAACAACACACCCAGCGGTACCTGCCACGTCAGCTACCTTGACCTCCAGATGGGGCTTTCACAGTGCAGCAGAGGCCAAACAGCAGGTGCCCAAGGCCAGTCTGTGCCTGGGGGCAGCAGAACCACAGTCAGGGAGGGATGTGATTAACTACACAAATAACAGACAGATGGATGCCAGCCCCCACCCCACACAGCTCAGACAGCACGACAGGGGTTGCAGGAGGGAAGCGAGTGGCTCAAAACCCAGAGGAGCTCCCAAATGAGGCCACTCTTACCCTATTCCAGCTACAGACCTGCATCTTGGCCTCCACAAGGGCCAGGAAAAGTCCTGCACATTTTCTTTAGAAAGGAACACAAGAGTGAAAAGCCCCCAGTAGGAGAGTTTTCCTTTCAGCCTGACCTGGACCGTCCTGTGTATCCGCTGCGAGGGCACGGCCACCGGGAGCCAGCTCGCCTGCTCAGGGAGGAGAAAAGGGAAGTTAATTGTCACAGCCAAAAGAAAATAGGGAGTTCTTTTCAGATGGCAGGAATATAACTGTGACATTTAGTCACTTGCTATTTCTGCTTCCCGGGTGCGTCTCTCTACAGGAAAGCCCCCGGACAGAAGTCTCTCCGGGCAGCATTGCAACATGTGTTTGCCCAGACTTTGCTGTCTAAACCTGCTCTGAGGTCCCCACGCTGGCTCCCTGGGAAGCTGCAGGGTTTTCAGGGAGGTTCAGTCTCACCCTCTCTATGCCTTGGCTGTCTTAAAGCAGATGCATGTGTCTAGGTGGAGAAAGGGCAAACCTGCAGCCCTGGCCTAAGGCCACTCAGAGTCTGACTCACCAGCTGAAAACAGCAAAGTCCCGCGACGTGCAAGCCATGACACGGTGGCAGTACGGCACGACCCAAGGCCAGGTTCGGAGCGGAGGGGAACTAACGCCACCTCTCCAGCTCTGAAATGCACCTCTTCACCACCATCGTGATGGGGAAATTGCATTTGCTCCAGGTTGAGCTGTGATGGGGAGTCACCCGTCCTCATGGCATTGCTCATGCAATGAAGTGAGCAAGCCCAGAACTACTCAGCTCCATCATGGGGACAATATCTGATCTGCCATGTCCTGTTCCCTGCCAGGCTGTGGCTACATGCCCTCCAGGCACCATGCATGCTTCTACAGTTGGAGAGAGAAGAGAGGGACCCATCTCAGGCTTACTCCAGTGCAGGGCAGACTATGCACCTCACACAAGAAGCCCCAGGTACCGGCACCAGGCAGTTACCTCAGCTCAGATCAAGCTGCCAGCACCACTCAGCCCGTGATTTCAGGGATTTCCAAAGCACAGCCCAGGCTGCCGGCTGCTCAAAGACGTACCTTCTTTGTTGTGGTACAGCACTAATTGCCATGTTGCATTGCAGGTGCTTTCTTACATTCACAGCTTTCTAGGACAAGATTTCGGTAACTTTCCCCATAAAGAAAATTCCCACATCTGATGGGAGTCCACTGCTTCAAGAGAAGAGCTGCAAAAGCTTACTGCAGACTCTGCAGAGCATCTCAGGGTATAATTTATATGGCGGTGGGCAGCCCACAGTGGGTTGTAAACACTCCCACAGGAGCAGTCACACACTCAACATAGCTTGATGTCAGTCCTGAGCATGGGTAATGATGTCAGGAGGCAAGCAAGATACATAATTTAACGGCCAAAAAAGCAGCTTCATCAGAGGATGCCATGGAGGGGGTATACATTCAGTTGACTATCCCCAGATAGGCAAGGAAAATAAAAGAGAAGAACTGGGGAAAAAACAAACCCAACAACCCAAACAAACACAGTTTTGGTTAAATATTTATAGAGGGCCACTGCATTTCAATTGGAAGCAGTTTTTTAGGTCAGGTGGGGCATTTCAGCTCTGCTAAGGCACATCAGTTCCATTGGACAGGACACTACTGACAACTACAACCCAGAGACTGAAGCCTCCCAGCACATAATTCAGGGAAAAAACAGACCTGGGCAGGGTTGTGCTTCCACTCGGCACAGCCCAAGCAATGAGACCTCCCTTCTCGCCACGGCTGTTGCTCCTGGACACACAAGGGAGCAGGAGACAGGAACAGGCAGCAAATTGTATTTGTAAGACCAAATTGGTCTTGTATGTTGAATTCTTCCTATCCTGAAGCCTCAAGGCACTGCAGTGATGTACACAATCAAGGGTTTGCTTGCCTCCTCCAGCACTTGAATCCCCACTGCTAGAAGTCAGGAGGGCAGCTCCCAAAACAAAGACTTGTGTCTCTGTAAGTAGCTGGCAGACCAGGCTGTGCTTCAGAAGTCCCTGAAATCACAGGCAGCATGATGAGTTTCCATAGCACTGTTCACACCTGGCAAGACTCACTCTAGACTCTTTCTATAAACTCCCAATTTGTGCACCACTGGCTACCACCAAAGGCGGGATTATGGGCTTGAGGGACCTTTGTCCAGGTTGGTCTGCTGCTCGGTCATATCTGCACTGCCCAAGTGCTTTTAGCGTGGTCTGAATTTGCAAAGGTCAGTTTCAGCACGTGCAAGACCAGGCAAACGGCCAGGGGTTAAGGTAACAAATCCCTGACATCAGCCAGATAAAGAGAATAAACAGAAAAATGGAGGAAAGCAATGACTGAAATCAATAACAAACATTACTAGAAAGACAGAAGCTTTCCAGCTCTCTGAGATTAGAAGAATGTATGTCTGCATTAACCATTTTTTACCAGGCACAATTTGTTAATGCTGAAAATTTTGCATTTCAGCCCTTTGTCAGCTCAGCTGGCCTTAGTCCCTGTAGGATGATGGTCACAGTTCCGAAGAGGGCTGAGCACCAACCAAACCATTGTTTGTGCAGGGGGACCTGCAGGGACTTTACCACCTCCCTGGTCAGCTTTGCTGTGTTGAACTCACTTCACCCAAGACACCAGGGAAAAAAAAAAAAAAAGCAAATAAGTCAGGCCCTGGTTCATAAAGATGGGGTTGAGCAGTTGAGCAGAAAGGAGGAGTTAGGACTCAAAAGGAGAACCCCCTGTCCAAACACAAGTATCTGAAGCAATATTCATAAAGCAAACACAGGAATGACCAGCAAGCAATGTGCATTTTGCATGCCTGCCTCTTAGCAGCAAGCAAATCTCAAAACAACATCAGCAATTCTAAAAAGAGATTAAAATAAAAGCACACTGAGTCCATGGACAACCTTTGTTCAAAAGCCATGTGAGAGGCAATATGTTTCTACAGGCTGACTACCTACAAACGTAAGCAAGGGAAAGTTATCAGCTCTGGGCTCCCAAAATATTTACTCAACTGTCCCAGTTTGACATCAATCTAACATTATTCTGAGTAATCTCGAATAGACCTTTCCAAAGTCCCATGCTGTCATTTTTTACGGCATACCCCTGACCAAAACAAATGCAGAGCACCCTTTCTCAAGGGTATTTCCAAGCACTTTTCTACCATAGAAGCAAACAAGCAAACACTGTCCTTACAAGGTAGGAACAGCACTATGGGAAATCACCCTATGGGGAGAGGAGGCTGAAGGTGTGCAGCCTCCACTATGCAACATCCAAGGGTCAGATCTGCATCAAACTGAAACTGTGAGAGTAATTAAGACACCTAAACGAATGGCTTAAGCTGAACTGGGGCCAAGAAGCTGACAGAAGCGCCCCTCATGGAGAAGGCTGGGGTGTTTTAGTGGCTACAATTGATCTCAAACTTGGGTTTAGCTCTCATCTGGCCAAAAGCCACAGCTTGGGAAGCACGTCTGTTGGAGGATATCAGTACACTCTGTGTGTTTCCTCACAAAGGCTTGGGATACCAGTTCTTATTTTTAGTACTATTTTCACTTCTTGTGTAATGAGTTCAGTGTTTCAGGCAGCCCTGGAGGAGCAGGAAGGACATGTCCCATAATAAAACTAATTAATTCATGTGGAATTTCTAGCCATTATTGTGAAAGTGGCCAAATTCCTCACTCCTGAAAAGCTGCCAGCATGGCCATTAATCTGGCTGTGGTCACAAGCAGGATTCCTGTGGCCTCCTGCAACACCCGACTGGCCCCCAGGACAGAGACTGCAGAAACCAAAGTGGATATTGTTATTTCCTCACACCGACTCCCACAGCCCAAGTTTTACTAAACAAGACAGTTGCCTCAGAGGGCTCCATGCCAAATTCCTCTCAGTGCCCCCAGAACAAGCATGACCCAGTCATGTACAGAGAGGTCTGGACCTCCAAAATCAGCCCAAATCAGGCATTTCAGCATTATTCCAAGCTCTGTAGACCAACTGCAGAGCTTGGGCTTTCACCTGCCCAACCTTGGCAAGGCTCTCAGTGACAGGTGCCCTGAATTTGTCCAAATTTGTCCTGCAGATGTCAGAAGTTGTATTCCCACCATCCAGCTGGGTGTGCTAGGAAGCTGAGCTTTCCAGGTCCCATCTACAGGCAGTGGGAAGCTGGGCTCCTCCACAGAGAAATTCCAGACAAGAATCTCATCAACCAAAATCCCTCAATAATGCACAAGAATTAATGGAATCTGGTCTTTCTGCTTGCAAGCTGGGGGTGACAGGGTCTGCGGGGCCTGGCAGGGGAAAAAAAGCATGGAATAAACTTATTTTAGACACTAAAATCAACAACAACAAAATTACTCAGAATACCCACAGGGAGTCAACCTATTGTGTAAGAAGGCACCATTTTGCCATAGTCTCATTTTTCTCCCCAGTTCTGGACTGCTTTTTTAAATTCAGTGATGGGTTAGAAGGTTACCTGCAGAATAGTACTTCCAGTACTGTCCTACTATCCAGTCCCAGGAATGGCCTTATCTCCTGAACACCACTAGAAATCCAGATCTTCTGCCCCAAATGTGCTGTATGTAACAACCTGGATTTCTAACAGTCAAAACAAAATCCTCCAAAAATATACCTCTGCACAATCCATGGAGGCAGCACTGTTCACCATGGCCAAAGGAAAAGACCCCCTACCATGACCGCCCATTGCTTTAGGCCTCCTCATCCCAGTTTCCATCCAGATGGTTTACCTGTCCATTCACAGAAAGAGTGGTCAATCGGTGGAATCAGCTGCCCAGGGAGGTGGTGGAGTCACTATTCCTGACTGTGTTTAAGAGTAGATTAGATATGGTGTTGAGGGATATGGTGTAGGGGAGAACTTGTAGAGTAGGGCTGATGGTTGGACTTGATGATCCCAAGGGTCTCCTCCAACCTAAATGATTCTATGATTCACACCACAGTCAGATCAAGATGGTGCTGCAGGGATTTTCCAGCCGTTACATCAATCTGGTTCATGTGATGTTCAGAATGGAAAGTGCCCTCTACACATTAGGGATCGTATGAAACACATGGACCTTGGTTAGTGGTTGGTACTGTGCTAGAAAAACAATGTCTGTGGGAGCCCAGTAATGCAGATAAGGGGAGAAGGTTCCACCACAGGAATGTTGTCCTTGACCAGTTAGACTAAGAGCCTGGGATGGAGCCTGGAGCAGTTCTTCCAACCTTTGGAAAGTAGTGGTAAGACTCATTATAGCATTATCACTCAACATTTTCCTTGACCTGGTTCAGCTGCAAACCTAGAAGAGCAAACCTACCTTGAGGAGGGTGGATTGCAGCACCCCTGACAAGTGTCCCCAAGAAGCAAGAAAATTCACTAGTGTAACTGGCATTTTTCTTTAGCAAAGGCACTGCAGGTTGAGCGAGGAGGACCAAACAGAACAGAAAAGAGCCATGGAAAGCCCTGGGGATAGCCTCACTGCAAACAGCAACGCCATGGTGGCCAACCACCCTGACCCTACAGTCCCCACACTGAACTCTTTATGGTGGCCAGAACCAAGAGGACACAAAACAGGCACTCTAGGGAGTCCTCAATCCATGCAATGCAGATTATCCCCAGCCTCAGTAGTTCCAGAACCTTGCCAGGTCTACGGGGCACAGCTCCAACACCAGCACCAGGCTCCAATGGTGTGGGAGGCTAAAGTCCCAACATCAGCTGCCCCTCCCACTCCTCCTTCTCATGCCACTTCACTAAACCAGAGTTCCTCTCCCCATTTCTGCTTGCTTTTGAAGTACCAGATGAAACAGCACTAGACAGAAGCAAGCCACTTGCCCACTGAAAGCCACAGGAGATGCGTTTCCACATGGGCTGTGTGGGAAGGCTGCCATCACGCCCATCGCAAAACCTGTGTCTCCTCCAGCTCTGCTCACAGCCCAATGACATGCCAAGTGCCACAGACAAAACCTCCTGGATTCAAACAGAAAATGACCCCCAGTCAACTTTCCAGATGCAAAAAAAGGTCAGACTGTGGCCAGTTTCACTGCTTCTGTTCTTCTGCCTTCACTAGGGCTGCTCAGGATCTGTCCTGCTCCCCTTGAGAGCAAAAGTTGGGACTTCTAAAATATAGGGCACTCTCTACAGGAGACAGGCCACACTGTGGGGACACACATCTGATCTTCGGCAGTACCAAAAATGTCTTAGAGGACACCCAAAAGCACAAAAACACCTTTAACAACTCACTGCACTCACCAGTCCCCCAGAGCTGAACAGCAAACACTCCTAGGACATGGACATTAGGTGACCATCCTTTTCCAGTTTTAAAACACCAAGAGAAAAACATGGGAAGGTAATTATACAACCTCCTCACCTAGCCAAGAGAAATCCATTACCATGGATTGGTTCTTCTACAACTAGCCAGAAAAGCTGAGAATAGACTGCCCTGGCTGAAGTCTGAAAAGCAAGATCTTAGAAGGAAATCTTGCTGTGGAGTAAAGCAGAAATACTGGGAAAGGTTTCATGAATTTTCCTGACATTATAGGACTATGGGACTTTCCCATTAACAATGCTATGCAAGTGACTCCAATGGTACATCATCGTTGTATGCATCCTGCAACACTGGCTACAGGGACAAGTTGTGAGGAGGCACAAAAACTCCTCTCTTAACTCACCTCCAGTCAGTAAGGTGTTGGAGGCAATATTAATTTCAAGAGCAGAGCATTAGAAACCCCCTCATCCCACCTGAGCTGTTTTATCTGCAGAAAACTGTAAGGAAAAGCAGGGATTTCAACACGGTCCAATTCCCACCAGTGCTTTGTGTCACTCTCAATTACAGTCCAGAATGAAATACCAAGAAATCGTTTCTCGCGGCCGGCAGAATTAATGGGATCTTTGACTACAGAGAGCACCAGGCAGTGAACTTGTTCCCTTACCAGCCAAGAGGCACAGTGCAGCTTTCTTCAGAATAAAAGCTGCAATGTCAAAGGATAGTTTAAGGCTTATAAAAGTAACCTGATGTTTCCCAGTATTCCAGTCTGTAAGCAATCCATGTGATTACTGACCCTTTCCTTTCTAAAACTATTTATTTCTACCATAAGCTGATGCACCAAGAGACTTTATCTTCCCACTGGTATCTGGCTAAATTACATGTGGGGCAAAACATTGAACAGAAGACAATCAGTAATGCAGTGAAAACAGGCTGTCAAATGCTGGGCTGCAGCAAAGCTCTGATAGCTGTGCACTAAACCCTTTCTCTTAATCCTTTGCCCAGAATAAACACAACATCACGTTCACTTGTAATTATATGTCAACTCGCACGTTTAACAAGGTCACACTTGGCCAGTTCGTGAATGAGAAACACCTCCTAGCTTGCTGGCAGTGACTGCTGAAGGTGGGCAAGGATGTTTCAGTCAGAGGTGCGATCTGCCGAAGGTAGTTTGTCTTTCTGGAAATAATAATAAGACTGAATCTGCAATCTGCTTAGCTGGCAGAAAACTCATCCTTCCAAAAAAGTGAAGATTTGGTTGGGTTAACTCCCCATCGTGGCTCACCCAAGGTCTAGATAAGGACCAAGACCTGTATGAATGGCCATGAGGATGTGCACAAGGACAGGGAGGGAATGGAGCACAACTGCCAAAAGATCAGCTCAGCAGGGATGAAAGGCAGCCAAGAACAAAATGCACAACCCGTCAGGACCCCCAGCAAGGATTTTTCCCTCTCTTATAGTCCACACCAGGAGCACGCACCATGATTAGCCTCCAAATCCCATAGCACACTTGGCACCAGCATGTTGTTGCATGGCACGCAGCAAAGGGACACCTAACACAACTCCCTCCCCCAGGCAGACATGGGGCACTAACGCAGCTTTCTCCTCAAGGCTAATGCCATCTGATCAAGCCCCACTCTTCCACTGAGGACAAACCTGCAAATGGTTAGTGAGGACATGTTGGAAAGCCAAGCCCAGTATGGTCAATATGTGCTGCTAAAAGAGACCCTCCAAAGTGGTCACACATACACCGATCTAGGCAGCACCTCTCCAGGGAAGAGCAAGGAGCGAAGACAGATGGAAGCTATAGTGGAAGTGAATGCCATAACAAGGGGTTTGCACCCCTCTGATACAGAAGGGGCCTGCTAAGCAGCCACCCTGATTCAAGGAAAGAAAGCAGGAATTCATACACCTGGGAATTCAGTACACCACCAAGATCAGCTTTCCTCCCCTAAGAGAAATGCTTTAAAAGCATCTTTACATTTTATCTCAGCCTTCCTCTTACTCTGTCTGCCTAACGCAAATGACCTTCCCTGTAGGAATCACAGTCCCAGCAGGGCAGGCAGCTGTAACCATGCTCAGAAATCTGGAATCCAAGCAGAAACACCAAAAAAAAAAAAAATCCACCAGGGAAACTACTGTTCCTTGCAGGTTCCTACTGCTGAACATGTGACCAGGAAAAACAGGTATAGGAGTATTGCTGGCCACTGGGATGGAATCCTGTCTTCACAAATCCAGTTGTCTTTGTGGTTAACAGCTACAGCCACTCATTGGGTGGACAAATAAGCCCCAGCTAATATTGCAGCCAGGTCTAGTACGGAGCCATACACAAACACACCTCTCGCATTCCAGTTTTCACTGTTTTGCCTCCTGAATTGTTTATCTCGGCTCAATTCCTGGATGTGGATAAAACAAACGACATGGACTTTCTCACAGACGGGGCTTCTTGCTGTTCCCTTGACAAATACCATGCTCAGTGAGTATGAGCCTGAAATCCAGAGGAAAGGAAACAACTGCAAAGGGCAAGAAGGAAACAGATCATTTGCCAAGGGACAGCATGAAAACACATTTCTCCTTTGGGCCAGAGCCTTGAAATCTTCCCAGGCTTCCCCTTCCCTCCAAACCACCATTTTCACACCACCATCATCCCCCCCCCTAGAGCAAACTCAAGTGGGACTGGGGCAGGGGGTAGCATTATTTTCAAGAACCTGCTCCACAAGGTGTTATTTATTGTCTTAATACTTAAAAGTGACAGCCAGCCCAGGGCCTGACCAGATTCCCTCTTAACCAGACACAGTTGCCACGAAGGAGCTTGGAGACCCAATCCACGTACTGGCAAAGCCCCAGAGGCAGCGAGAAGAGATGAGCTGTGTGGGGTTTTTTTTCATTCACACATCACCCTTAGAGCTGTTACTAATTGCATTTCACATTTAATAATTTCTTCCCCGGCAAGGAGCTCTGCAGACATTCGTTTTAGCCTGGGCAGAACTGCTCTAGTGGCTGTGGACATATTAACACACCCCTGTAGATTCGGTTCTTGTGGTTGGCTTCTCTGGTGTCTAGTAATGTCCAAGCTTGCATAAGCCAGGCTGAATGCCTGGTTGCAGCACTCGTAACTAATCTCCCTCTTGCTCGTGTGCTTCTGCCTCAAAAGGCATCTAACATGGGACAAGGGGGACACTTGTACCCTGGCTCTCCTCTACCCCTCAACCCCTTTTTAGCAACAGAGTGCCTCCAGGACATCCACTGCTGTGCTAGAACTGGCCAACTTGACTGATGGGGTCAGAAGTTGTGGGGGTGGAAAGACAGATACACACAGGCACATGCGGATCGTGATGGACGCTTCATTTCCTTATAAAAGCAGGAGAAAAGCAAAGGTCTTCCTGGCAATTCAGTGGACGTAAAAAATGCACTCATAACATTACTGGCGTGGTTTTCAAGTTGCTGTTAAAATTCCACTTACATTATGCTACCTCCAGCCTCAGAGTCTTCTGTGTTTTGCAGCAATACATTAAACTGTCTTTTAGCAGCTGCCTGCCAAGGGGAAATGAAGGTTTTGACATTTGACCCATAAGGAAGGATGTGTGGCATGTGGGGCTACCCAAATAAGGATTTTAGTTGGATGCTAAAAACGAGCTGTGTTGTTAACAGTTAACTATTTTGACGCTGGTTTTATATCATGGGAGTTCAGAGCGGAATCCCTGACCAGGTGAACGGGGCAACCCCAGCCCTGCAAGTTCAAGTTTGCCTGAGGCTGCATTCTTTGCACAGCTCTCTTTCCATTTGGAAAGGTTACTTTGCACTGGCGTGAACTGAAAAAAAAACCACCCCACATTTGTTTTAATACAGAAGTGAAATTCCAAAGCAGGACTCAATAGCCAGCAGTGGGTTCTGTGGCAGATCCCACTGAATTAGTACAAATATCCCAACAACAAAATAAAACAATACTACAAACCCAACTGAACTGCACTGGCATAGGGGAAGAGAAAATAAATCCCTTAACTAGTCAGCTTTGAATAGTGGCTCAAGAGCCCATTTTTCAGAGTGGAAAAAGTTTTATTCCTAGGACCTTGTCTTCATGATGAGAAAACAGATGTTCTTCAGCTATTCTCATAACTGAGGCAAGACAATGTAGGGCACTTACTGACATTGCTAAGATCAGCCCTGCTCCATCTCCTAGCCCAAGTTCCCACTGCAGAGCAGCACTAGCACCCTGCTGCTCCGTGAGCCTGTTCAGGTCAGTGATCTGACAGAACACCATTGACTTGTTTCCTGGGGCTTGCTTTCTGCAGGATTAGCTCCTGAACCAGCCTCCTCCAATACAAGGTGGGAGCTAAATGCAGCAGAAGGAAGGGAGAGGGACATTGCAGCTGAGAGCTGGACAAGACCACGCAAGCCCTGGATTCCAGCTCATGATGGCCAAAGCAGAAGGCAACATCCCCATCCTCCAGCTGAGACTGGAAAGGTTGAGCAACCCCAATGCTACCTGAAACGCCTCTCAAAGCATGCTTGTGTCTCTGGGACCCATTTGGTCCTGGGCTGCCCTAGACCTGCTGGGAGAGAAGATGGCTATAGGGGACTGGGACATGATCTGCCAGGGCAGGGCACAGACTGCTAACATGACGTACAGCCAGTCCCCACTCTGTGTCCTGGCAGATGTCAGGCACATCGCTTAGTCCATCTGCAAAACAACATGCCGATCTCGCTGAGGTGCTGAAAGAATAAACACACTCAAGACTGGCATGAGCCCTCCGCGAGCTTCACGCGCACAATAACAACCCTCCATCCCCAGTTCAGGCGGTTCCAGTCAGCAGTACGCAAAGTTTGTTACGTGGTGACCTGAAATAAACTGTAAAACAGTGTGGTCCGGTGGCATCAAAACTATTTCAGAGGTGCTGACTCCCGGAGGTGCTGAGTCTCTGTCTCGCTCCCACCATCGGTGTGAGTTCACACACTCTCCTCCCGGGGGGTGAATGGGAGGGTGGGGGTGGAAGGGGGTTAGAAGTTCTCAGCCTGATTTCCACAGGCTGCTGCTATTTAGTTCCAACATTCCCAACATCTTCAAAATACCCAAAGCCTCTTGTGCAATGAGCAACATCCTCTGCTTCTTAGCTACATGGTGGTTTATGTTACTTTCCGCCTACAACCATTTCAGGATTGGCTTTACAGACCTAAGTGGAAGACTAAACAATGCTGGAGCCACAGCAGGAGAATTTGCAGAGTTTTATTCCTTGTTTCATTTGGGCAATCGTCCTGCCTCTCATCAGGGACAAAAAAACTTGCCAGCCTCTTAATTTAGGAATAGCATGAACTCTGCATTCCAGCCCTGGATCAGCCAAAGGAGTCTTTTCAGGCTGGAAAGGGGAAAAAGGGCAAATACCTTTAAGCACGTTAAAAGGAGAAAAAAAAAAAAAAAAAAGCCTCAACACCTGCCTTTTGCAGGCAAAAACCTGCTCTCAGGGCACTCTTGAAACTAGCTTGACATCAGCATTTGAAAGGGAATTCCACTCCCTGCTCTCTGGGTGCCAGACTGCTTTCCCTGTCACTGCTTTAAACTGAAAGCACACTCTCCCTTGTATATGTTTTTGGTACGTTTTGCAGCCACACTGCAGAAGGAAGCAAGATGTGAGTCTGAACAGAAGAGTATCAAGTGAAGCTGGCAGATTTGGGTCTTGTTTTTCTTGTGGGTTTGGGTTTTTTTTTTCTTTTGCTTTTTTTTTTTTCTAATAGGTACAACAACCTGTTAAAAGTTTTGCCATCTGAAGAGAGCAAACCCTTTTCTGGGTGTCCAAACTCCTCCGCCAAGACATGCTCGACTGTGAATATTCCAGCTGCATGTTTCACATCACACTGGTTAAGGATGTGCCAGTATTTTTATTATTCACCCCCTATGGACATTACAGAGCACTACATACAATAAAGTGTTCTTAAACTGTGCTATTTACCTGTGTGTGTATTATACACAGAGACAGCCAAATAAATCACATCCATATTAAGGAGTAAGAATAATAAAATCAAGCAAAATACCCAGTGAAGCAACATAAAAAATTCCGAAATAAAAGTCATTAAAAGAAAAAAAAAAAAAAAAAGGGCACCATTAACTCAGAAAATTACCTCTTAACCCATCACTGCAATGCTTTTTTCCTCTCTCAATTTCTTGTAAAAGTATAAGCCTGGAAATCAGCCCCAGATTCTTTAAATCTCAATGCCCTTGGTTTCTTCTGGAGAGTGTAAAATTCACTCCCTTGATACTCATATTCTGTAGTCAAGCAAGATTTCACATCAATGTGTTCTCCAGACTCCTGCTCTCTACAGCCCTGCGCAGCTGGGCAAAGGAGGAGGGAAAAGAGAGGGGACAGGAGTGAGGACAGAAATGGGGAGTGCAGGAGTTTCAGCCTGGGTGTATGGAAGCAGCAGCTTGCAACGTGCAAAAGTTTTCTCTGCTGCTGTTTTTCCTTCATCCCCCTCCCTCCATCTCTCCCCCCTCGAGTGGAGCAGTGTGTGCAGGTCCCCGGCTGCACTCCCATCCTTCAAGGGGCAAAGCCGAGAGATATAGCTCAGGTCAGGGCACTTTTTAGTAAAGCCTCCACAAGAGGAAAGGGAAGGAATTTAAAGTCGTGCTGCTGAACTAGCTATGCAAACAGGGTCAGAGCTCTGGTCTTAGCCAGAGGAGCAAAACCAGCAAAGAGGTAGAAGTCAAGGAGGGGTGATTTCAAAGGAGGAAGTGCTGGTTTCTACTCTCAGACCCGATTCGGCAATTTTCAACATCCCACAGAGAGGGTAAGAGCTTGCAGCTGATCGCAAGGGAGAGGAGGCGTTAATAAAACCAAGCTCTGCTGTATCGGCATCCCCAGGAGCGCTCCCTCCCTCAGCAATCGCAGCAACAGGTCAACAGCCTGTCGGTGTCCCAGTCCTCAGGGCTGTGCCCTCGGGGGATGCTCCTTAAAAGGAAGCCCCTGGCACTCAGTGCCTGGACTAGGGGGACCAGAGAGGGCCAAGATCCCCACGGCAGCGGCTACCCCTGCTCCAAGGTGGGCTCTGCTGGGACAGTGGCCGTAGAAAATTGAGTCTGCACACAGCAGAATTCCTTCAGCGCCCCGTCCACCTCCTTCCTACCAGGCAGCATATGGTCCTCCCACACTGCCTTTCCTCGTATCTTTGGGGTATCTGTCACTCTCCAGGGTGCTTTTACTCCCCATCAAACCCAAATCTATACTTCCACCTCCCTCTGCTCCCCAAAGGACTCCCCCTCAGCCGCGCCTCCTCAGACTTCACCCATGCATTTTCTTCTTTAGAAGACAACATCCACCCTGCTCCCCGGGGCAGTCCCCACATTCACCCATTCATCACACCCCGGCACTGGGATTCTTGCTCTACACGCTAAGAAAACCTTGCTAACTAACCCCCGGCGTAGCTGCAACCCTAAATACTCAATTTTTCCCACTCCTCCAGGGATGCACTCGCTCTCCTTCCCCGCTTCCAGCGCCCCTCTCATTCCTGCCTGCTTTGTCCCTCACTGAACTGACTCCCTCTTCTCCCGCAGGGACCCCCCTTCCCTGCCCTCCCGAGCGGTCCCTCTGCCCCGGGAGCATCCCCTCCGAGCGACCCCTTAGGATCCCTTTGTCGAGCCGCTGCCCCACTGCCCCATCGCTATCCCCTCGCCCCTCCGGTGCGCGGTATTCAGCGCCTGGCACTCGGTTCGGTCTCCAGTGCTCGGTTCCCGTGCGCAGGGCACAATGTATGGTCCCCAAGACTCGGTCGCCAGTGCGCTGTCCCCCAAGCCCGGCGCACGGTCCCCGTTGCTCGGTCCCCGGTGCCCCACGCCCAGTGAGCAGGGCGTAATGCACGGTCCCCAGTGCTCCGTCGCCGGTGCACAGGGAACAGTACACGGTCCCCAGTGCTCGGTCCCCGGTGCGCAGGGGACAGTGCATGGTCCCCAGTGCTCGGTCCCCGGTGCGCATGGCACACTGCACCGTCCTCAGTGCTGGCTGCCCGGTGCACGGTACCTCATGCCCGGTGCACGGTTCCCAGCGCACGGTGCCCCGTCCCCAGCACCAGGTAGCCAGCGCCGGATCCCCGTAGCTTGCGCGCCGTGCCGGGCGCTGGGTGCGCGGTTCCCCGCGGTGGCCGGTGCCGGCTGCGCGGTGCCGGG
>VZTM01002891.1:436-36922 GCA_013400555.1 Jacana jacana | reverse complement strand
CTACCCCAAAGGGGAGAGGGCGTCAGCCCCAGAGGGGTTCGGGGGCGGCCCCAGAAGGGGTTGGTGATGCCCCAAAGGGAAACGGAGGGTCTGACCGACACGGGGAGAGGGTTTGTGGCAATGAGGGTCAGGGTCTGTGCCACCGGGGATGGGGGGCTGACCCACCGGGAGTGAGAGTCAGGCTCACAAGGAGGTCGGGGGATGTCCCGCTGGATAGAGCGGGACCAAACACGGAGGGAATTGGGACCTTCCCCACGGAGACACCAAGTACAGGGAGGGATGGAGATCCGACTCCCCATGATGGTTGGGGTCCTGACCCACAGGAAGAGCCAGTGCTGGGGGGAAACTGGGTAATCTCCACACTGAGGGCCAAGAAGGGGCAGGCGGGGACCCACTCTCACCCTGCTGCTCTAGAGGTTCCAGGCACCAGTAGCCACATTTCAGGCCAGGTCCCACCATGGGGATGGGGGTGCAAAACTCAGGTTTGAATATGGTAACACCATCCAGGCCCCCCAACAAACATTGGGCTTGGGACCCACCCTGCCTCCATGGGGACAGGACTCCAAGGCTGGGCAAGTCCTCTTGGAGAATGCAGTGCTCCATGCCCAGAGGGCTGCTCCCATCTGCAGACTGGCTCCCCAGAGGAGAGCGTTTACACCCCCAGACCAAAGCTGCCCACAGCGAGCTCAGTCTTGCAGCACTGTCTTGTGGGGATGCCCAAAAGCCAGGGTACAACCTCAGAGCTCTCCAGGCTGCGGGCTTTTGTAGTGAAACCCCTATTACAAACCCTATCACGCTCCGTTCCCTACTGCCTCGTTGTCGCAGGCTACCCAGAGGATATTAAGTGTAGGGGATATTACTTAGAGGTGACTGGGATTTTTTGTTAGTAAAATATAAATAACAACAAATCCAAGGGAATGCAAGTGAGCTAATGAAGCTGGAAAACTTGGTTAATATGATTGTGGGGTAATATGGTTAAAGCCAGGCACCGGGGCAGTCAGAGTTCCCTCAGCTCCGGGACTGTCAGCTTTGAGGCACTTAACGTTTGCTGCTGCAGTTTTTTTGTTGTGTTGGGTTTGGTTTTTTAAAATTAAGAAAAATGCTGCTTTTGATGACTCGCGGAGCACAACTTTCGCACGGGATTACTCATGGTCCTGGAGTTAGACAATAACATGTGTGTTTGTGGGATCAAGGAGTGCAGGGTGGGACGACGGTCTGCGGCATTCAGCTCGCTCCCTGTGATACATCCTATGACCAAGCACATGGTCCCATCCCAGTTCCTGGGTCTTCCCAAGCAATAACTCAGGTTTTACAGGAGTTTAATGAAAAATGGTCTCTTTCTCTGGCTGCCCATCACACTGTAGATACCTCGTGGTAGAAGAGTTGCCCATTTGCTTTCCTTTATAAAACATACCATTGCTTTGTTTGCACCTCGCTCGGGCTGCGTGGCGGTTTTTAACTCTCCCTGTGCACTTCTGAATCCAGTTAGTTTCGGGGTCCCTGGGGCGGCAGCAGCAACCCGACAAAAATGTTCCCCTGAAATTAGAAGCAAATAACAAAAATACGTTTATTCCCCCTCAAATTACAAAATTCTCGTTTGCACCACAGAACCCAAATTTTCGCCTGGCTCAAAGAAATCTCTTCGAGATGACCAAAAAAAAAATTAAAAAATTGAAATCTATAGATATAAAAGCCCAGCACAGACGTTGCATTCGTTACTCCCACAAATCACAAAGTGGGAAAACAGGATGCACAGCCCTGCACACAGACAGCCCCTCGAAATCCTCTCTTTAAAACAGATTTGCCAGCAGATGTTCAATAGAAAATGGAGCGAATTATTTTCACCGCACTCTCACGACTTCCCAGGGATGGGGGAAAGGAGGCTCTCGGTACCTTTTTTATGATCTGCCATTGACTTCGCTAATGACTCACATTTGGTTCCAATGAGATATTTTCATATGACTAATGAATCTATATTTGGAGGCGTAAGAGGGTTTGGCTAATTATCTGTTGCAGTCAGTTAAATATTCCGAGTATTCAAAGTGGGTTTTCTTCCAGTGGCAAATGTTATGCCCCCGTGGTCTGTCTTCTCCTGGTGC
This sequence comes from Jacana jacana, assembly GCA_013400555.1. Classification (NCBI taxonomy): domain Eukaryota; kingdom Metazoa; phylum Chordata; class Aves; order Charadriiformes; family Jacanidae; genus Jacana; species Jacana jacana. The sequence goes on along the minus strand of VZTM01002891.1, from coordinate 34,823 downwards.
TTTAAAAGCAGCCCAGCACTTCGACTCGTACCAAGCTGACATCTGGGTTTCTGCATGTGTAAGCACGAGAGATGGCCTGAACTTAATTATACAGTGAACCAATCCTGCATTTTTTAGGTGGCCAATAGGTCATTCCCCAAGGGATGATTTAAACCTGACTTTTCAACACGCACTTGATGCTTGCAGCAGCCCATTTTGCTGGGGGCATTTACTGGGGTGCCATTAATAACTCCTGGCAGGGGCAAATTCCTTATGAGCACCATTGTGTANCGGGGGGGGGGAGGGAGGCGGGGAGGCAGAGGGAAAACAGCTTGAGTGCCCATGGCCAGCTATAATTTCTCCAGTGGGTCTTTGCTGACAGTTTTAGGATTAACAAGTGAGCTCTGTTCCCAGGCATTTACCCCTCTGGATAAGCTGGCCTGTTTGTTCTCAAGGGTTTATTTTACCCTACAAAATATGGCATTGCCAAACAGATGTAGGCTTGTTCCTAGAAAGGCAAGTTATAGCTGAAGCTGCATCTCACAGAGGCTTTAGCCCTTGGAATTGTTTGGAAATGCTACAGTATTCCTCCGACCCTTTTCAGGGCAGTTTTTTCCCACAGACGTGCTGGTCGATTCTTTTATGGCTCTGTCCTTTGTCAAGGATGAATTAGGAAAAATAAACTCGCAAACAAAAAGTGGAGGCCCAGCACAGAGATCCTCTTGCTCCCAATGATTAAGAAGTATTTTACAGCTGCGGGTGAGGGGGGAAGCAAACAATGCATCCTCCTGCATTTTTCTTTCCTTCATTTTTAGCTCGGTGGGTGCTGAGGCGGAGAGGGTTAGCGGGGAGGGAAAGAGGGGCAGAGAAAAGAAGAATAAAACAGTCTTATTATTTCTAAAGGCCTCTTTTTCAAGAGACTGACACAGACTGCTTTACGGTGAGTGCCACAGAGAGCCTCCTGTGTCCCAGTGCTGGCAGGGTGAGGTGATGAGGAAGGGGAAGGCTGTGAGGATGAGTGCTGAGCCTGATGTGAGTATCTAGTGGCCAGCATCTCTTTTTGTCCCTGGAGAGTTTTGCCAAGGGGCTGAGACCGGGGGATGGCCACTGACTCACAGCAAAATGCATCAGGGCAGGACAGCAAGGGGTCTGCCTTCCCTCCCTCCTGTCCCCATCCCTCCCCGGGCAGGGGGACATGCCCAAGGTCGGGGTGAATTGGTAGCGGGGGCAGAAAGAGGTCTGCCTTGATTCCTGCCCTCTGCAGGGAGGACCCCATCTCCACCTCAGAAGGAACAAACCAACCTTAAAATTCAGTTGTGGAAATGCCAAGTCCCTCCATGAGACATGTGCATTCGTGGTCTCAGGTGATGTCCTGCCCTTGCCAGGCAGCGTGGCTTTCCCCTCCGCAGATCAAGCACCAAGCACATTGCCAGAGTTTTGGAGGGTAGATTCCCCGCCTTGCACACTCTTGAAGGAAAATCCCACCTCATCCACAAACCCAGCTCTCCTTCTTTAACACTGACATTTGGGAAACGGTTCCCTGTCCCTACGTGCTCCTTAGGACCATAGGTCCCCAGTGTTCCAAACCCACATTGCCTCACCCCTCCAGCCACAGGAGCAAGGAGAGTGAAACTTAACCTGCCTCCAGACACCCCAGTTCAGCAGCTTCACTCACCAAATCAGGGTGGTGGGGATGAGCTGAGCAGGGCAATGGAGGGAGGAGGGAGGCACCGCGGGACCCATTTGAGCCTGCCTGCCCACAGCGCTAGTTCCTCCCTAAGGTGGTCACATTGAAAATGACAAGCTTTTGAGGAAATAAAAGAATGAATCAGAAATAAGCTGGGGTTGTTTTTTGTCTCTTGACACTATGCCAGCATCACCTCTTCTTCCTCCTTGGGGTTAAGGTGCCCAGAGGTTTGCTGCAAGCCTTACCTGGTGCTGCCAGGGCATGCAGGAGGGAGTAGTTTCAAGTGATGGGAGACAAAATTATGCCCACCGTGGGGTTGAGTCAGCAGAAGGCATTGAACTTGGAGGCAGGAATGGTTCCCATCTGAAATGAAGCTCATGTTTTCTCACGTGGAGGAATGAGCTGTCAATGAGCACGAGGCAGGGACAGAGCTGCACGCCCTGAGTTGTTGCACGCTCTCCCCAGCACACCCTCTGCCTGTCCCTGCCCACCAGCCTTTGCTCCTGATGGTGACTCACTTTTGTTTGCCCTACAGTTACACCCCAGTCTCTCGTCCTTCCCCCTCATCCAGCACATTTCTTGCTCCCCTCAGCACTTCCTCTCTGGAGCCTGGTTTGCTTAGGTGTGAGGAACATGGGCAGCCCATGAGGTCCCACAGCTGTGATCCCCTCCCTTAGCTCTGCTGCGTATTTCTCTGTGGGTCATGCTCAGGGGTAGGTCTAAACCTACCCAACCCGCATCTCCATCATCAAATTGCTTTCCCCAGGTGCATGAGCGTGGCCTGAGTTCAGATGTCAGCAGAAGCATCAATTATAGGCCACTTTCTTTACATTTACTCTATCTGAGATGTTTTTAGAGCAGCCCTAAATGCATTATCTACTAGCCCAATTCAGTAATTAAAACTGCTTTGGAGTGGTCCAGGCTAGTTTGTTTAGGTTTCCCCAGTACTGATTAGAGATTAACAGAGCTAAAACCACCCATTAGCTGGAAGGCATGAAGCAGTGGTGGTTTTCAGGCTCAGGAGCCAGGTCCTTTGTGCCTGCCCATCTCCCAGGCACTACCATGCATTGTTGAGGGTACAGGGGAGGGAGGCAGGGTGCTGCAAGTATGTCTGGTGTGCAGCTGCATGTAGATGCCAGCCATTGCAGAGGCTTGTAGATTTGGACCCCCTGGTAGACAAACTTTTTACTCATCTCTAACCATCCCTCAAAGATGCTTTCATTAGTCTCAGATGTACAAAGCAATTTGAAATCAAACAGCTGGCCAGGAAGAGGTGATAGAAAAAGGCTTAAATATTGACCCTGGCTGGTAAGGCACAATGGTTTGGCTTATAGGAGTGATAAAAAAAGAGCAGAGCAGATTTGTGTGGAGATTGTCCCTGACTTCAGCAGGTGCCAGGGTTAATTGCTGTTGGAAGAGGACTGGGCGAGGATGATGAAGGTGTACATGAGGCAGGGGAACAAAGAGCCTTTAATTCAGTCCAAGATAGCAGCACAACTTTGAGGAGTAATTCCTACTCTAAACAAATCTCTGTTTGAAGTGGGCCTTGGGCAGCTAAAGAACCTGGTACTACCCACAGCTTCTGTATTAGACTCCCAGTTGCAGTCCTCAGGAAATCAGCAGAAGGTGACCTCTTTACAAAAACCCAAAAACTTCAGCACTTTTTCAGACATCACCAAATCCCAGCCCTAGCATATAGGGAATGGGGCTTAAAGCTATCTGTATTTGGTGGCTAACGAGCCCTAGCTTCTTACCTGTGGACCTGCTCCTCTGGCCTCAGAAACCTTCCATCTCCAGGCCATTCAGCCCTGATTTCCCTTCAGTGATAGGAGTGCTCCCACAAACTCACATGCCTGGGTCTAAGAGCCACCACATTGCTTACACCTACTTAGCCTTCTGATGTGCTCCTTGGTTTCCATGGGGATTTGGATCCCCAGATAAAAGTTAGACTTAAAATCCCTTTGTTTCAGCAAGTCCAGGTGCTGGAGGGTCTGGCTTCTTGGAGAGGGCTGGAACAGCCTCCCAGCCCCGTGACACAGTGGGATTAGGAAATGGGCAGGATCGCCCTGACAAGTATGAGAACCCAAAGATCCCTTTGACATTTAAATTGACAGGCTTTCCCTCGGTGTCTGGTACCCCTTGAGCAGGGCAGCAGGATGAAAGCATTTCAAAGCACACGTAGATGCTTAAGAATTTTATTAGCAGCATCAGCCAACATTTCCACTTGCTTTGTATTTGCTGTTGGAAAAGTAATAACAGCTTTGCAGAACCTACTCAGGAGAGAAAACAGCTCTTTCCTAGGCACCACGCTGGGATACTGCTTTGAGTAACAACATTGCATGCAGGAATGGAGTGGAAAGGGGCTGCAACCCCTGGAGGAACAGGGATTGCTTACACGAGCCCATGGAAAGTGCTTGGATGGAACAGGATGAAGGAAAGGAAAGTGTGGTGCGACTACAGATCAAGAAAAGACTCCAGCTGCTGCTCTCTAGCTGCCTGTGTCAAAGCCTCCTCAGGGAAGTAATTTTATTCGTCTCATGGGACAAATAAAACAAGCATTGGAAAAAACACAGGGAAAAATCTTAGTGTTGGCTGGGGACAAGACAGATCATTCAGATCTTAGCCCAGAGCACGGAGTTCTTCTAGGGCAAGAGAAGTATTTGAAGGTGCACTGATGTTTATCTCTAATGTAGAGGAAACCCCAGGCCCCTGCAATTTCCTGGTGGTTGAGGAACAGGAGCTACTCCAGGAATATGGAGCACATGGGGTCATGCTGCCTTAAACCCCCCTGCCAGCTCCTACAACAAGGATGTCCCCAGTCCTGGTCCTGTGTCTGCACCTTTCTTGGGTCTAACGCATTTCTGGAGATGTGGCCAATGCAGCAGGAGTCAAAGCCAAGAACTGAGGGGACAGAACATCTTGCAGAAATACGTCCTCACCCCACAGATCTCCTGGCCTCAGACAAGCTCTGTCCTACCTCCCTCCGGGCTCAATGGTAAAGGCAGAGACCGCTTGTAGGGAATCTTGGGGCAACACCAGCTCTGTCTTTCTGCCTCCAGACACAGCCCCTTGCCTTCCTCAGCAACAGCACAGGAGAAAGAGAGAGGAATCAACCCTGTATAAAAGTGCCCTTTTCTGTTTGCAGCTACAGTTGAACATCTCTGGTGAACGTCAGAGCTACTCGACCGATAACGGTATTAAACCAAGAAGCTGGCAGAGAGACACAGGACCTCAATTCAGAATATTTAATCATATGCTTCAAAGCACTCTACCTGTCAAGACAGGTGTGGGAGGAGGAGATCTGGATGATCTCACTCCAAGGTAAGTTTGTGAGCCCTCCTGCACCAGTGCAGCCTTCCTGAGACAGCCAGGCAGACTGGCTGGTGGGTTTCCCCTTGCAGGACACTCCCACGGCAATGAGTCTTTGCATTTCTTCAGCACGTATATATGTACCAGCCTGTGAACACAAGCAGTGACATGCAGTTCACAAGCAAGACGTCTTCCAGGACCTTCTGGCCAAGCATCATTGCTGGTTTTTGTCTTGCCCCTCTAGACCCTCGCTGATTCCTGTTACACAGAAGGAGCTGGACTAACAAGCTCTCCCATTCCTTGCTGACTTGAACATCCTACCTAAGAAAATGCATGACAAAAGTAACAGGGATGGGCCACCACTGCCCAAGGGTGTGTATGCCTTTCACCTCAAGAAAAGGTCCCCTGGTAACACTGCAAACCAGTACTCCCTGGGGCTCCCCACCACAAGAAAATACATGCCATGCAAAGCAGAGCATTGGGCCAGAGACCTCCAGACCTTTCCCCCACCACCACCTTCAGACCTGGAAAAGATTGCTCAGGGCTTTGCCAAGTTCAATTTTTAATATCACCAAGAATAGAGGTCCCACAGCCTCTCTGGGATACACTGCTCTCCCTGTGAACTTTTTTTTCACCTCCCTGAGTCAGAAATTCCCTCACAGCAACTTGTGCCTGTTGCTTCTTGCCCTTTTGTGGCACCCCTCTGAGAAGAGACCTGCTCCTTCCTCTCTGAACCCTCCCTTTAGAGAGTCAAATACAGTAATTAGCTCGTGCTCTCTCTTCTCCAGGTTGAACAAACCCAGCCTGCAGCCTCTTCTCATCGCTTGCTATCACATGCTAGTTATTAACCAGACCTTTCATTAAAGATTCTGGTGTCTCACTCAGCAGTAGAGCATGATTTTTAGGTTTATAGCTCTGTGTCTATTTCCAAGAATATGTTACTGGCCTGATGTACAAAGCTACCTAAACCTTAAAATGAGGTAATCTCTGCTGCAAAATACAGCTTGCTAATTAACCCTTCACAAAAACGCTCTAGCTAAGGTCTCAAAGCATGAGCACCAACATAGCCCAGTGAAAGGGCAGGGAGCTTTTAGGAAGGTAACAGGAGGGATCCAGATCACGGGTTTGCCTGGACATCAGAGCTGCATGAGCCAAGCTCTATCACGTTGCTTTGAAAGCAACTGGACATTAAAGCCAAGGACGCTCCCACTCAAATAAACTAAATTTGGATTTTAAGTGCAGTCCCACTCTGCAAAGCAGCTCTATAAAAATGTCATTTCTGTTTACTGTCTCTTGTGGACTCCAGATGAAACCCATCCCACCAAAGACAGCTGTTTTCTAAAAGCCCTCTGCAAACACAGGTTGTCCTTCTTGACCCACCAGCTCTGAAACAAAGGGCACACATCTACCTCCCCAAATCCTGTGCAATATCCTGGCTTTTGGGATATCCACACAGCCAGACAGCCAGAACCTGCTAATCTACTTTCTTGCTCCATGGTGGATCCATCCTTCTCCTCCAGCATCCGCCGCTCCCATGTGTCAACTCTGCCCCATTGGGCACTGCTGGTGTGGCTGCAGGGATTACGGGAAGCAGTCAAAAGCAAACACAGCCCTTATCTTCAGCAATAAACCAGTTACTCACTTTTTTACCTATTAGAACAGATGTAAGATGGAATAAAGCCTACTTACCTTCATTGCCAGGATTTTTCTGGGACGCCTAAGAGAACCAGGAGCCTGTGCACTACAGGCGTTCAAAGGCAAATGAGTACATGGTTTCCTCCAGCATTTTTGACTTTCCCAGCTTGCAGCAAGTACAGCCCGGTTCTGACCCTTTAAAGGAAGCAAACGCTCAATAACTGGTGCTGTTTCCATGCAGTTTTTGAGACTTGAACCACACTTTAAATCACTTTGACGATGCACACACACACTAATTTGTCCTGAGAGCAAAGAGAAAGTATCGCCAAAAAAAAATTTTAAAAAAATCTGCTTCACTTCAAACTTGCTTCTTTTTTTTTTCTTTTTTTTTTAATTTGCTGGTTAAATCTTAAGCCTCAAACCTCAGTGAGGTCTAATGGGGAACAGTGCACATCCCCAGAAAGAAAGGAACTCAATCAGGATTACGGTCTTGTCCTGCAGCACATAGTACTACATGCCTGCCAGCTGGAACAGGTAACAATGTGAATGTATGGATTCACTATAGCTGTAAAGGAGCAGCAGGCACAATTTGAGCAATGTTTGTGCCCACCTTGGGCAGAACTGCTCCTTGCTTAGAACAGGGAGGCTGGGGAAACAGCAGCTCTTCCAGGGAATCAGTGTTCAAGACCCAACTGTTTGTGCTCCATAGTAGACAAAGAAAAAAGGGAAAATGTCTTCCACAACAGCTGGAAACAGACATCAGAAACCAATCAAACAAACAAAAAAACCAAACCAAACCAAAACAACAAAACGAAAAACACAACAAAAAAGCACCAAACCAGGCAAAAAAAAAAATACTTCTTGTACCTGTCCACATTAGAAAGGCTGGAAATAGCTAAAAAGTTTGAATATAATATACCAATCAGGACAGCACTGTAGCAAAGAATAAAATACTGTGTTACTGGGCAGGAGAAATGGCAAGATGCAACCAGGTGTGAGGGGGGGAAAGGGAGTGGAATAATGTGATCTTGTCTTGACCCACCAGCTCTGAATCAAAGGGTGCCCATCTACCTCCCCAGATCCTGTGCAACACCCTGTCCCAGAGCCTAAAACAATCCCAAAGGATCTTTCCTGAGCAATTTGCTGGGCTTGCTGCTGTGGGCCTGATGTGAGCCGGGCAGGAGGGAATGCCGGGCCAGGATTGCTCTCTTAGCTCGCTTGCCCTCTGCCGGATGCCTGGAGCTCGGCGAGCTCAGCCAGATACCCAGCATACCGGGGCTCAAGTCACCTCTTTTACAGGCCAGTGCCGCGTTCCTGTAGGGCTGCATGCACTAGGAACCACAAGGAAAGACGATAGGGGAAAGCTGAGCACATAAAGTGTGGCTGAGATAGAAACTGAGTGTAGAAAGGGGTGGTAGGTGAGTTAAAAAAGGAAGAAACATCTTCCTCTTGCCACTTGTACCTCTCTGAATGCCTCAATGAAACAAGCTTTTTGTAGTTCAGGTTATTGAGATCTGTGTGCCTGTATTCCTGAAGAAGATTAACATTGCTCTCTAAGAGTTGCATTAACATGCCTAGAAGAGCAAGAGGTGAATGTCAGGAGGGTACTGCCATCCTTCTGTCCAAGCAGAACTGCCTTGCCCTGTGGATAGGAGATAGTGGCATGGCCAATGATGTGGGAAGACATACAACTTTCAAACTTCTCCAGCCACTTAGCCACTGCAGAAACAGCCCCCGGCCCAATGGCTTTTGTGGGCCAGCCTGACTAAGCAGAGCATAAACACAAAAGATCTACTAGGAAATAGCTTCTATATCTCTTAATTTCACAGGACAGGTTGGGGCATGGAGATGCATGGGAGCCAGCCAGGATTCCTGTATACACACACCACCAGCAGCCTGCACGTGAGCTCCCACGAGGTTTAAAACATTGTCTGTGGGAAAATGTCAGCCCTAGACAAACTATTCACATCAAAAAAAATCAACAGCAGTGGAGACCTGGAGAGTTTGATAGCAAGCTCAACCGTTCTTTCACCTGCACCCACCCAGAAAGGTAGAGTCTTTCTCAGGACACTTTGCAGATGCCTCATTGCTGAGAATTCACTGGAAAACCCACCCTAGTGTGTCAGAGATGGGATCCAACCATGTGGCTTCCTGTACCCAACACTGCTGCTTGCAAAATTGCCATGGTTGCCCTCTACACCCACTTTTCTCCCACAAAAGCAAGTAGGTGCTCCCATTCCAGCAGGATGGTAACCCCTCACATGAGGACAAAGCATGTCACCTCATGCACATTGCCATTTTGCCAATAAACACAATCATTACTCAAAGAAGGGCAAAAGCGCACCGAACAGAATGAAGTGCTTGGTGAACCAGTTCACTACATTGGTCTGAACTGGGAAGAGCTGCAAGAGATCAGCCTGCCAATTCCTCCACTGGACTCCTTCCAAATTACCCAAGCCAGCCAGGACAGCACAGCTTGGCTGGGAAGTTGATGGGATGGGGCGTTTGCGGGCAGCTGGACTTCCCCTGTGTCTAGACTGACTTTGGAGGAGGGGAGGTTGCTCTCCGTGACTCACCCCAGGCACCTGGCAGCCTCTGCTCTTCCCTACAAAACCTGACAGCCAGGGTGAAGGAGTTTGTGTGCGTGATCCCAAGGAGAACCAGTCTGCAGCTGGGTCTGGGTGCTGGGATGCTCCGGCTGGAGACCAGGCAGCCTGGCTGCAACCTCTGTGCCTGGCTCTGAGAGCACAGTCAGCCCAACAACCTCTGTGCCTGTGCTCTCTTCTCTGTCAGTGCTTTTGTCCATGCCCAGTTCTATACCTAGCTCATGCAATCACAGGGAACATGATGCTCTACCTGAATTTGTCCCCAAAATCAAACTCGTCTGCTAGCCATGTCCCTGATACATGAACATTTGTTTCACATGCTCTGGGTGGATGAGAGACACTCCTTCAGTCCTGGGCAGACACCCAGAGCCTGAGCCCTTTGGCACGAGCAGGTCATATTGTGTATGTGCCGGCTATGTGCTTTCAAACCCAGTTTTGAACTGGCAGTATGGATGCCACAGCCTAATGTGAACCCAGAAAGTCCAGCAGGGCTGTACTTCACACTGGAATGATAAAGCCACTGTCCCCTAGGATGGCAATAAATTGCCCCCAGAAAAGAATGGCTCTGCTGGTGTAACTGCACAGGGGACTTCAGTGAGCTCAGCTAAAGCCGCTCACAAATCACATCACCCCCTACCCCTGACCCGCATAGCTCTGCGGGTAAAAGTCTGTACCATTGCTCTAGCCAGAAACATTAGACATAACAAATGTATTTTTAAAACAAGGGGGAGGAACATTTTTCAGGCCTAGGGGGTAGAGGATGTTGGCTTGAACTGCAGGGGAAAGTTCAAGGTCAAATCATCCTGCATGCAAACCAGCTCCTCCGGCAATGCTTTGCAGCAATGCCAAGTATCAGCTCCTACTCTTAACATCTTCCACAAAAGTACCTCTCTCCTTTGGGCATGCACGTATTTCTGAAAAAAAAAAAACAGGCTGGAAACCACCTCTGCTCTTAGCTGGTAGGTTTTGACAGTGGTAGGTTGATGGTTGGACTTGATGGTCTTCAAGGTCCCTTCCAACCTAGGCAATTCTATGATTCTATAAACAATATCTGAAAAACATGCAACAGAAACCCAGCCTTTCTCACACCCAGGTGTGGGTGCATCAGCCCATGCTTCTCACTCAGGATCCCAATGGAAAGTTTGGGCTTCATAATTCTTGTTACTACCTCTGCTCCAAGTTTGAGACAGACAGATGGACAGGTAGACGAGCAGATCATTAAAATAATCAGTAAAATGGATCATATTTAGAGCACCTCTGTCTCTTCACCATGGTCTTCTTCCCACTGGGAAGCCAGCCTGAAAGACCCTGAACCACTCTCAAGGGACACCTATCCAAATCCCCTTTCCCAACAGAGATTGCCCGAAGCCTTATTATTTGTAGTAGTTGTCTCTACCAACCAAAGCGTTACTTTGCAGATTGAGTTCCAGTCTGTTGCGTTAAAAGCAAGAGCTAAAACCAAACCAAAGTCCTATCTTGGGCCTCACTACCAGCAGATGTAGTTTTATGAGCGAGTTCTTGGTTTTTTAGGTATTTAACTCTCCTTGCTGGAAAAGAGGCAAACAGTCAACTGTAGGGAAGGAAATGGTGAAGCCCACCATTTGCTGATCTCACTCATCTTCCCCAGTCTGAGCCACAGCAGATACTGCACAAGTTAGGTTTGTAGGACAAAGTTCTGTCTTCAAATATGTTTAGTTTGGCTTTTTGGTGAGCAGTGTTTCCTGCAATGAAACCTCATTTTGTAGGTATGTTTCCTCCCCTGAAGAAATATCCTTGTGTGCAGTAGACTAATCACTGTCCCCTGGGCATGCTGTTCCTTTAATATAGTAAACTATTTTCAGGAAAAATATTGCATCAGGAAATTAGCTATACTACAGATAATAATAATAAAAAAAATATGTATCTTGTATGGCTCAAGGCAATCAGCATAGTCATTTTTCTGCTCTACTCATTTTCAATTCCCAGCCACCCTTAAAAAAAGATTGAAGAAGGTGCGTAATAGAGGTCCTGCAAGTTCGTTCTGAGATCTTTACCTGCTTTTTAATTCAGCTAAACCCTCAACAGAGTATTTTTCACATTCCCATCCAAAAGCAGTCCACTGTTCAAAAGCTTACCCAGCTACCTGTGACTGCAAAGCGCTCTCTTTAATCACGTTCTTTCTTTTCTAGTGCTCCTCACCACGTATTTATGCCACACACTTCCTAAAGGTTTCTGGGGAGGTGGCCACTCCGGGGCAGCACTCAGCAGCCCCTTGGCAGGGTTGAGCAGATCCCTGCAGCTTGAAGGGGATGTTCTGGACATCTCATGGGATCACATCATCAGCGTGCCAGAGTCAACACTTGTGCTGACCATCAACTGTGAGCAAGAAAAACCCATAATGGAGACTGTGCCACAAACACCTATGCTTTCACCATGGCCAGGTGAAATTATTGAAATGGGTTGTCCATCAGTCTCTCCCTGAAACCAGTCCAGGGGCAGCAGTACCAGAGATCATGCAGTTCAGGGGGGGCAGCACTTGTGCTTCCCAATGTGTTCCCCATCTGGGCAGACCCACTCCTAGGGACTGTGTGTTCACCAGCCAGGCTTGCAATGGGTCACTCAAAGCCTCCTGGCTGACCCAGGATCACCTTGGTCTCAAAAAGTATACTTCACCCAAGGACTCTGTTTGGAGAAGATCTGATGGCTTCAGCCACCCATCCCTCAGGCTGCCCAGAGACCCACCAGTGGCTGGCTGGCCCAGATGGAACTGATCCTTCCCTTGATGGCTCACCTTGCCCTAGAGATACAGATCTCCGTCTGCTGGTGCCTAGTGATTAGAGAGCTACTCCCAGTGCCAGGTTCTCCTATGCTGCCTGGCTGTACACTGGGACACACTGGCTTCATGTCCAAATTTTTCAAATATTTTGCTTTGTGGTTTTTCATGCAGCGCTCAAGATATTTTGCAAAAGGCACCTTATAAATTGACTCAATAAATACACATAAAACCCGAGTTTAATCCTTCCTTTCACATTCTTCTTTTCATTATTAAAATGTCCTCAACCTACTCACTCCCTCCCCACCCTTGTGCTTAGGCCAGTTCAGTTCAACTTAAAATACTTTTGGCTTCTACAGGAAGACTGGAAAATGACTATTTTATTTCAAGGAAGCTTGTTTTGGACTAGAATCAGAACTTGTAGATGGTCGAAGTAAAGAATAGCTCTAAGGACTATCACATCAGGTGCACTAAAGAATAACAGCGTGGTGGTGTTTTCATGCCAAGTGACCCAGTACCATATTACAAGACCTCCACTCACCCTTCTAAATTGGGGCATCCTGAATGGGAAAAAGTACATACAAAAGAAAACAAATTCTCAGGGATAGAGAGAGACCAGACATGGGTTGAGCCTTGGGGACAGGCGGGACCTGCCCACATCAATGGTGGAACTGTGTCCCTTGTAGGTGTCAAAAAGCTTGACAGCAGTGAAAAAGGTGGATTTAGCCCCTCCGAAAAAACAGGTCAGATGCTCATTGAGGGATTTTAGAGGAAAATCAAATCTGCTTTGGTTTCCTTGTTGCCATGGTGTTTGCATCATATTCAGCACCAAGGATGTTCATCCACCCAACAAGTGTCTGCTTTCATCAGCCTCTATCTCCCATCCTCTCCTTGGAGCCCAGCTTTGCTCAGCACTGATGGTCCATCTCCAGGTCCTCTGTATATTAAAGGTATAATGGGACAAGCCAACAAGGAGAAGAAGTGATGGTCAAATTGTGATTACTGTTTAGCCTGCACTGGCTCATGCTCTGCACCTTGCAGATTTCCCCAGCAGCTGAGATGGAGAGAGACAACAAAGTACTAGAAAGGCGTTTTGTACATCTCCTGGTACTACCCAAGCATTCAGGACTTCCCTTGCCACCAGGTGACAAAGTCTCATCCGAAAAATGAGAGTTAAGTTTTCTTACCTGCATCACAGCCATGGGGCTCAGTGACAGACTCAAGCCATCCATAGGGATAAGAGGGCGCCCTCATCTGACAGGGCTTTGGGTTACAAGCCCCAGAGGATAATATTTTTAGAAAGCACAGAGTTCCTAAAAAGGGTCTCATCAGCCAAGAGGTCAGAGCATTTGAGAGACCACACTAGCCCAGATTTTATTCTTGGAGCCCTAACCCTGTGGTTTAACTTTCTTAAGATTCCTTTAAGGATCACAATGTTCTGGACAAGAGACCTTTGGGACCTCTTGGGTAAACGTGGGCATTTCTTGTATTCATTACCAGCCTCTGGCTGCATTAATACCTTAGCTATTTCATCACAGGCCTCTCATGCCTGTTAATATGTCTTTTGGACTCATTTCAGCCCTCAGGCCTCCCAGTTCCACAGTTTTGCTGAACAGCTTTGTCCTTTTTCAGAAGGAGCTGAGCACTGTGGTCTGGAGGTTAAAACCCTGGAGGCCTGTGTATGGGATGGCTGGCCTCCATCCCTGGCTCGCTGCAGCCCTGGCACCCCTTTTACCCTTTCCATCCCTCTAAGCCCAACAGAGGAAACCCGATGGCAGCAGGGTGACCTGGCTCATGGTGGTTGCAGGAGTCAGAATTACCTGTGCATAGGTACATTCATGTACATCTAATCTCCTCACTTTTTCACTGGTACCCCAAAATGTCATGGCAGCAGTGAGGCAAGGCACAACACTGGCCAAGTCCAGCACTTTTGAAGCTTGACTGCAAGACCTGAATGACTGACTTGTCCCATAAATGAAGGAATAAACCCAGCTTCTGACACACAACTCTTTAAAAATGGCCACAGGCCCAAATGGAGGATTGTCTTCAAGACCTAAAATGTGAAAGACCTATGAGTCCTTTTCCTGGGAGTCTCCTGAACTTTTCTTTGTGGAAATAGAGCCACAGACAGCAAATTCAAGCCCATGTACTCAATGAGAACCAAGCCCTGAGAAATGGGCATGGCAATAAACTTCAGTGCCTTCTGTACAGGGGGATGCAAAGAGCAGATAAGAAACAGATTCCAGTCCCTGCTCCCATGGACTCCCATTGACTTCTCTACCCATCTCCCAGGACAGCTGACCTCACCTCCTTTCCCTTGGAGCTGTAGAAAAACTGGGGCTCACATGCAACCTGGAGTTTCCTACCTCTGTGCAGCTGAATCCCACGGGGACCAAAACCCCAAGGATTGGGTCATAGGACTTAGCAACTAAATGAGTCAGGCTGGCCAGCTTGGACCAGCAAGGTTTTGGTACCATCACAAAGCTATTGGAGAGGGATCTTCCAGGCAGGTAGCTTTGGTACTACTTAAGCATGGAGGATATGTTCCTCTCTAAGGCTTTTAACAGCTTTAATGAACAATTAGCCAAACTGGTCAGGAGGAATGGTTGTTAAAATGTTGCTTTTCCCTGGTATAAAATGTTGTTATCCTTGACCCCTTTTTAACATGTTTCTCAGGTTTAGGATGAAGAAACAAAACCTCTAAGGTTTTTAGCAAAGGCACATACATTTGTTTTGAAAGAAAATAACCTCAGACTTGGGGTTATTTGGTCAGTTTCCCATGAAAAAATCTAGGAAAAAAGTCCTCAGAGAGAGATGTGCCCTGTTGAAATGTTCAGTTTCACAAAAAGGACTGGTTTTCATTGTAGAAAAACAATTTATGTAAGAAAATTAGAAGCATGTCAGATGCGATAGTTCATACTGGTTTGCTTCAAGAGGAGCTACTGGGTCTGGTATTCTTATATTCTTACCTGGTCACACTCTTTCTGAAACTGCCAGTAAAGAAACCTGCATCCTATAACCAGGTAACAAAACAAGATAGACACATCTTTGCTCTTTTCATTATAGGCAGGGATTTATTGTTGTTCCTGAAAGCCTTAAATTACGGTATTCAACAGCTTAACAATTTCCCCATGACTTCTGCTCATTATTGCATCAATGAAAGGAATGTATTTGATTTGTATCCATCTACGTCAAAACCCATCATGAGTGACACTTTTTAATAGGAACAAGGTATTCAACAAAAAGAGAAATGTCACAGTGCTTTCCAAGATGACAACAAACTAATTGATCCTGTAGGTTTTAAAGCCAGGATAAGGTAAATTAATTTGGATTGTTCCTCCTGGTGCCAAGTCCAAAGGTGACGCCCTGCCAAATCTAATATAGAAATGCAAATTGATGTGGAAAAACAATGAAAAATATGAACTTGTCACTTACTTTCCCTTTGCTTCAGACTGGATCTCAAGCCACTCCAAATTAGCTGGCTCCATGGCTCACACATTCTACCCAATGAGAAATCTTTGATGAAACTCTTCCACCATGGTCCACCCAAACACCCCTTTTTTCCTCAACTCCCTTCAAGGTAGTGAGAACAGGTCTCTCCTCAGCATGTGCTGTAGGTGATGACTTCAAGTGTCTTATCTGTGTGTGGGAGAGTAAGGAAGGAGGAACTGGATAGGCCAAATGAAACCTTCATGAGGCCAGAGCTGCAGATAAAGAAAGTAGTTTACTACTGCCCAAAACACGTACAGCACCTCTCCTGCCCCCGCATTTAAGGAAAGGGCCAGAGGTGGCATTAGGCAGACAATGACTAGTTCAAAAGAACCATGCTCACAAGCATACACAGATCTGCTGGCCTTTCTTTCCATAAACATTGTTGTGCGGGTCTGGTCACAGCAAACAGTTCTACGCTGCTGTCTGTGGGTATTTCATCCATTTGTGCCCAGAGGAGAAGCCAGCTAGCAGAGCCAGCACAAACTTCAGTCCAGCAAGGAACAGGGAAAGAGGACTCTGTCTTTTACCAGTGCCCTCTGCAAACATGTTTGTTGGGGTGAGTTTTGAACACTACATGGGACAGAAAATGACTGAGAGCAAAAGATGGAGGGGGGCAGTTTGGAGATGTAACTTCAAATCTAAAGGTGTGACATGAACCATTCAGCACATCAATGGCAACTCTGGGGTGATTTGGTTGAGGCAACAGTTATTCACATAGAGAAGATAACGGTTGGAGGGGGGCTTTTCAGCCTGGCAAACCGAAGTATAACACAATACAAACTACAGCAGCAAAACTGGCCAAATTCAGGCCAGAAATAAGCTTGGAAGAAGGCATCACACATTGGCACAACTCACCGATGGCCATGATGGCTTCTCTGTGACTGATGGTTAAGAGCAGTGGGTGGATATTTCCCTATGAGACCTGTTCTTGGAGTCCAGAAAACTTCTAGCACTAGGACTGTTCAGGAGACTGGATGATCAGTGTCCCCTTCATGAGAGGACCTGAGCCACTGCTCAGCCAGCTGATGTGGACCACTTGAGATGACCATGACAATTAGTTCATCAACATGAACCAACGACTTACGTTTTGGTGAAGCACATTGCTTCGGCACCAGGTTCCTGAGCAATACAGCCTGCTGGCCAGATATTTCTCTCCCTCTGCCTATCCCATCAGCTCAGAAATCAGCCAGGAGAGACCAAAACAATCACTCAGTCTGAACTCTTGCATAAAGCAGACCACAGAGCCCGCCCCAGTAATTCCTGCATGAATACCCTGCAGTCTTCTGGAGCCACTGGGAATACAGGGCTGGAAACAAAAGCTTTGAAAGAGCAAATCAAACTTATAAACCACCCCCCAAAAAAAATAAAAAAAAAAGAAGCGGAGGGCAATAAAAGTCATGATGAGTCAGGGAGGTAATTTTGTGTGATAGCAGGGTTTCTTTGGCTGGGGACCAGCAAGAGACACCGTCTGCATCCAGCCCCCAGGATGAGCATGACAGAGCAGTTTGTGCTGCAGAGAATTAAGTCTCCAGACAGGAGAAAGGTGAGGGAAAAGACAGCAATCTGAGATGGGGCCGGGCTTAACTCAGACACGCACAAGTCATTAAGCTAATGTCTCTTGGCTAATTGCACACACAGAGACATATCCTGCAAGGAACACAGCCTGAGAAAAAGCCTCATGGAACGGGCATTAAACAAACTCATTAAACAGGGGAACAGTAATCCTTTCTCGATGCCAGCAGGGTGTGAGGCATTTCTCATCCACAGGACCGCAGCCACTCAGTCACACTCAGCCCATGGGAAGCTCACAGAAGCAAGAAACTGCAAGAAGCTACAGGCCCCCCCATCATTGCTTGGTGTACAGAGGCTCAGGGCAGAGAGGAAGAGAGCTGACTGATTATATGTTTGTGCTGTTAAACATACCTCCCCAGGTTTAGGTTTAGTAATAAAATCATGAAATGGGAGTGGAGGAAGGAGGCCAAGACTTCTGGGTATTGTTTGCAGTTCTGCCCATGTTCACTCAGTGATTCAAGCCAGCAATATTAGGTCTTTTAGAAAGAGGCCGTGAGTCATCCACACCATTGGTTTCTTCCCTCTCTAGAAAATCCCCAGCCCAGGAGGGTCACTACAGCTTTTTTCTTGATGATACTATTCAGCCTCCCAGGTTCCCCTATCTTTTCTCATGCCAGGTATCTGTAAGCCTCAAACTCTTCCAAACAGAAATGGAGGATGCATAGCCTGATGCCCTCAGACATCAGTGCTTGAAAGGTAGGACCTTCTGCTTTTTAAAGCCAAAGCCAGAAAGGACCTCAGGAGGACAGTCTGCTTTCATTCCTCCAAACAGCATCAGCTCTACCCAAGTCACTTCTGACAAGCATTTGCCTAATCTCCAACTTGAAACTTCCAGAGATGACATTACTACCAGCTCATTTCATCACCACATGGCCTTCATTATTGCAGGAAAGTTGTTCCTCTCCCAGAAATGTAGAATTTTGAAGCTGGAAAGGACCTCTGGAAGTCTCTGCTCCAAACCTTCAAAGCAAGGCCAGTAGATCTACTTGGCCAGGTGCTGGCTGTCAACATCTAACCTGTATCTCTCTTGCTGCAGTTTCAACCATCACTTCTTGTCAGGTCTGTCATGGATACAGAGAACCAATGAGGCTCTTTCACCTTACAGCAAAATCTTTTTTTTATATTTAATAAAAATGTTTTTAAAAAGCCTTTCCTCATAGGTCATGTTTTTGAGACTGCTGATCTTTTGGCTACCTCCCACAGACAATTGCTAGTCTCCAGTCACACAGATCCTGGAGCTGCCAACCTCATGAAGACTACTGTGGCTGTAAATGGGAAGAGTTAGAAGCACATGTCTCCACAGGCTTCCTCCATGGAGAGCAGACAGAAGAAAGGCAGGCAAAGCAGAAACAGCCTATGAAATGGTCTGAACAAGAGTCTTCCCTTGGGGCCCTTCTCCTCACGTCTCTGACAACCTCGAGCATGAAGGAGCATAAAAAACCCAAGTGCTCAGTTAGGCTGTTGATAGCTGTGGTACATCTTGCTGTGCCAACAATGTTGCATGCCCCAGCTCTTCCCCAGGGCTAGCAGCATAAAAGAGTGGAAAACCTAACTCATGAGACATTACTGTTATTGTTTTCTAAACAGGCTGTGCTAAAAAACCCTCCACTCAGAGGAAAGCCCTTTTGTGCCATGAAGAGGCCAAACACAGTCCTACTTCTGACTGGCAGACTGGGAGGAGAGTCTTATAGCAGGGGTCCAGATAAGTTAGGACCAGGTTGCCATTGGCTGTAAGCCCATTCTTGGATATTCTCTGCTCTCCAAATCGCTTAGCTGTATCACCCCATCCTCTTCCTAGACCTGCCCTGGGAGCTCTGCCTCACCATCC
Organism: Jacana jacana; assembly: GCA_013400555.1. Classification (NCBI taxonomy): domain Eukaryota; kingdom Metazoa; phylum Chordata; class Aves; order Charadriiformes; family Jacanidae; genus Jacana; species Jacana jacana. The sequence goes on along the minus strand of VZTM01002891.1, from coordinate 15,963 downwards.
TTCCTTTTCTGACCCGATCCACCAGAGCATTTGTCACCTCCCCAGCCACAAGAAAAACCCTCATTTGACTTCTCTTCAACCTGCCCTAGTCCCACATTCTCCCCATGTTCTCCCCCTCCACAAACACACATGCATTTTAAGGCTGAGAAACTCCAGTCAAACAGGGGGTGCTTTAGGGTAGCAAGGTTTTGAAGAGAAAGGGCTTTGCCATGTTAACTAGAGGCGCCTGCCAGCCAACAGCCCAGCCCCTGAGCGCACAAGGAATTTTGACCTCACATAGTGAAATTTCCTAGTCCTTTAGACCTTTGTTGTTGTTGTTGTTGTCGTTGTCATTTCTTTGGCTCTCTCTTGCTTTTCAATTTTCCACTTGGCAGCGGTGTTGAAATGATGCAAGGAAGTAGCCACTGCTTAACTCCAAATTATTAATTAGATGCCAAGGAGTCTGTGCATGACTGCACGCAGGGCAAGGGGGGCTGTGTCCTACATTGCAAAATCAATGGACCAGCTTGGCATTGCTTTTCTGCCCTGAGATATAATTTAGTGGCAAGTCTCCATTTGCTCCAGAACCGATTTCTAAAAGAGAAGGCACTTGAACAGTCTATTGAGGGGGAGAAGGGGAGGGAAAAACAAGAAAACCCCACCCTTGGTGACCATGGGTTGATCCTTTAGCTGTTGAAACTCTTTCCTAAGAGCCTGAGTTGCTGTTAAAACAAATACTAATTGTTCTTAGCTAGGGGCTGGCTAGAAATAGTCTGACTGAAGACGTTCTGCTGTAAAATACCGATCTGATGAAACTGAGAAAGACTTCAGGCGTTCAGGGCTACCCAACTCTCCAGGTTTTCCTAAGACTTACTGCCACCCCAGCGGGAGCTGACACCCCTCTGTTGAGACAGTGTGTCTGGCCACACGCGTCCTCCCAGACTGCTGCAGCACAACAGAAAGTAGGTTTGCACAAGCCATGGCTGAAGGGCACTGCGGTTTTCAGTGCTGTACATACACTTTGCCCTAGACACGTCTCCGCTCTGAGGACCTCATAGTTTAAATACTCAAGACCAACAGACATCCCGGGGGGGGGTGGGGGGGGGGATATCTCTTCCAATGGGTAATTACCCTCATTGTTAAAAATTAACAACAAAACAATAATCGTAGACAGCTGCGCCTTTTGCGCCTTTTATAGCAACATTCTCACAGCTCTGCAAGAGACATTGTTTGGGATTCACAAATAAATTTTCACCCCAGTTCAGGATAAATCCTTAATCAACTGTTTCAGATGCTTTCCCAAGAGGGAATGGCCACTTGCCATGTGCCTCTAGCCATGGCATATCTTCCTGGGGGCTGGGGGCTTTGATGTTTGCAGGAGCTGAGTTCCAGGCAGCGTTTGTGCCCCCAGAGTTGTTGCATCCCTCATTTACTGTGTGTTTCAACTTAGAGCATTGCCTGGTCTTGACACTGAGATAGGCTTGGGAGCTTTTGGTTGCCTCTGCTCCTCCAAGAGAGGTTGACTGGTGGCAGAGGGCCCAAAGACAAGCATAGGCATGTAAAAAGCTGCAGCCAGCTCATAGCATGGTTTAGGTTGGAAGGGACCTTAAAGATCATCTAGTTCCAACCCCCCTGCTGTGGGCAGGTACACCTCTCACTAGATCAGGTTTCTCAAAGCCCCATTCAGCCTGGTTGTCTTCAAGGGGGTAGGCAGAGGGAGCCAGGAGATAGCATTACACTGAGCAGAGAAACAACCCCAGCTCCTGCAAGTCAAGCTGATAATCTAGGAGAAGACTGGCAGAAGCCTGACAGGAAGGGTAGAGGGAGGATGGTCAGCCGTGACAAGGTGCATCCTACAAAGCCAAATCTTGGCTTGGAGTTCTCTGAATGCTAAATCCTGAGTGGTCTTGGGACTGCCATTTCAAGGCAGACCTGAGCTGCTCCCTGCCCATCTCAGGGTTAGGTATCCCCTCCCTCTATCACCTCTAACAACTCATATTTCTGCATGCTGGGAAGTGCTAACCAACATCAAGTGGCAAGAAAAATCTCCTGCAGCTGCCTTAGACGCTGTGGCTGATTACCACTGCTCAGCAGCCTGACGAGAAACCAGAGCAGGATGATACAGACATAGCAGCTCCAACATGGATGCTGTCAGGGTTTCCAGGAGCAAACAGGTGCTCAGTCCTGGCCCTGTGAATCAGAAAGTCTCTATAGACCAGACTGAGAAACATCCCCTGGGAATCTGCTCCACACATTGATCACCACTGCCCTTAAAAATTAATAACAAAACCTTAAGAGTAGACAGCTGTGCTTTTCTTGCCTTCTGTAGCAACATTCCCACAGCATAGTGAAGGACATTGTTTTGGGTTCACAAACAGCCTTTGGGCTACATTCATGCCTTGATCTCTTTTTCTGTAGACTACCTATCACCTGCTGGACTCCAATTGCCAGAAGACAGCCAGTCTGCCACTTCCACTGCAGTAAAACCAGCAAGGCAGCAGAAAAGCACATGCATGCACACAGCAAGCTTAGTCCCAGCCTGGGTGAAGCTTAGCATTCCTTCACATTCTGGGTTGTGGAAAGAGTTGTTCAAATCAGGCTCATAGCAACCTTTTAGACATTGCACTCAGTTATGTAAAATATTTTCCCTGCTTTGGTAGTTGGCAAACTTTGTTTTATAAGACAAATGGAATTTATTAATGCAAAATATTTATCAAGTCTTTGGTTTTTTTTTTTCCAAGGGAGTAGAGAGGTTGACCAGGAGTCTTTCATCTTTGTTGGCTTCTGAATGTTAAAATGTTAAAAATGATTTAGAGCAAGACCACATGCCAGAGTCTCTCTCCTTTCTACACAACCCCTTTTTCTGCAAGTGATGGCAAGTTCTCCCTTTGACAAAAGTACCATCTTCCTGCAGAGATGGCAGGGAATGCTCCTGAAATGTATTCTAGAAGTCTTGGGTGATCTCCATCCTACAGATGAACAACAGAGGTGGAAGGCAGCAAGCAGGGTCCTCTGTGCTCAACAAGGGCAAAACAAGACATTCTATACCTCATGGACCTTACATCCTCCAGAAAGTGCATGTGAGGTCAGAGCACACCAGAAAAGGAAACACTGAGAAAGGGGAGGACGGTACATTGGCCAAATAACACAGCCTGATCCCCACGTACAAGCACTCTGATCACTGATCTCCAGCCTTTGGAAATCAAAGTTGTAACACAACTGGCAGCTCTACCACCATGTCTAATGCCTTGGACTCTCCAAGTAAGCAATGTGAAATGATTTATCAATGCTTAAGGTCCACACTGTAAAAAACATCATTGTCTTAAGCTGCTAAGCATTGATTTGGTAATATTAATCCAAAGCAAAGCTCTTGGCAACGACCAGGCTCCTGATGAACTCAGATCACAAATCAGCTTCTTTAGGCTTCCATACCACTCTGATTATTTATCATCTTCTATATTTTCCTTTGACTATTTCCTCTTTTGTTTTGATAGGTACCAGGATAGTCTTTATCTGAGGTTCATACAGACTATTATGGCATATGCACCATTTTTGATTGAGGTGAACCTACTATGGAATAAACACCTCTGCTTGCTACAGGAGGTTGCATTCATTTCTTTCTTATTCTTCACACAAAGAAGAATACATCCTCAGCTGACTACGGTTAAAAATTAGTTGTTTCCTGCCTGGATTATTTGTTTGTTCCCCTTCTTCCCTTGCATGACTTGGGTCTCCTCTGCATTTACTTTTTTAAAAATTTTCCCTTTGCAGATTTGCCTTTTAATCTCAATTCCAATCTGTTACAGTAAAAACAATTTCACATCCAACAGCCTGAATGGAAACAGGCGTGACTGATAGAAACCAAGATCCTATCTTCAAGCAATCAGTTTGGCCTCACAGATGGGACAATCTTGCTTTGTATCACAACTTCTCTCTTCAAAGGTGAGGCCCAGTAAGTAGGTGGTAACTTGGAACAGCTTTATTCAGTGAAAATGGCAAGTGCTCTCATGGTCCATCACTTATCATCTCCCATGAAATAATGTTTATTTGAAGGAATCAGGTTCTCTCTACACAATTTCAAAGAACAGGAGCCATTCCAGAGCTGCCTGAAGGGGAGAGCAAAGCAGCCACTTGTGGGACATTTGTCTCAGGGTAGGCAAGGGCTGTAGAATTAAATGTTCCACTTACAATATGAGATTTAATAAAAGAAATGGAGAAGGGTCACAGTGCAAATTCCTGAAACCAAATTCATGAGTTATAAATAAATACTCCCTGGTGTGGACAGAGGTCCCTTCGGAAAAGCCCACTTGAAAGAAAGCTGAGCAAAATAATAAATAATAACAAAAAAGCCATCAACAACAGAAAAGCTACAAGGTCCAAGAGAGACAGTTCTCCTCTCTCCATTTCACAGGAATGAGCCAAAGAAACAACACTTCAGGAACAAGAAACACCTTAGTGGAAAAGCGGGGACTCATCATATGGCCTAGACTACCCTTCCAGCTGTCTCAAGTATGGCCTCTTCTGTGCCACGGTCTGCCCCTGTCTTTCTAGCCCTCTTCTCATCCCAGGCTGGAGCATGATGAATGCAAGCTCTGTGGCCCCACAACTCAATTTCCTCTGCTGCAGCTTCCCCACACCCCCTGCTGAGCCTCCTTCCACAAGGAACAGGTGGCACTCTCAGCACTGGGGGGAATCTAACACCCTCAATCCAAACATAAGTGCTTGCTCCCAAGGTATGTCCATCAGATGACTGAAGGCCAGGAGAGTACATCAGAGGCAGAGCAAAGCCCGGAGAACCTTTTACAAAATTCACATTTCAAACACTCAGCCCAAAGCCTCAGCTGGTGTAACCTAGCGCTGATTTACCGGTAGTTGCACAAAAATAAGAAATCCCAGCCAGCTCTCCCTCAGCTGCCACAGGGGCAAGGGGCAGCCATGACCATGCACACCACAGCAGAGCCGGTAAAGGCAGCTCCAACCTATATATCCTCCTGAGAAATAAGGTGGAACCATGCTGCCAGCAAAGCCCCGGATAGGTAGCCCTGCGGAGATGACCATGCTCTTCCCCTGGCTGCGCACTGGGCAGCTCAGATACTTTCCCACAGCAACACTGCTCACACTCTGGGTCAGGAGATAAGTAAGAGAGGACAAGAGGAGAAACAAGAGGTGGGCAAAGGTCGAGGGAAAGCCGGTCCTTTGGCTCTCCAAATGCTTATGCAAGATTGGCTGTAGTGGAGCTCAGGGGAGGTTTGCAGCCTGACATATTGATGGATGCCAGAGTTGTAGGAGAAGGCTTCTTTTAAGGAGACGGGGTTTCAGCGATGCTGCGCTGGTTTCTCTCCCCTTTCTTTGCTTTGGCAGTGTCAGATGCCAGAGCATCACTGCCTTTTGCCTGGGGCAGAGGGAGAGCGGCAGCCCAGGCCTGAAGCTCCAGTCTGTGTGTCTGTGGGTCCCTGCCTGGCTGTAGGCACCAGCTCCAGTGCTGCTTCTACACCAGAATAAGCAGTGGGTGGGGGGAACAAAAGGGGAGCACGCCAGCCTCATTCTTTTGCTAACAGGCTACTGAATGAAAGACATCAAATCTATAATCACCATACAAGGATGCAGCCCAACTTGCTAAAAACATAGGAAAAAGCAAGACAGGGCAAGGGAGGGGAGGAAATGGATTAGGTTTTCCAGAATCACCCCAAAATTTACACTTTCAACTCAACAGGAGCCCAGGAGGACAAGCAGGGCAGTGACACCAAACTGCTGAACACCAACCAAGCAGTTTTTTCATCTCTGGCTAAAAAAATTAATCCTTTCTTGCAGAGCTGCTGTAGTTCATGTGCTCAGAGCAACAGCATGCAGAAAGGAGATGGGTTGGGGCTTTTTGGGAAGGGAGGTGGAAAAAAAAAAAAAAAAGAAAAAAAGAGCACAAACCCTGCACTGGGAAAGCCACACCGATGAGCTTGTTAACATTTGAAGAGACTGCTTGGCGTGATTCCTTACACAGATTCCTGCCAAGAATTTGCAAGGGGAAAGTATATTTAGCAATCCAAGGCATGCCAAAGCCTTGTCAAGAGAGGAAAAAAAAAAAAAAGAAAAAACACAACACTTTGAATATGTGGAATAGCAATTAGACATTTTCTAAGCAGCCATTTTCAAAATGCATCCAGGCTTCTAATAAGGGCACCTGAGCCATATCCCCAACTCCACCACACTCTAGGTCTCAGCAGACATCCACCAAGGATTGAATACTCAGAGGAAGGGTATGTTACCGATGGCAACTGCCCACCTCCAGAGTATGGGGATGTTTCCAAGCAGTAGGAGCTCTGTCACCCTGAACCCCTGAAAATACAGGGTCTCGTGCCACCGAGTATCACCTTGTAGCATCCTTTAAGGAATCGTTTCTCCAGGAAAACTTGAGCCACACTGCATAGCTGGAAAGCAGGGAGTTGCTGCCTGCCCTCTACTTTCATGGGAGATGGACAACCCGCTCTGACATGCTCTGTTTCCCCAAATGGAGCTGCTGAACATCCATGTGAGATAAGCAGCAGGTGGAAGCTAGGACAATATGTAAAAGCAGATGATGACTTGCAGGCTGATAAAATGGTGCCCACATCATATCCCAGCTCCAGCTGATTCACTGTCCAATGCTCTGAGCTGCAAAGCCAGCAATAAAACTTCATCACTCAAGCTCCTTTCTTTCTAGGGAGAAACCTAGAACAGTGCCCAGGAGAGGACACACTTGCCTCGGGAAGGTGACTCACCTGCATTGGTCCTTCTTTCTGGAGTGCTGTTGGGAAGGTCCCTGGGATGCAGCATGGAGGAAGAGGCATGAAGGAGCTCAGGAAGGCAATGGGCAGCACTTGATCTTGCACATGGACGAAGGCAGCTGATCATACAGTAAGGCCAGGACATGTGCTGTTTGTGCAGGTTTGAAATCACACTGGGATATGCTCCTTAAAGCACAGTGCCCATCGCTTACAACTGTCAGGCCATATTCCAGTCAGAGCCCCAAGGCAGTGACTGGAAGCAGGCACTTCCCAAAAGGAAGCACCTGCACGTGGGCTGAGTTCACACCATCTTTAAGTCAAGACCCACAGAAGGGACAACCAATGACTGTGGCTGAGGCTTCTCATCCCCAGGAGCACTAAGCCTCAACAGTCTTTCAGTATGTGACAAAACACAAACAGTGCCCCCAGGTCTCAGTGTCACCATCCCCTGCAGACCAAACAGGCTGTGTGTGAGTGAGCAGGAGGCACAAATGGGGTAAAGCCAAAGCCATTATTTTCTTTTGGAAACAGGTAAATGCTTAACAGAGAAATCAGAATGATGGAATTTGCCCTGCATTCTTTCCGTTTTTGGTTTCCAAGCTCCTTTGGGCTCCTGAAACAACTTTGGACACTTTGTTTACAGCCACCATCCCCTTGTATTATATCCTCGATCCTGAATTTTTTCAGGACTTTTTAAAATCCCACAGGACTGACACGGATCACTCTGGGAAAGAGGTTCCTCTTCTCAGCTGCTCTTAAAAAGCAGCCAGGATCACCCAACCTGTCATTCACATGTACAAGTCATTCAATCAGATTCAAAGCCCCCATTTCCATTACTCCCCCCGCCCTTCTAATTCCCATAACTGTAGCAGTCCAGATGGGTCAAACACTGCCATAAGCTCCAAAACAGGTGCCACCACTTTGCTCTCTGCTTCTACAGCATCTAAGGCAACTCTATCCAAGTTCCTGACTAAGGCTCAACAAGAAGTATACCAAAACCACTAAGTAAAATTGCAAAGAATTCCTGTTTTCACCCCAGATTCCCAGAGGAAACAACAATTTTTGTGGATCACCAAGCCAAATCACATAGTTGTTGATATAGGAAATTCCTCTAGGATATAGACGAGGCTTGGACAGAGCACTGACACAAATACAGCTCTTTTAGAGGTGACAAGTGCCCACAAAACCCCTGTTTCCAAGCTCCCCATTTGTACTTCTACCTCCTGATCTCTTTGGACACAGACCCCTGTTTCGGTCTAAAATCACTGTTACTGTNATGAAAAGCCTAACTAAGAAGTTACAGTAGGCATACAGGTGACGATCGCCTTTCTCCTGGATTTGGGAAGGGAAGCCGAGAAGATGCCGCCAAGCAGCGGCCTCGCACACGGAGCAGCAGAGCGGCAGTGTCGCCCGCTGGCCGCTCGCAGCATTGCCACCGACCACAGCATCCTTCCTCTTGCCCGCCCTTCTCCATCTGCTTCCTTGCTCTCACTCTGGGGAAAGGTGCCGAATTGGCAGCCCCGGAGGTTCACCAGCACAAAACGCCTCTGGTCAGACGCCATGGGGAACAGAGCAAGCCCAGGAGCAGCCATTTTGGGATGCAGACAGGAGGAAAAATAAAAGCATGTCCATACCAAGAGCCCCATCTCATATCCTTATCTTCTCTTCCTATTTCCAACCTGCCTCACTTCCATCCTCTGCCATTATTAATCCCTAGGGTAAGTTACAACTTCCCCAGGAGGAACAGAAGCCACCTCAGATAAGATACCTGTGCAATCACATTTAGGTATCAAAATAAGTCTTCTGCACCCATTAACGAATGGCTACTATCAGAGCAGTGGAGCGGGCTTGAATCAGAAACCTGAACTTTAATTGCCACTTCCGCACTAACAAAGAAAGCACAGAGGTGCAGAGTTGTATCTCAGCACCCAGAACTCGGAGGGGAGAGACAGAGATGGAAATGTGACCCAAGCTGAGGCAATGGCAATGCATGGGACAACACTATCCTGCTTGTGAAGGCAGCATGAGCCAGTGACACACCCCCACCCAGCAGCTCTCACAACCCACCAGCCTTCCAGACACCAGGTACATCTGAATTTGCCAGGAGCATGCTCACCAGCTTGCACTTACCTTTTGGTTTAGCAACTCCAGAACTCCAGGAGAGGGGAGGACATGGTTAACCAGGGACACGGGCTGCTAATCCAAGGACTGAGCAGCACTTTGGCAGATAACACTTTGGCAGAGACACAGCAGTGACTTTCCTGTGACAGATGACCCACATCCATAGCCCCTATATCACTGCAGGTCCCTGTGAAGTTTTGCTCCACCAGGAACACCTCATACAGGTAGTGCTGGAGTTTTGGACCTCTTCTGCAGCTTGACTAAAAGCAATGTTTCCCCCTCCCATCCTCAAGTCCACCACCCAAGAAGGTGGGCTACTGTTTCCAAGCAGTGAGGTCTGCCTCAACTGGCTGCATGGTGCCTCCTTGTAGGAACATGGACCTCCACAGAGCAACCCAAGGCCCACAGAGCCCAAGCTGTGCAGCCACTTCATCAGAGGAACCTCCCCAAAGCACATCAAGTGTTACCAACAAAGGCTTTTTTAGCATGATGAATTAGCAAGCAGTCACCAGTGCTCCTGTGGTTTCATCACAATGTCCAAACAAAAGGCCTTACATGAAGACGCCTTGAGCTTAATGGAAGCTGTTTTTATTTTGATGCAGTTCAAGAAATGTTGTCATTGCACTGAAATGCTCTCTGAAACGCCCTCCCAGAGTGATAGTTGCACAGCTGTCATATGAGGTGGCAGCTAGACTGGCACACCCCATACACCTCACCCCTTTTCCTGGAGATTCAAGCAGGACACAGAGTTGTTTCTGGACATCCAGTCTGTACCAGTTCCCCAAAGCTTTCTTCCCTCCGAGGTTTCCCTGAAGTTACCTGCAAAGCAGCTCCTAGACCACAGCATTTCATGACCTATGTAGGGAGGTCCACCAAAGCCAGGGGCAGTGCCCCTTGATAAAGTCACTGAGGCAGGTCAGCAGCTGCTTTTCAGGCAGCAGAGATATCCTCACAGTAGCCACAAGCCACAAGCCATCCTCGTGCACCATTCACCCAATCTTTAGAGGGAGCAGCAGCCAGTGGGAAAAAAGCTGGCTCCTTGAGCTGTTCCATCTGTCCACACAGCAGCACACAAGGAATCCCCACAGGTACAGGAACATCGTAACTGAAAAGGAAGTTCAAGTCAACTCAAAGACGGCACCCCAAGAAAGCTGGTTAGCACCAACCAGGACCAGCAACAGCAGTGCCCAGGACTAACCTGGTGTCCTGGTTTGAGGTAAAACAATCAATTTTCTGTTCAGTAATTTTAATTTTTTAGCTGGGCCTCTTCTAACTAGTCTGAAATTAACAGCACATTGTTCAGAAACTGCTCACTCTCACAGTGATGAGACCTGGTTACACCAAGGGATGGTGCAGGGAGGCCCTTGCTTACACTCATTGCTGGAACAACCAAGGGCAGGGAATTTCATTATTTGCCCCCGTTGGAGGGTTGGAAGCAGAAAAGCACAGAGGGGTCACACCTGTAGGGAGGAGTGGACAGGACAGGTGACCAGCTGGGGTATTCCATCCCATCCGCATCATGTTCAGTAGAAAAGCTGCGGGATCAAAGGGTCAACTCTCTTTCTTCAATGGCCGACATCTGAGGTCCACCCTGTCTGTTCATCTGCCTTTGATCCCAGTCTGAGCATTCCTGACTCCAGATCTGGAATCCAGCTCCTGTTGATCACCAAGTCCAGTCTGGGACTTTTCCTGATGCTGCTGGTGATGTGATCCTCATCCTGGGAACTTCATATGGTTTTGTATATATTGTATTTATTTCATTATTTCCTTCCTTTTGTTTTTGTTTTAATTTTAGTATTAATACTTGATTAGTTTAGTTCATTCTGAACTTGTAAATCTCCTTATCCTCTTCCTCGCCCTTCTTCTTGAGGAAAGGGCCATCTGTCAGTCTGGTTTTTGTAATTTTGACTGAAACCTTGACACCTGGGAGGTCTTATAAGTACCTAGAAAAAGCAACTGTGGGCTTCTCACGTAAGAAAAGCAGCAGCCAAACAGAGTTAAGTTTCTTAAAGCCGCAGTTTTCCTTATAGCCCTGTCAAGAGAAGACTTGTGTGCAGAAGACAGGTGTCCATCCACAGATACAAAAAAGAGCCATCGCTTCTAAGGAGAGCCACCCACTGCCACCGCCACATCAAGGCTGTTTCACCCTACGCTACAGGTTGGTACAAATGACAACGGACACCTGAGTGTGTGGTTGTATTTTTGTAAGGGAAATTTAGAACACAGCATTAAATAAAAAACTGATTTAGGAAACAGTTTCAACAGTTTTGTAGACAAACTTCTGAGCCACAGACTTCCTGCAGCTTGAGAAAACGCTCCCAAGGTCCAGCTCTGAACTTACCTTTTAAAGAGGTCAGGCTCATTAATGACATTACTGCTGCAGGCCATCACCACCCAAATCCATTTAAAGTTAAAGCTGGAGTAGCAGCAAGGAACCACTATGCCACAAGGAACCACTATGCCACCTGCTAACTGTTTCTCTTCCAGCAGCTATCAAGATTATTACCAACACGTGTCTTTCCTGACCTCTACGGCTGAGGGCAGAAAAGGTGCTGCAGTCACCAAGCCCAGACACAAAAAAATAAAAGTCAAAACTCACCTGACAACCAGACCATAACAAAATGTTTCAGCACTTTAAGCTTGGTAGTCTGAAGAGATGATTTGGAGGTAATTATTAACCAAACCAGCAGCTTTTCCCCCATGACTGAATGTCCCAGGAGTTGGCCCAACAGGAAATGTTTTGCTCCAGGTCAGCATGGATTCAGGAACCTCCACAGCCAGACACGGGAGCTTGCCATCAGACCCAGAAAGAGCAAGCCACAGGGAATATCCAGGTGGTCTAACCTCAGGGTCTGCAGATAACAGAGCATACTACATGCTGTAGAAGCGGTTGTCGGTAGCTGGTGCAGGGAAGTAGCAGCACCAGCCACCAGAGGACAACAGTTCTTCTACCATTCCAATCTCTGCCCCCAAGCCAGTGAAGATGCTGCTATTCTCTCCATCTTGCAGCACACACCCTGCTCCCCCAAGTCCCCTCGAAGGCAAATGGGAAGAGGCAGAGTGATGTTTTGTATCTCCTCTCCTCTCCTCCCCCCTTACATCGGGCCACCCCTCCACTCCTGGAGATCTACGCTATTCCTCAAGGCACAGACAAGAGGGACATACCGAGATGCACCAGGCTTCCTCAAGCTATTTAAGCCTTCCTCAGATTCACCTCAGTGCATTCAAACAACAAAATACACAACTAACTGGAAAAATGGTTTTTTAATGGCTTCACCAGTAACAAAAGCCACTCAGCTACTGGATAGAACTACTAGAGCCTCCATAGCAATAAATACAGTACAACAAGGCAGACAAGACTTTTTGTAGAAAGACAAACATGATTCCACTCCATTATCACCTTTTTATTGTTAAAAGGACAGATCTTGACAGTGGAAAAAAAAGGGATGTTCCAGAAGGAGAAGAGGATGTAGCTTCTACTGGTCCTTCAGTTCCTTCAGTCTTCTGATGGCAGATTTGACCGTCACTGCAGAGGTGGTACTGGAAGAAGCAGCAGAGTCACCCGCACGTGGCAGTGGAACAACCCGCACCCGTGTTGTTTTTTGGAGAAGGCACTCATCATTTCCAATAGTTATTGCCTGACGGCACTGTCAACAGGGGGCTAATTCCACTTGGATTTTCATGACAACAAAGCGTAGGCCTTTGTCTACAGAAGCACACGCAACCTCACAAGCCACCTCTCCACCCAAATTACCCAGTCAGGCATCCACTACACGCACGAGCGCGTGGGCTAAATCCCTAGCAACTGTTAGGCGTGGGGCAACAGCGTCTTCTACCAGAACGGGGCAGGAGGAGGGGGTGGAGAAAAGGAAAGCAAAGCAAGGGGGTAAGCAAGGGCACCATCACAGTAAGGGTCCTAATGATTCACTGCTTTTAAAACAAAAGCAAAAGATGGAAATATTTCCCCTGGAGTAAACATGGGTTTGCCTGTTCCCTGTGTCTCTGGTCTGAAAAAGCCAGGGTAGTACCACCAAAAAATGCCACCGAGGCTTTGAAAGAAACAAGAGTTCCCTGACCCAATTTAAAATTTTTTATTGAGTCAGAAGAATCAGAGAATGAAAAAAAAATTCCCAGCTCAGAAGCAGAGTTTATTAGAACCCGTGGAGGCTCTTTTCAGAATAGGTCATAGGGACCCTGGGACAGCTGGATGCATGAGCTGTCATCTCTGATCCTTTTCTTCCAACATCACCAAAAACCTGGCCTAAGTGTAGTAACTCATAAAAGCAACAGCTGTAGTTCACATCTCCAGTAAGAAATGCTACTTCAGCCAAGGCACAAAAGAATACTGAAATACAAATATTTGTTTCAGCATTTATAAGTGTTTCCATTTCTTTATCTGAAGTTTTGGAAAAGATGCAGAGCTTTCATTCTTGAAGAATAAAGCAACTGCTTTGATAAAGCCCAGGAAGATAAAGACAGACATTTTGGAGGGACCACCCAAACCAGCAGTGGTAATCTGATGGATAAAATGCAATACTTTCAGAATCTGCAGAACAGGTTCTGGAAAGAGTAACAATCAAATCCAATTTGATACATTCCCATCAAATTTTAACCATGCAGGTAAAAAAAAACCCTGACATAGAATAGAATCATAGAATGGTTAGAGTTGGAAGGGACTTTAAAGATAATCAAGTTCATATCCCCCTCCCATAAGCAGGGACACCTCCCACTAGAGCAGGTTGCTCCAAGCCCCATCCAGCCTGGCCTTGACCATTTGCGGGGATGGGGCAGCCACAGCTTCCCTGGGCAGCCTGTTCCAGTGCCTCACCACCCACACAGGAAAGAATTTCTTTCTAGTATCTAACCTAACTCTCCCCTCTTTCAATTGAAAACCATTACCTCTCATCTTGTTGCTACACTCCCTGATGGAGAGTCCTTCCCAAACATACCACTAGTTCAAGACAGATCTACTTAATGATTTATAAAGAAAAATAAAAGCTGTATTATGCATCAACTACATCAACTATATGAGAATAAATGCTGATAGGAGCTTCCTTACTTGTAAGTCCAGGCACCACCAGCAACTGTCTTCATGCAGGATCCACAGTGCCAGATACCCACAGCCTTCCTCTTCATTTTGGTCTGTAATAAAAGAAAAAGGAAAAAATAAAGTACTCTCCATCAGCTGAAAAAGCAAACAACAAATTTCAAGCAAGGATGTCAGCATCACACCACAGTATCACCTAGAAGAGTAGTTAAGACAGACAAAGGATCACAGAATGTTTTAATTCAGATTCTTCAGAACTGGGAAAAAGTCCTCCTGAAACACCTTTTCATCCAGATATGAAGGTGCACCACCAAAAAATCCAGCTTATTTTGAAGGAGAAAAATAGTAAGGACTTCCAACGGTCACAATAACCAATACTGACGCAAATGTAACACCACTATTGTTTGCGCTCCCCAAACATCCCAAGGTTGCTCTAAACTGGCTGACCTTTGAATAGCATCTAACTAGTGGTGGGTACTGAGCTCCTTTCACCCAGGGAAGCCCCCATCACCTCGCAAAGATGACACTGGGTTTGCCTAGGGCTTATATCAAATGGGCTTATCAGCATTCTCATTTCAAATGAGAAAGATGCTATATATCTTGGGTTTATATATATATAAGAAACAGATTAAAGTCTTTTTAAGTTTCCAGCCACTTAAAGATAACTACAGATATAAAAATATCTCAGCAAAGAACAATCTGAAGGGCCTCTTGAACTGTCAAACTCAGATTTAAGAGTGACTTTTGATTATGTACACGAGCAGGTAAAATTACTTATCAGACGTTCTTCCCCATCCAGAGTTATACAGCACACAAATATAAGTAGGCAACTGCAATCAGAAGTTTTAGGTGGGAAAAACAAGATCTCTTCCTCGCCCAGGCAAGCCTCAGAGTTACTCAAGTGAAAATAAAAGATGTCCAAGGCATGCCTTAATTATTAGGATAACAAGTGTGTTACTTCAAAACATACAGTATGACAATACTCACTATTTTGTGTAATGAAATTTAATTTATATTTTCTTTTAACTACCACTAAGCATGGATGTGAAATGCTTACTAATTCCTTTAGTTTTATAAAGGATTCTGATGGTAGCCTAAAGCTCACAAGAAACTCATCACTGTCTCAAAACCATCTGACTTATCTCTTCGGTAGAAAAATTACCAAAGCACCAAATTGCAATTCTGCATCAATAACAAAGTTCTCTCAAAGGCTACTTTAAGGGAAAGAAGTCTCTCACCTTGCCACAGAAGGAGCAGGTATACTTGGCATGCTGGCTAATTTCAATCTTCTTCACCATTTTCCTAAGGGAGGCGCCGTAGCGGGTACCATATTTACCCACAATTCCAACCTTCTTGGTGCGCTTGGCCTGTTGGGTGACAAACCAGAACGAGCTTCGAGGTCAGTGAGAAGCCCACCTCCTCGGCTGCTCCCCTCTCCTGACCAACGACAGCCAAAAAGCTCAAGAGCGGCGCTGCAGCCGACAAACACCTCTCCTTGTGAGCAGGGTGTTAAGTTATTAAACGGCGAGAGGCTCACGCTGCCGAAGCCTCCCAGCTGCTGCCGGGGCGCTTCGGGCAGAAGGCCGCAGCCCGGAAGCCGAGCCCCACCAAAGCCTCCCCCT
>VZTM01002890.1:23781-43721 GCA_013400555.1 Jacana jacana | reverse complement strand
AGGAAAAGGGGAAGGGAAAGGAAAAGGGGAAGGGAAAGGAAAAGGGGAAGGGAAAGGAAAAGGGGAAGGGTAAGGAAAAAGGAAAGGAAAGGAAAGGAAAGGAAAAAGGAAAGGAAAGGAAAAAGGAAAGGAAAGGAAAGGAAAAAGAAAAGGCAGCAGTTGCACCTGGCAGGTTTTCTCTCTCAGCCCATGGAACAAATCTGAATCTACACGGGCTGTAGACAGAGGTTATGAATGAAAACACTTTTTACTATTTTAATTAATTTGTCTAGATGTCATGTTCCACCTGGCTAAGACATCTTACAGCAAACAGTTTGTGATACCTTTAGTTCCTCATCCCAAGTGATCAGGCACCTACTGAGTTAACAGAAGAGAGCGATTCTAGGACAGAGGTTCCTACAGGTGACTGGGACACTGCAGTGGGACACTTTCATCAACCCACCAGCACACTATTTGATGGCAGCTCTGCATTTAATGAATAAGTTGTTATACAGGTTACGAGATACGCAAAAACATGTATGAGTGTGACCTGACAAGTATTGAGGACACTTATGGAGGTCCTATTGCCTCTGAAGTGCTAAGAAAACTGTCTCACATGATGGCCACATCAACAAACTACTTCTATGTCCCACCTTCCTGAAATTCTGCACTTCCAGTTGATAAGCAAGAAGATGATATGTGGGTGTTGGCCCACAGACTGGTAAGCATCTTTCTGAGGACATAAAATGACCAGTGGAACTAAGGGACCTTCTATCCAGGCAGTACTGTTTTTTATCTTTCTCCTCCTCAAGTTTAAACAGCATTCAGCAGGAATTGTAATATACTGTTAGGTATTCAGGGTTTTTACAGCAACAGTTAGAACCAAGAATTATGCAGTGCTGCTCTTTTTCAGAAGGAATTCTGGAAAATACAACAATTTATACAGGTAAGAGAAACTTAAGGGGAAATTAGCAAAGGACACCTCATCCATAGGTAAAATATATCATTCTGCAGGAAGCATCTCTCTTTTCTACAGGGTACCACAACCTTTGTGTAGTACTTGTGTTCCTAAAGATTCTTTTAATTCCTCATTTCCTCCCACCTGGTAACAGTCCAACACAAGACACTGCTCACCAGACTGCTTCATTTTCTTGCCATGGTAGAACTCCACCCTCAGTTTCTCTATCCAAAGCAAACATTTAAAAACTTCTTAATAACACCTGGAGGAGAAGGAAAGGAATTTCCAATCAGAACTTAAGCTCTATTCTGGCTTCTTTAACAACCACTTTAATTACTAATAAAGTAAAATATAAAAGACAGAATTTCTGAAGGCAGCATTGAAAGGAGCTAATAGGCCTTTCCTAGCCGTAGGAATATATTATCATATCCATGTTAACATAGGAATATATTAATAGACTTATAGAATCATAACATGGTTTGAGTTGGAAGGCATCTTAAATATCACCCAGTTTCAACCCCCCTAGCATGGGCAGGGACATCTTACACTAGATAAAGTTACTCAAAACCCCATCCAACCTCGGCTTGAACATTTCCAGGGATGGGACATCCCCAGTGGCTGACCACTCTCACAGTAAAGAATTTCTTCCTAATATCTAATCTAAATCTACCCTCTTTCAGTTTAAAACCACTACACCAAGTCTTATCACTACACTCTCTAATAAAGAGTCCCCCCCAACTTTCCTTCAGACCCCTCATAAGTCTGGAAGACTGCTTATATGGTCTCCTTGGAGCCTTCCCTTCTCCAGGTTGAACAACCCCAGCTCTTACAGCCTGTCTTCACAGGAGAGGTGCTCCAGCCCTCTGATCATCTTCATGGCCCTCCTCTGGACTAGTTTCAACAGGTCCATGTCTTTCTTACGTTGGGAGCTCCAGACCTGGACACAGTATTTCAGGTGGAGTCTCAAAAAGGCAGAGTAGAGGGGCAGAATCATCTCCCCATACCTGCTGGCCATGCTTCTTTTGATGCAGACCAGGATCTGCTGGCTTTCTGAGCTCCAAGCGCACATTGCCTTGTCATATTCATTGCCCAGACAACTGGGCAGAAGAAAGCTACTAAGAAGGTTGACAAAATCTTACTTAAAAAAAAATTAAATTCTAAATTGTCATGTTGAAGATTTGTCTTTCAACAGCTTCTTCAGACCAGTAAGACAGGCTTTTTCTAAATGTAACTTTTTTGTACAAAAACATTTTGTCATAATGTGCTATGCTACCTTTGTCTATGTGTATTATGTGTGTCAGAGTCCTTTGAATTTAAGGTTCAGGTTCACAAAACATAGACTTAGGAAATAATGTTTGTAGGAAACTCATCATGTGAACTTCTGCCTGATAAAAGAGACAGAGGTTTAGGTAAGTCCTCATGGGGGGTCTCCTTACTGGATGGACTGGTAAAGTCTGTTTTTAGAACGATAGGCACTGAGAAATATCTAGTGTTTACAAAAGGTTTCCTGAAGTGTGTGTGTGTGTACAAAATAAAAACTAAACCAGTAGATAAACACTGTAAATTGCTTTTTCTGTAGCTTTTTCCATCGCCTCTTAACAGGTGGTCTTCAGTATTTGGAGCTTATTTACATCTATTTGAAATGTCTGTTTCAAAACAAAACTAGTCTTGAGTAAAGGGTTTTGCCTGAATGCTGTTTTTATGCAGTCATCCCCAGACAGCAACCTTGCTGGCTTATAATTCCAGTTTCGGATTACTATTCACAACAACTAGCTAAAAAGTCAGGTTTCAGTTTATCATTAATTTTTTGATTCAACTAATGGAAATTAAGCTCATTTTACAGCACATTTTCTTTTGATTTTCAAAACTTACATTAGCTAGTCACTAGACAATAACAATTATTTAATAACATAATTACTTAGGCTTTCATTTGCAAGATGTATGACTTGAAACCATATGATTTCCAAGATTCCAGTAATTATTTTTAATTCAGGCTATAAAAAATCCATGCCATATTAACCAGCAAGGCTGGGAAAGAAGCCAAAGACATAGCTTAACTTTTTATTATTAAAAAAAAAAGTCTTATTTTCCAAACTCTGTTCAACTCCCACTTTAATAGACAATTTTCTATGCAGACATTTCAGTGTTAAACCTGTGAAGGCTGGTCAACACAAGATTAAAATTAAACAGAATCTAGCAATTAGTGTCTAGACCAGATCTTTCATGGACCAGCTGCTCTATGGACACAGTATGAGAAGGTTTAAAAGGCATCAGCTGCAATGCAGCAACATGAAGGACTCAGCAAAGCAAGGCATTGTAACCAGTGGGTTTGCAAAGCCTACTTTGAAAGAGATGGCTGCATTCAGCAGATATCAACAAATACAAGATTTGTTGCATTTCATGTCCTGCCTTGATGGGTGTGTTAGAATACTCTTCTCAGCTAAAGAGACCTCCCTTAGATTTATTGCACACGCTTACTTTGTCAATGCTAATTGCTCTTAAACTTCTTATTGCACCTCAGCTTCAGTTTCCCCCAGCAGTCAGCTGACAGTATTAATTTTAAGCAAATGAAAGAAAGCAACTACTATAAAGTTAGAACAGAAATGCTCAACTTAATCTGTGAGGTTTTCAGTACTGAAAAAATATAAAGGGAGACCCCAATTCCTTGCATAGAAGGAAGGCACTTTTTGATACATACATTTGATAACATTTATAAAACATTTGATAACATTTATAAAAATAGAATCATAAATACCTTTTATGCATTATTTTATTTTAAGGAAAATTATGTGTATCTCCAATGCATGCTATGTACACAGAGATGCATCCTGTATAAACTCAATATTTTTCTTATATTTACAAAAGCTTTACAAAAGTTGGCAAACATGGCTTATGAAATAGGGAGGCTTTCCATGGACTTTTTTTCATAGTCTGAAACACTGATTTATAACTCACTTTTCATCAGTGAAGATTCCAACTCATTGTCTTTTCTCTTAATTATTAACAATTTAGGGCCAACACCATCGAAATGCATGTAATATGTTGTCGGGTGCTTTGGATTTGATCATGATAACAGAGCACCCTATATTTCTTGCAGAATTTGCATTAAAGTCCAGTACTGATACAAATCTTGCTGATGATCAAAAAGTTCCTCTTTGGTGTCAGTAAACTTTCTGAATCACATAAGCTGGCAATCTAAGACACATTAAGTACACTAAAATCTTCCTTCTATCTGTAACATAAATTTGAAAAATCTCTGTTGGGTAGACTTTGAGCAAGTTATTTTTCATTGTATGATTCTGCCTTGATTCCTTCAACCCTAAGAAGTCCGACTGTCTTTAACTTATCCTTTTTAATTTTTGCAAATGTGGCAAAAAAATTCAGGGCTGCTAAAAAAAATAAATTAATTTCTTTCAGCTTTTTCCCAGAGTTCACCTGCATATAATTTTCCTACTGTATTTGCTATCAGACTTGAACAAAAGTGTTTGAATTTATGCATAAAACTTCTCAAAATGCATTTTGTGGTAAAGTATTTTATGTTATTAAGAATTGTAAAATTATTACTGCACATCAGCTTCATTATGTAGCTTATTTTAAATGGGGCAGAATATTTTAATAGTCCAAGAAAAGACATATTTTATAACTTACAACTGGAGATATATCTGTAATTTTTTCCCATAAAATATGCATGAATGATTTTCAGCTCCATTTAACTAATGTGTTTTGGAAAGTCTTTGCAATAGCAAATGCAACAAATCTCAGGCAAGATGGGAAATAATGTGTAAGAGTGGTTAAGAGAAACTTTTCATTTTGTGGTTCAAATTTTGGACCAAGTATTTCTTTATGCAGATAACCTCAGTGTTATTCTGAAACGTGACAGAGTGATCACCACGTACAAAACTGCACACTATGTCATAAAATAAAGTATCTAAACATCATAAACTACCCAAAATGTGTGCACTAAAGGAAAAAGAAGTGCATTTGTCTTTGAATTGATTAGGACAGCCTCTGGGAACTGACTGTCAGCTGCTGGATAAATGCGCACAACGGAGTGTTACTGTCCTCAACCAATATCTACTAAACAGAGTGAACAATAGCAGAAGTTACTGAGAAGAACCAGGGGTTAGTTGATACTGCCCTGTGCAGATGAAAGTAGTCTGTGGTCTGCTAAAGTCTCAGCATCACCAAGGCATCTAGGTCTGCAAGAGCACGTTGACCTCTGCCTGCCTCTCACCTTTCCTTTGATGTTACCCAGACACAGATCAGCAGTGCCAAGCATTGGAACCTTGTGCCCACTGACTTCAGAAAACAGTGATTTTCTGAACCAGAAGCTTGGTTCTTAAAACTGAACAAAGAACAAACATAACTTTGTAAATTATTGATAAGACCAACAGAAACCACTTTAAAGATGCTGTTAGTAACTGCCTGCTCAAAATGGGGGAATTTGTCACATCAGGAGCAGATTGCTAAGGTTTCAAAACTGCAAACGAAATTCCTGAACCCAGAGTCATCCCACTTAACTCAGGCATATAACTCAATGGAACCAGCTCAGGAAATGAGTGTCCCAAATGCTGTCTTATGATCACTATCTACACAATCACTTTCATGGAGCACTTCACCACACCTAAAATCTTAATCTGCCAGTCCTCCTAGAAGGGAAGTGGCTTTTACTTCATAGGAAGTAGGACCATAGGAAAAAAATAAACCCAGTTCCAGGCAGAAGTAACAGAATGCAGATTCTGCTTCTTCCCTAGTGAATTTGTAAACACTCGCTGAGAAATATTTCACCTATTTCTAGGCCTGTGATTTTTGCACTTGTGACTATTTGGAAGTTTAGTTTCAAGGGGCAGAATGAAGCCTATTTTTGCTTTGGATCCAGTAGACTTATTAGGACATAATTCTGGGTTTTGATGGAGCAGCTAGTGCTGAAAACCATTTCCAGGCATGTTAAGGACAGGAAAATCATGAGTAGTCCAGCATGGCTTCACCAAGGGGATGTTATACTTGACCAACCTGATAAAATTTCTAAGGTGAATTGCCTGGTCTGGTAGACAAGGGGAGAGCAGTGGATATTGTCTACCTGGACTTCATTAAGGCCTTTGACACCATCTTGTGTAAGATCATCGTAGAGAAGCTACTGATGTACTTGCTGCATGAGCAGTGAGGTTAATTGAAAACTGTCTGGATGGCCTAGAGGGTGATCAGCAGCACAAAGTCTATTTGGAGGGCAGTCACTAGCAGTATACCCCAGGAATGAATACTGGGTCCACTCCTGTTTAACATAATGGGACAGAGTGTAACCTCAGCAAGTTTGCAGGCAACACTACAGTGGGAGGAGTGGCTGATATGCCAGAGAGCAGGATCATGCTGCTCTCCAGAGGGATCTCAACAGGCTGGGGCAATGAGCAGATGGGAACCTTATGAAGGAGAAATACAAAGTCCTGGACCTGGTGAAAACCAATCCCATGCACCACTATAAGCTGGGGTCCCCCCAGCTGGAAAGCAGCCTGCCCAGAAAAGGCACTGGAGGTCTTTGATGGACACCAGTTGAACATGAATCAACAATGTGCCTTTGACGCAAAGAAAGTGTCAACTGCATTGGACAAAGTATTGTCCTGCTTTGTCAAGGGAGGTAATCTTCACCTTTATTCAGCACTAGTGAGGCCACACATGGTGTTCTGTGTCCAGTTTTGGGCTGTACAGGAGAGACATGGACATACTGGAGAGAATTTAATGAAGGGCCACAAGGATAATTAACATATGAAGAAAGGCTTAGAGAGCTGAAATTGTCCAGCCTGAGGAACGAAGCCTAAAGGTGACCTTTTTAATGTATATAAATGTCTGAGTGGACAGTGCAAAGAGGACAGAACGAGGCTGTTTTCAGTGGTACCCAATGGCAAGACCAGAGACTATGAGCACAAATGGAAACACAGGAGGTTCCATCTGAACATCGGGAAGCACTGTTTTGCTTTGAGGGTGACTGAGCACTGACATGAGTTCCCCAGAGAGGTTGTGGAGTCTCCGTCATTGGAGATATTCAAAAGCTATATGGACATGGTCAACCGGCTCTAGGTAACCCTGTCTGAGCAGGGGGGTTGGACCAGATGACTTCCAGAGGTCTCTTCCAACCTTAACCACTCTGATTCTGTGAGCTTTGGATGTAGGCAGTAGTCTTGGGTGAATAATCTAACCGATGAGTTACTGAGTAAAAAGTGACATAGTGACACTGTTACTCTAAATGCCAAAATGTTGAAACTTCTTTGGCAACTTGTGCAGTGTCCACTGAGAGAGTAACAGCACTGCTTCAAGCAGGGAGAAGGCACACACCTTTGTAGAACAAGTCCTGCTTGACATTTGCAAGTTAACTAATGGCAAACAGGATTATTAGGTTTAGGAAATACATCTTAAAGGTTAAGCACTTCATACCCACAAGTATTCATACGTAGGAGTTAGACCACACCTGTAGTTAGCTAACTTGGCAAGAAATGAAAGGGTGTCATCCTTCAGCTCAGTGTTGTGGCCAAATGTCACTTGATTTTCGCAAGAGAAAGCCTGCGAGTTTCACAAAAAGTCTTACGTAAGAGTTGCAAAATTTAGTGGTCTTTCAGTCAGCAATATTTTTGCCATCACATGCTATGTGCTTACCTCACAAATTTTTTACATCTGCAAATGTTGTTAATATATAAAACTTCTTTCCATGTTGGAAAAGCTGCCTTGATATATTCTGTTTTCAGATGTTATAACAAAAAATGAAAAAACAGTATGAGAAGTATAACATTATACTTCACATGATTGGTAGTATTGAAATAAAAACATAGTTACACAGTCATCTTACTTCATTTTAAAAACCTGAACATTACTATTCATGGAAAGGTGGGATTGAAAATACAGCAAACAGGAATCCAGATAGTAGAAGAAATATAATAGATGCGATGGCAACGCGCTATTTATTACATGCTAAATTGCCCCATTAACGTGACTTTTTCTGACCTTGAAATATCACACTGAAGACAAAAGAGTGGTTCTGCCTCAATGCTCGTTGATTTTTGCATTTTATGAGGAAAATGACAAGATATCTGGGATATCTGGTCATTATAAGTGTATCTGTTGCTACTCCTTGTCAAGAACACACATTCAGCACAATCTTCAGATAAATAGTGTCTGAAAAAAGGGTCAACTAAACAATATCTGGGCAAATATAGGCTAGAGATTGATCTAACATTCAATTTCCTATGATGAGAAAAATATCTGAGGATTAAGAGATTCTAAATTAGGTGTGCAAGCTATGTGTCGCCTCTGCACATATCAGGTTTTATGATCCAAAAGCAAAAGTCACTGCTACCTGAAATATAGACCTTACATTTGCTTTCTGGTACCAGTGACAGATCAGGCTAGTATGTATCACAAAGCCTGTTAGTTTCCCAGGAAAATAAAACTTAATGTTTGTTTTTTTTTTAATGCCTCTATTATAATTGATGGCTGAGCTCCATCCCATCTAATTTATAATCAATACAGTATTATCCACCTTAGTATTTCTAATTTAGCTATTTATTCCAGTGTGAATAAATTAGGTGACTAAGAATTAGGTCAAAAATCTTAGGAATTTCAGTGGTCTGATCACAAATGAATGGAATAAAATTACAGGAATATTTTGCAACTAATAATTCATTTTATTACCATGGATGGTGGGTGTTGGTGGTTGATATTTTTTTCCTCTCCACACAGCATGAAGTCAAACCCAAGAGGAGCAGCAGAGTCTTGAGTAGAATTTGACGGATTTCCCATTATTACTCCTCTGCAAAAGCAAAATTAGCATCAAGAAGTTCAATGTAGTGTATGACAACAATTGGGATAATGCCATGGCATAGTTCTAGGCATCTTGCCTGGATATATTCAAATTTCAAGGAGGTGGTGTCACCTTCACTGAACATTTAGTCAGATGCTTATAATATGTTAAGAATTTACTCAGATCGGAGTCCTGTACATCAGACACAGAAATAGTATCCATTGTTTTTTTCTTATTAAAACTATCAACAAAACCTTTTGTTTCATATCAAAATTACAAAATTCAAAATCACTGGCTCGTAATCTTGCAGCATTAATATTACAAGTTAAAACCTCAGTCCAGCTTTCCATTTGATATTATAAAGACCATAGGTGTATACGTATATTTATCCATCTGTGTGTGGGAGGGAGAGAGAATGTGTGTGCACTCATGCATGTGCCTGCATATAAAATAAAAGGTATATATATAATATAGTGAAGGATAATTTTAAAAATTAGGGTATTGTGCTATTGATTTGAAACTCTGAAATAGTGTCTTGCATATAAATATCTCTTTGAGACCAGAGTAGAGACAATATTTTATTCTGGACCAAAAAAACACAAAAGACAATGCATTTGAAAACAGAATGTTTCTTTTAAATGTGTATTACATTCCTTCTTTCTTCCAAGAGAGTTATCTAATTTGATTTTCACTAAGGAAAATATTTGAAGGTAGTAGTAGGAATGCAGTTTGCAAATGATATTTTAGAAGAGTTTTTCACAGTGAGAGTGAGAGATATTAAAGACATTAATTATCCTCAGATTAAGATATGGATTTATAGAGGATATAAAAATCAATTTGGTGAGATAACATAAAATAAGTGTGACTGTTGGACATGTATCTTAAATTAATTTTTGGCTATCTTATGTATCACTCTAACATATGAGAACTGTGGTTATTTTCTAATACAAAATTGGGATACTGTTATTCCTAAAGGGAACTATTGACCTTCACTAAAGTCCTTTAGAATTTTTATTTCTAACTTGAACAAGGTTATCTCTTACCTTTGACTTTGCTAAGATACATATGACCTACAGAGTTGTTAGAAAGTAGTGCCCTTTTCAACTAGCATATGTGTTAATACGTCAATAATTAATTGAACATGAGTAGTACTGTTCTCTTTCTCTTAACTCCTCTGTGACATTCAGAAAACTATAGTACATCATTCTATCCTTAATGTACCACTTTAAGGGTACTTGTGTATACTGAGTACTTACCCTCCTGTGTAACAATTCTCACATACTATGTTCTCACCACCAATGAGTAGCTTTCTTACTACACTCTACTGATGTCCCTGAGTTTTCTGTAATATTTCTTGGACCTAAAAGGAGATCAAATGACAATGTATTCTTGACATACATCACAACAATGAATGTAGAGTTGAAATTCACTAGTAAACTGGTGCTTGCATAAAATAGGAATATTAGCATATTTCTAATAGTAAAATTTTCTTAAATGGTGAGCATGTTTATCATTTCCATTTTATTCCTAAAGACACCTCATCCTGAAGCGCCTAGTAACTGTTCTGCTGTTCAAGTCTCACATTCAGTGAAGTTGTCTTTACAAAGGTCCTACATCTTATACGAAAGACTGAGCCTAAGAACCCCAGATGCTTGCCTTGTGGTTGAAAGGGATCAGCTTGGTCTTTGATTCGGTTACAAACTGCAACAGACATACATAAGTGTATTTATACACATATACATGTGTACACATGTATCCATTTTTCTATAAACAAACTCTTCTTGTAACATAAATAAAAATATTTCGTCTCTCCATGTCCATTTGTCTAGAATCACACAATAATTGACTAGTGCTGTGATTTTTTCATGCCAAGAGTGGATTTTCAAATAACTTGGGATGTATTTTCCTCAAAACCAGCTTTTATAAACTGGAATTTACTGCTTCTTTAACTGAATATTAGGAATGGTTTGCCATATTACATCAATTATTAAAGCCCATCTTATTTCTTAAAAAAAAAAAAAAAATTCAAATTAAAGTAATATACCTACAGCCACTCTGTAAGAAATTATAGACAAAAGTTAAAATTATGTTTCTTTCTTGCACTAATTAAACTTCAAGTTTAGGAAAGAAGACCCACTTTTAAAGGCAATGACTTTACTTTCATTAATAATGAACACTGTCACAGCATGTTTCATCTACAGTTTGAAAGGCAATTAAGCATCTTTGTCCTCTCCTTTTGCTGAGGAAAGAGAAGCACAGTGAGGATGGCACCATCTTCACCCCATTCTGTAGATCCTGGCCATGGTAGCGGTGCAGCTGGAGCCCACATCCTTACCCCTTGGTTACTAAAGCATTCTGCCTCCCAAGAATCAATTTTGGAGGGTGAAACATATACTGTGCCTATCAGTATATGAGAAGATTGTTTTTATTGATCCTTCTTGTAACACAATTTTTCTTTAAGTGAAAAAAAAAGAGGAAACGATTGCAGTCAGTGAGTGCCCAGTGGATCTTCTTTGAGAATTGCTATAAGGTAAGAAGATCTATGAAGTGTTTCCTAATTTACCAAATCAATTCAATGAAGTAACATGTATTATGCACTTTTATTAAGAGTACAAAAACAGATTTAAAATTTATGTCAGAAATGAGCAAAATACAGGCTAAACACAACACAGGCTGTGCTGTTTGAGCTAAGAGTTTTGGGATCAAGTGACATAGTTCATATCTAAATTATTCATACTCCATCTTCTTGTGTCTTAAACTGCTGTACATGGCAGATAATACTTAATTATAAACAATCACCTTCATTTGTGCTTTTTATCTTGATAGCAAGTTACTGGCAAATCTTTCAGCCAGTTTTAAAAAGATACCATTAAGAGAGCAAACATGCACAAACAAACTCAAATTGCAAGTGTTTGGCCTTGAGAGTATTTCTTTTATCCACAACTTTGTTGATGCCAAGAAGAGAACTGTAAGGAGTACTTAACTCATCGGTAACAAGAAATTTACTCATCCGGTTATTAAATGAATAAAGCATGATCAGAAGATACTACTGACAAGGGCTGAAGTCCTAGTCACTTTGCATATCCACATGACACTAAGCAGTCATTTAATGAAGACATCATCTGCCTAAACAGTGAAGCTGAAAGGTCTGTACAACAAGAAAATAACTTGTGCAAAGTACACAGTGGCTGAAGCCAAGTCCAAAGAATTTGTGATGTCCTTTACAGTACACAACAACAGTTCTACATCTCCCCACATTTTCCATGAACCTTTCACTCTCTTCCCTGTTCATGACAATACTCTCAGCTTCTTCATCTTCTACCATCAGCACCACTACAGCACTCTCAGGCCTTCAGTGTAATATCTCCACTTTTTTGTTTCCCATCCAAGCTTACTTGTAGCCACTTCTGGTGGTGTCAGTTCTCTCTTTTTGGTAACATGGGAAATGGATAGGAGGGATGGACAGTCGCATTAATATCACAGAGCCATAACCCATGTTTTCTTGGGGAATCAGGCTGGATGGGGTCACCTGAATATTTTCCACAGAGCAGAGGTTGCCAGGTGTACCTCAGTATCCAGTCATGAATCTAGTTCCTCCAGTAGCCCTCAGTTCAGCCACAGCCCCAGATAATATATTCAGGAAAACTCAAAGTTCAAATTCCAGAGTTCCAGTGTGTGCATTTGGAGACCTGATGGCACAGCCCTCCTCTTGAGCATATAGACCCATAAGGATCTTGCAAATTAGCATATGAAAAGTTAATCTGATGTTATCTGAAATATCCTGCTATTCAAGACATCGTCCAGGGAAAAGACTGAAGCAGAAAAGAGGAGTAAGTTGCATCATATCATTAAGGAATTAATTTCTCCACTTCCTCTCTGATTTGTTACAAAAGTAAAAGTATGGATGTGTTGAGACATGCCAAGTACTCTCTGGGCACTCTGTGCAGCTAATCAGCACATGCCTAGTGAGTCTAGTTAAGGACAGGTTCAGCAGATCCACAGTGTGTGAGCAGACGGGCTCTGCAACACCTACACAGGGCTCAACAGGTTGACAATGCAAGTGTGTACCCCAGGGCAGCTGGTTGGACTAACTGCGCCTGCAAAGTATAGATTAACTGAACACAGACAGCTGCCATTTGTCCTGCTACTGTGCTGAGTGGACTGCTGGGCACCCAGAAGCCCCAGAGAAAATGGCTAAAGCTGGCAGAAGAGCAGGAGGTGAGACATAAAAGCAATTGGCTACTGCCAAATGCAGTAATGTTAGCAGGTGCATATTCCCTCATCTGCTCCTGAGGCAACCTGGGTAGGATCAGTGTGAACGTACAGGCACGACACACTATGAAGCTGCAGTGCAGTGATTACTATACAATACAAAATCCTGTATTCGGTCATTGTCTCAAGCTACTGTAGTATTCACTTTAAAGTAAAAAAAGTCATTAAAAGCTAAAGTACTAGAACCATTGCCATCAATTCTGTTCCCTGGCAAAATTACTACTTAGCATCTAGCAAAAGCTCTGCATGGCTGTCCAGGAGAAGGATTTGGCCCCTTATGTTTTCCACAAGAATTTTTCTTACACTTTCCATGCTTATTGTTTCACCTTTTTGGAATGATTTTATTGTCTTATTTAGTGTTCACCCTTAAACAGCTCTTAGTAACAGCCACCTGGCACAGTATGGCCATAAAATGTTTCTCAGCATTTGTTTTATTAGTTTAGCCATTAAGATCATTATTATGCTTCCTGTTTTCTTTATCAGAAGGAGAACTGGGATGGTAAATCCCATACACTCTAGCATATATCACTTAGGCATTTATATACATATTAATATATTCTCCAAACAAATGACACGTAATGAAATGTAGCAGAGCCCACAAAAATATGGTAACATACTAAAAGATATAGTATCTATTTTTTAAAGCATGCAAATTGTGTGTTTGTCTCAATAGGTTATAAACAGATGGAGTGTTGTGTTCAGCACATTTCTTCAGAGTTTCTAAATCTGCCTGATGGGAATTGCATTACCTGCACCAGCTGTACTGGTGACCTCTTTGACTTCCACTTGCCAGGCTCTGAATATAGAAAGCAGCGCTGGCATGTTTTTAAAATAAAGTATATGCAAATACGGACATATTTGACATGTTGCTGTAGTGCCTATTTAAAATGTATGCTATCTGCTTTAACCCTTGCACCCATAATTATAGTGTTTCAAAGTGCCTATGAAATAAATTTTTTTATGTCTTTTTCTTGGTTAATTTACTTTACTTTTTTTTTCCTTAATCAGAAGAAATTAAGACATATTTTCACCAGTAATTATGACTCTTTTTTTTTCATGTCACTACTGTACTCCTTAGGTTGAACTTTCCAGGCACTGAATGGCTATTTTCTACCCAAGGTGCAAATGCTCAGAAAGATCTTGAAAGTTTTCCATATTAGGAGCTTTATTATACAAGAAAAAGTATATATTTCTTGTTTTCATATAAACATAGCACATAAAATATTCCTTCTTCTATTTCTGTCTCATTTGTTTCAAAATACCCAAGTGAACACACCCATTAAACAGTATTTCAAAGATACACTAAGGCCCGTATTGAAAAATGGCCAGTAGTTCTGTTGGTCTATAGTAATTTTCTGTCTGAGAACAGCCACACACTTGACACTAAGTTGGGTGGGAGTGTTGATCTGCTTGAGGGCTGGGATGCTCTACAGAGGGACTTGGACAGACTAGATAGATGGGCCAATGTTAATGGCATGGCCNAGAGTAGATTAAATGTGGTGTTGAGGGATATGGTGTAGGGGAGAACTTGTAGAGTAGGGCTGACGGTTGGACTTGATGATCCCAGGGGTCTCTTCCAACCTAAATGATTCTATGATTCTATGATCCTACTACACAAAAGACAAAGTTCTCTTTTCCTAGCAGTATGAATAACTTGCATAGGGCAATAGGCCTAATTTTAAGAAAATATGTACCTAAACCCAGGTGACTTCTTTGGGTTTCTTCTGCTCACGCAAGCATGGTTTTGAATGAGGATGTACAACCCCAGTGAGGTTACAGTCAATCAATATAGTACAGGTTAATGAACATGTAGTGTGCCCCTGCAAATGGATCAGCCCATGGAAAAAGGCTCTGTCTCTCTACTTGAAGCTGGTCTGCGGAAGGAATTCTGGAAGTTTAGCAAGCTACAGGAATGAGGAGACAAAACTTCTTTAGTTCCTTAATTCTGCCTATGAACTTTACCCATTTCTAGTAATTGATGTTGCTGTTCTCAGAATTTGATCTACAGTCAAAGGGAAGACACATCTTCTATCTACAGCTAAGAATTTGCTCAAAACCATAACAGTTTAATCCATGAAATATTACTGTGTTCAGGCCTAATTATTACAGAAAGACTTCTTTTCTATTTGGAAGAGTTGCTGTAGTAGTAACTAGCATTAGTAATAATAATAATATATTAAAATCTTTATACACTTAATTTCTACCCCTTTTCCTAGTGTTATACAGACCCTACCCCTGCAGGTCCTGAGGTCAGTGTTTTCAACCTTGTGGCAGTGGTGGGTGTTATGACAAGTGTCAGTATCTGGGGTATTCACCAGAAGGAATGTGATGTTCCTGTTCATGGTGGCTTCTTCCTCACTCTGTGGTATAACTGAGGACATTTTTACAGGTTTGCTGACACATTTTTATGATTTGTTCTCTCTCCACCTATCTGAAGCTCCACATTACACCCAAATGTACTATTTACATTGCCTTTTAAACTATGCTAGGTACTGTTTATTTATTCTCTTTTTTTATCTCTAAAAGCAGTTTCATTCAACTTCAGGCTTTCCTTTCCTTAGCTGACCACTGGTGAGTTGTTTGTAGCCATGGGGTGTCCAGTGCCAGCCTGTGCCTACCTCTTATCAGCCCATCTGCCCTTCTGTGATGCATCCTGTGCCTTCTCTTCTTGCTGCTATCCTACCAGGCTGACATTTCTTTATACTACATCTTTATGGCAGCCATAAACACTTCATTTTATATAGAACAACTGCTTATTATTGCTATCTCAATAAAACTAGGTTCATACCCCACAAAGATAAAGGAAAATTGAACAACTTAGCGCTGATCACCCAGTTGTTAGGAAAATTGCAGTTAACCTCAACGTTTCAGACAGAGCAAACCTGACACAGCTCTGTCCTTGCCCTTGCAAAGTCAATTCAAAGCCTGTGGCCAGATACTAGCCATGTCTATACTGTACTACAGATCCACAAGGTCACAGAGTTAAGTGCATGTTTCGTAACTATAACCATATCTCATGAAAAACAACCAGATCTTATTTTCATTTTGCATCCTGGCAACTGTCTTAGATTGCTCTGCATTGTATCTTATTCCCCTGTTGAATTATCGTCTGGCAAACTTTCACACTCTGGATTTTAACAGAGCTCTTCTGATCAGTGTGCGAAACGCATCCTGACATAACACACCCCGTTGCTGCCTGGAGTCCTCTTCTGTCTCCAATATGCAGCCTGTGAGAGACCTGCTTCCTTGTTGCTGCGTCAATTGGGACTAGAAATTTGCACAGTAAAGTGAAGGCAGACACTTCAGGCAACCTTAAAAAAGAATTAAAAAGGGAACTGATGTGGGGCAGAAGCAGGGCAGAAAAAGAGATTAAGCAGGTTTTAGGAACAGGATAGTGGGTAGCACAGGAGGTGGCAAAGAGATGGAGCTCTCAGGAGAGGAATAGACTTGAATGGCAAGAAAGCAGCTTAGTGTCACATATAAGGGAGAAAACTCATAAATGTAGAATTAGCAACATGTTCACCCTCAGCTTCAGAAACCATATTGCTATGGGAAGTATAGGGTTAATTTACACACCAGATGCCTAATAATCTTCATGAAATGGGAAGATGAAATATCAGATTTATTATCTACACTAACTGCAACAAACTACAGATCTATCCAAGACCTGAAACATAATAGACTTCCTCTGGCTAGCACTAACACCCTATATTTCTCAGCACTGGTGAATTTAAAAAATGTATTTACTTTCAGCCTTAAAACTGTCAGGTTGTGATAATTCTAATCTAATTTACAAGGATCAAGTAACTACTTATGGAAAGTGTTCTATAGGTAATGCAGAAACTGTTCATAGTTTACAATGGTCCAACAAATACAACAAGGGGCTATGCTTGCAGACCATAAAAATGAAGTAAAACCTAAGATTGCTACTATGAATTTAGACTATTGATATAAAATCAATCCTTAGCCTAGTGGCCTCTAGAAAAGTGACTGTAACATTTTTACTATAAGGTCTAGATATAGCAAAAGTTTTGCACAGTTTGATATCTGAAAGTGAAAACCATAATTCTTTAATTTACTTTTGAAAATATTTTTATTTTCCCTCAAAAACCAGCTGAAATGCGCAAGGATTTATCTGCCTTTAAAAGTAGCTTTGAGCAAGAGCAGTAATCCCTTCTTAGATGGAGAACACTGAAGCTACCTGTAAACTAAATTGCATTTTCCACACGTGACAAGGCAACTCAGTATAATGGAACCCAGGTGTTAGACTAATTTCTAATTTAACCATAAATGAAGAAAAGCGAAATATTAATCCTCAATGCAAGTTGTTGTGGTATTACAGAATCCATCATAATGAAGAAATGACCCCACTTTTCACAAAGGTTAACTGTACAAATGGTACTGTATCGACGAAAATGTTAATGAGTTTGTGTGGCAGCAGGTAAGCAAGAGCTGGCAGAAGGAAGCTATTGTGATAGGCAGATAATTACAATGGAAG
The DNA here is from genome assembly GCA_013400555.1 of Jacana jacana. Classification (NCBI taxonomy): domain Eukaryota; kingdom Metazoa; phylum Chordata; class Aves; order Charadriiformes; family Jacanidae; genus Jacana; species Jacana jacana. The sequence continues at coordinate 26,228 of VZTM01002890.1, read as the reverse complement.
TCATGTCTTTGGTAATGACTAGGATTCACATCACATATCATTTCAGTCACAGTACAATTTCGCCAGCTCTGTTTATGGTAATCTATGGGATTATTTGACAGCAAGGTGACATTTTGACTTTGGAACAAATTTCTTTCATAGACAGCACAATTACCGATATTGGAACATTCAATTAGACACATCACTGCTGTATTTTTTGGGGTTTAGAAAATATACAAACATAAGGTATATTTTAGTACATGAAATGTTTTGGTTCTCAGTTCAGGTTTCATCCTGCTAATTGCTTTGATCTTGATAATGTGTAGGAGTTGGGGGAAATTTAAAAGCATGAGCTTTTAACCATTCAGCTGCAGGATTAACAAAGAAAAAGGAAAAAATATGCATTTCAAACATATAATTGTCTTAAAGAGAAAGAAGATAGATTTCCAGGCAAAGCTATCCTGTATTATAAACTCTACTAGTTTACATGAAGTATGCAATTTCCTTTTCAAAAGGGAATTCTCTGACAGTACTTAGACATGTTATACCACATTCCACGCTAAATTCACAGATAATCTATTTACTTCAATCTCACAAAACAGCTACAAATATGAAAACATTTAGGTGAAGAATCAAATATGTGTCACCTATTCTTTCTTATATGGAAGGAATGTGAAATAATAGGGAGAAGACAAGACCGACAGTGAATGTGGTGAGTAGCTCCTGCAGTTCCACCATGTCTGTGGTTCATGGCAATATGAATGTTCTTACTGTGAGCACTTCTTTGCAATACCAGAGACTGCAGCACCCCATCAGTACTTGCATGAAAGTGAAAAGGTGAAAAGTGTTCTACATTCACAACTGAGAAGAGATGTATTTTGGCAAACAGACCACAGTTGTCAAGAAAAAACATTTTCCGTTTTAAATTCCTCAAGAAATGGTTTGTGCAAACAAACTTTGGCTTCTGGGATGCTTGTCAACATTTTCTCCATGTTTTTCATGTGCCTGAACTTGTATGACCAGACACCTAAAGCACATTTTGTTACTTCAGTTCTTTCAGCAGATGACCTAATCTTCCACAACCACCTCACCTAAAATCTCTCTGTTTCATGAAGCTATATTTTCAAAAATATAGCATTGTAAATAAGAATTTCCTGGGGAAAAAAAAACATAAAAGAAAGGAGAATACAAGAAAGCGTACAAACTTATTAGAAGAAAAAATTTGTTTAGAAAACAAGAAAAATGTCCACAAATACATTGTCTTAGCATTAGGATGGCTCCTGTCCTGCTAGTGATTCTTTTTCCCCTTTAATATAGGTTTTAGGATCTAAAGTTTATGTATCCACCCTCTTTGTAACTCTGAATGTGTGTGAAATGTTCATTATTTTAACATATGAAATCTAAGTATTAATCAAAGAACAGCATTAAGGAAGAACAGCCACTCTTAATCTGCATGTCTGCATCACATTATTCCTTCCACTGAATGTAGGTGTATCCTTTCATACAGAATTTGGATTAGAAAATTTGTTTTAGGTAACTTAGTTATAATCATGATGTGGAAAAAACCAATTTGCTAACAGTATCCTGTTATTTCCACTTCTGCTCAGTAATTTGTGACTTGAATGAACAAAATGTAAGGCTTTAAATGGGATAAAGATGCTGCTAAGATTTGTTAGAGCAGTCAGATTTTCTCTCTCCAAGGAGACAAGTCACAATCATAATGATCTTACATTTGTAGAGTGGTTTTCATGCCAAAGGACCCTCAAACACTTTAAAAACTCGACAAATTACACTCAGGAATCTTACCATTCACCACTGAATTTCAGCCGCCTCTGTTGTGAAAGGCTTTTAACAACACACAGTAAAGTCTAGTTCACTTTAGGACAAGATATGACTACTATAAAGCAGCAAGAGTCTCAGCAGGCAGACAATAACACTTCAAATGGAAATGCAAAGAGACCACTGAAGCTAACATACTACTTAGGAAGTGTGGCACATCGATTTAATGACTTCCCTTTTGTGTTTTGAGAGGACCATACATCCAGTAACTCATTGAGCAACTCCAAGTGCACTTGATGCACTTAGAGCACAGTTCTTCAAGGTAATGAGTATTGTGGTCCACAAGAGACCAAATGGTAAGTCTGTAAAAATTGCTTGATTAAATGTAAGTAAGTGCTTAAGTGCTGCTTTACTGATCAGAACTTCCAGAGGTGTATGAAAGAGTTTGTTTCCCTGAAAGACTGACAAGCACATTTTGAAAGTAAGGTTCCTGAAAGAGAGAAACAGAAGCAGTGACAGGGGTTAATATTTTTCACTGAAACACTTTATAAGGACAAAAATACATAATTTCCCTCAGAATCCTTTCTCTCACCCATTCCTTGAGCATTTGCTTTAAGAGGCTATAGCTAAAGAGGACAAGGATTCTGTTAAAGAAAAAATTACAAAACAAAAACACTCCCCTACCCCTA
>VZTM01002890.1:222-22207 GCA_013400555.1 Jacana jacana | reverse complement strand
GAGGAGAGGAGAGGAGAGGAGAGGAGAGGAGGAAGGGAACAACCTTGGTATAGTATTTTGCATAGAGTAGTCAGAAAGACTGTATTGGAACTAGAAAAAGTAATAGCCAGTCCCCTTCAGTTAGTGGCTGGTGGACAAATTCACTCTATTGGAGGCATCCAAAGAGCAGGAGAGGGTTGTTATGTTAGAGCTGGACTTACCTCTGCTCTTACACCCAAATGTCATAAAAAGGAATGGAGATGGAAATGTGTACATGTGACCTCCTTTTCTTGTATTCCTAGTCCTACAGGTAATCAGTCTCCTATTCCTCGTATCAGACCTAAAGGCAGCAGGTGTGAAACATGAGGGTAATATATATTCTCTGATACCTAGGAGTGCTTCTCCGATCCCATGAATGAATATCCAGCCCTGCCAGGAGTTCAGCTCAGTATCATCACGAGGTCTGACTGGTAAACACCATTCCCTACCACAGTTCCCATACTAAAGAAGCATATTCCCAAATGGTTTCCCAACCAGATTCCAGCAGTGTGAAATCAACAGGCTAAAGCCTGATGGCTCAGCTGGCACTAACAAAAGCTCACTGTAGATGCAGGAAGCATATGAGCAGCTGAGGAAGGGAGGACACTTGCAGAAGCTGGGGAGATGTAGTCAAGACACATGCCTAGGTGTATTTTGGGTATTTGATCAAAGATGAGTTCATTTCACCTCCTTCACCTTCTCATTTTCAGTCTCCTCCTGGGAACTCCAAGTTTGCTCCACCTGAGCAGACTGAGGCAATCAGAGAAAAATTCACTGCTATGAGATTAGGAAGTGGAAATTGAAAGAGGACACTAGGGTGAAATGCCCCTCATTCTCACACATGTAACATCACAGATCAGTTCCCCAGATATGATTTAGTTTCCTTTTTCCTTTTGTGGTAGATGCACCGCGGGAGAAGCGGGTAACCAGTAACAAAAAGAATGGGCATATCTAGAACTCTTACAAACTTTTTAGAACATGAAAGGAGGTTGTAATGAGGTGGGCGTTGGTTTCTTCTCCCAAGTAACAGGGGTTAGGACAAGAGGAAATGGCCTTAAATTGTGCCAGGAGAAGTTTAGATTGGATATTAGGAAAAATTTCTTCACTGAAAAGGTTGTCAAGTGTTGGAACACGCTGCACAGGGAGTTGCAGGATGAGTTTCCATCCCTGGAGCTATTATTTGAAAGGCTTGTAGATGTGGCACTTAGAGATGTGGCAGTGTTAGGTTTATGGTTGGATTTGATGGTTTTAAAGGTATTTTCTGACCTAAATGACTCTATGATTTCTTAGTTACTCACACACATATACAAGAGGAAGTTGAGGAGGAAAGAAGGCTATGTAATGCGTTCACTGAAAAGAAACCCACTCAAATAAATAAAAAGCAGCAAGATGAAATGGAGATAAAGGGAAATCATCCAACTGTGAAGGATTTGAGGGAGAAAGAGGCTGATCCACTCTCCTGTGAAAGAGAGAAGGGAACTAACCAAAGTTACCAGGTACCAAAGGTCTCCTGCCCCCTCTGCAACCACGACTCTGTCCAGCCTTCACTCAGACCTGCCTTGTTTACAGCCTTTTCCCCAGCTGATGCCCATGAGTTGGGAGCATGGGCATAAATCCAGCAAGTGTTTCAATGGCTGTGAATGGAACATCAGCAATACATATTGTTTTAGTTGTTGCTAGGGGACGATTATGCATTTCAAGGACTCTTTTCAGCTTCCCTTAAAAGCTGAGAAGGAATATAGACAAAACAGCAGAATGGCCAGAGAATATTCCATACCATAGATGTCATGATTAGTATCAAAAAGGGGTTAGCAGGGGATGGGAGGAGCACTCATGGTCACTGCTTGGGATGGTGCCAATTCACCAGGTGGTGGGAGTGACTTATGCCACTAATAATAATAATAATTATTATTAACATCATCATTATTGTTGTTGTTATTTTCCTTTTCTGACATTGTTCTATTAAACTGTCTTTATCTCACCCCATGAGTTTTTTCCCTTTCCCTTCCTTTTCTCCATCTTCTCCTTACCCTTCATGGGGGCGCAAAAGGGGTGTGAGGGAGTGGCTGCATGGTCCTTGCTGCTGGCTGGGGCTAAACCACGACAGTATGTCACAGCTAGTGCCTCTTCCCTAGGAAGAATAAGAAAAGTCTCGTTATTAGATTACACTTTGTAAAATTATACTTTACTACTTGGACACGGATGCTCTTTTTTACCTTCTTTTTCATTTTGCCTAAACTTCAAAATCTTTCAGGAACAAAATGAAAACGTAGTGGAAATTCAGGCATGAGGCATAAGGAACTGAGTTAAAGTAATTTGCATGATTCTGATTACTCATGATGGATCTGTGCAGCTTGACGTTTTGGTCTGCCACATGCTCCTCAGCATTTGTCTAACTGTCCCTGCAAACATAGTCGTGCTCCAAAACAGCACAGATGGCAAAAGTATTCTATATATGTTTTGAGGTGGTCTTCTAAAGGAAGAAAATACCTTCCAGAGCAGAATAATGCAATTGAAATATGTTTAGTTTTTAACCTATTTTAGCATTAAAGTTATGCAAATTCAATTAAAACAGAGATTTGAACCAAAACTGAAGAACTGCACAATGAGCAACAGCTGTGCTTGGTCTGCAGGTGGCTTTCCACAGTAGCTTGCTGTTCCACAGTCCTTCAGCTCCCTCTGCTGCTTAATCGATTCCCATATTTTTCATAGTTGGAATGAGGTTTTACTCTTTTTTTTTTTTTTAACCTCTTTTTTGATGAGAAAAAATGATGCAGATTAAAATTGCACCGAAAGCAATGAAATTATTCCTTGAACTGATAAACAGCATGTGCAAAGTTTCATGTAATTATTGTCTCTCCATTTCTCAGGGAAAGACAAAACACCCATCGGACTCTTCCTCAGAAGGCAATTGTTTTCTGGTGACTTGTACTGCATTAAAATTTGACTTGGTGTAATGGAAACATATCTGTTGCTTAAGCTGACATTTCCTGGTTTTGCAATTTTATTTCATGCTGATAATTTTTTAAATAATTATGTCTTTGTATAGCTCAGTATACTCTGTATTACAAATGTCTCCTTCCAGTATCTCTGGAATACTTTCTTTCCCAGATTTTGATGGTGTTCATCTATCAAGAATACTAACACAGCAGCAGCAGCAGCAGCAGCTTGTATATTTTAGTCTTTATTGCCATATTTTACATTTCTAAATAGACTTGACAAAGCTTGTTGTAGATAACAGACAACCGTATACATTCAAATAATGTCTTGGTCAAAACGCAATACAAAAACAAACCACACAAACACACACATTCATTAAAGCAGAACTTTGGTTAATAAGGTAAAATGAAGAGAAGGAATTATCTGCCAGAATATGTGAGAAGCATTATAAAAAACTGAGATTCATACTTCATACTTACTAAAATGGGGATTTGAAAAGCAGTAAAGGTTAAGGGAATATTAACTCACAAGATTATGCTGTTCCAAGGCATCTCTGATCCTCAGGGGATTTCAGAAAACCCAGAAGGTCTATCTAAATTACATCAAAGATGGGAAGCTTAGAATCCAACGTGTAATTTTCTCCATAGGTATGTAAGGTATTATATATTTTTTTTTTTCTGTTCAGATATTCAGCCATGCAATTATGTCAGTCGCTGATGGAATTACTCCAGGAAAATAAGATTATGAAATCTCCATTTGAAATTCTGCAAAACTATTGAAAGTGTATGTTTGGGGAATGTTGGCCAAGACATTACTTCCTCCAAGATAACTAGGATGATTATCTGAGGGATCTGCATTAAGACCCAGAAGCAATGGTACCTGCAGATATGAATTACGCTACACCTGGGAATAAATGTAACCCACTCATAGTCTAACATGAAGATTGGATATTAGGAAAAATTTCTTCACTGAAAGACTTACCAAGCACTGGAACAGTCTGCCCGGGAAGGTGGTTGAGTCACCATTCCTGGAGGTATTTAGAAGACATGCAGATGCGGCACTTAAGGACATGGTTTAAACATGGACTCAGCAGTGTTAACTTTACAATTGAACTCAATGATTTTAAGGGTGTTATCAAACTTAAATGCTATGAGCAGAATAACTCAAGACAAGTTGGGCCTGATCAGATCTCTTAGGCACTGCTTGGGTCTGTTACATTGTCCTTTTTGAGAACAGTGCTTACGTTTGAATATTTTCAGTGTGTTTGCTGTCATTTAGAAAATGGTGACATGCTGCTGGCTCTACTCTCAGAGGATGGGGGAAATAGCTGCCTTTGCTATCACCTCCTTCACAGAGCTTGTTCCTGAGCAACACCTGAGGAGCAGGCACATTGTACTGGAGACTAATTACATGACAATCCTTCTCAGGAGAAACTTACAGAATGATGGTCAGATCCAGAAGGTTGTAGGCATGTGAAATGAATAGGTGGACTGCAGCAGCCCAAAGCTGCAGTCAAACAGCCCCCTCAAAGGCTGCCTAATTCTTGAGGTACTTGGGAGACCTTCCAGCCTTAACACCCATCAGGCAGTTGAAATTTGTGCCTGTCCTAACCTTCCCTCTCCTTCAGTGCCCCATTCCTGCTCAAGTCTCACCAGGGGCTCCGCTGACCCACCACAGCCAGATCTCACAGTTACATACTGCCTGGAAAAAAACCTCATATACTTAGTCCCATTGTCACAAAACATATAGGGACATAGAACAGGAGATGGCAACACTGTTTATCATACACAGTTATTCACCATCAAAGACAACCAGAACATGACCAGTAACTGGGGACATAAAGGACTCAAGTCATAAAAGCTTTCCCACTGCTGACAACAGTTAGACCTAGAATAAAAAGGCCAACATCCCAGCTGGGATACACCACAGTCAGAATAGAGAAAGTGTTCGAGTTCACTCCAATGAGCTTCGTCTCTGCAACAAGAAGGGCCATCATATAACATGAAATTCTTGGGCAGTTCAGGTAGTTGCTCCTTCCAGGTCTGCCTTTCTCACTGGCCACTCCATCCCAGTGGTCACTACAGGCTCAGGAAGCCTAACTCCCTGCTAACACCCTGGTGTGCAGCGTAGCTCGTACTGCACAGGCATAATTGCCTGCTTCAAATCTCATTTCTGAGGACCACACTCCCCCAGCCTCGCCACTGTCCCAGCTCAGCTCTGGACTTGTCCCACAGGACTCTTCGTTCGGAGGCTGCAGATGTAAAGATGTGCACTAGTGGCTGAACAGCATGAAATAGCGTCCAGCTGCTCAAGAGAAATACCAGTCATCTCAAACAAATTAATTAAGGAAAATCTCCTTTCTGGTCCCAAATTTGGTGATATTTTTTAACCTTAGGCATGTAAGTAAAATACACAGAGGTGGTACTACAAGGGCTTAAGATCTCAAATCCAGCAGCTTGAAGAAACTCAATCTTACTCGGCCTACCACTGCAGCCTCCCCAGTGCTGCAGGGGAGCGCGGGGAAGAAACAGATACCAAAGTTACACATTTTAGGGTGTGGAGAGGGTGAAAGAGGCAGAATAGCCTCTCTCCTTTACAAACTTTGCTAATGTCCGGGATAAATCCTGAAATACAGGATTACTACCACAGAAATAAAATGCAAATAAATGTGAACAGGCAACAATCTAGCTTCCATTCATCCTTTTTCAAATACTAAGGGACTTAACATTTCTTATTCCAAGATCAACCTTTTCCCTAAACTTCTCATCCTCAGCATAAACAATGCATACTGTTCTCTATGGGATGTAGAATATCTTCACTCTTGAAATGCTTATACATCTTCTGATTTCCTGTTTAAAATAAACCAGGGCCATTTTATAACTGTTCAGCCTTGAACCATGATTTAATATCCCTAATATACTTTTGCAGTCACACTTTCACTCTCATCCAGTTTTTCTTGCTTTCCTTCCAAACCTAGTTGAGAAAGAGAACTGAAAAAAGCAAGATACACAGCACCAAGGAAAGCAAGAGCAGAACAACAAAATTGCAGTCCTGAGATAGGGACACTCTTTTGGGTAAGCGTGAACCTGGATATCCAGGTCTCCCAGGACTGCTTTTGCATTTTACAATAGACAGAAAACAAATTAAATCTCTGTGTTGGGAGCTATTCTTCCAACTGATTAAGCCTGAGCTCTAGGTATAAACTGCAAATTTGCCTGGTGACCTTACCTGCTGTCAAAGGCCATCTAGGTAGCAGGTGGCATTCTACTTATATTTCCAGATAGTTTTAACTCAACAAGTAGTAAAGCAGAGAAATTTTTTGCCTGACTGACTTCCATGTGAACAGAACAGGACTGGCAGATTTTTGTCATACTGATGGTTTCACACTTCTCAAATCTCCAGAGGGCGTGTATGCAAACTGTCTAGGTGCAATGTTCCTAAGCCCATGTTGATTCTTAACCCTGTCTGGTACATGCAGAAGTCCAAGACCAGCCACTAGTGTCATGTCCCACATACTGGTATCAGGGCCAATGCTGCTTAACCTCTTCATTAACAATCTGGAAAATAGGAGTAGTGCAACTTCCGGAAGTTTACAGACATTACAACACTGAGTGGATGATAAGTCTTCGCTGACATTCTGACAGGGCAGAAAAGGCCCTGGTGGACACCAACTTGTGTGCCAGCAATAACAGCCTTGCAGCAAACAAGGCCAACAGTCTCCTGAACTGCACTAGAGGAGCGTTGCCAGCAGGTTGAGGGTGCCGATTTTCTACTCTGCTCAGCACTTGTGAGATCTGGAGTACTGAGTCCAGTTCTGGGCTTCCCAGTACAAAAAAAGACATGGGCATAGCAGAGCATGAAGATGGTAAATGTATAGAAACACCTCACCAACAAAGAGAGACAGAGCTGGGACTCTTCAGCCTGGAAAAGGGAAAGTTCAGGGAGATCTTACAGATGTGCATAAATACCTGATGGGGCAATGGTGAAAGTAGAGAAGACTAAGCTAGAGTCTTCTCAGTGGTGCCCAAGGAAAGGACAAGACTAAATTGGCAGAAAATGCAGAAGGAGAAAAAAACTCAAAGACAAACCTGCAAGGGCGATCAAATGCAGGAACAGGTTATCCTGAGAGGCTGTAGAGTCTTGGTCCTTGGAGGTATTCAAAATCCATCTTCAGTCGCTTCTGCTCTGTGCAACCTGACTGCAGCACCACAGCTGAGGTTCCTTCCAACCTCAGCAACTCTATGCTTCTACAGTTGTGAACAACTTTACACAGGAAAACTGACACCACCACCATTTCTCAGACCTTGACATCCTATGAAGTCAAAAGACTGTCTAAAATGTTTTGCACTTCATATGAAGCAGTAACAATCAGGGCACCACTTCATCTTTGCAGAAGTCAATTTTTCACTTGAGTCTGGATCCAGTTAATGTTACAGCAGCTCTGCCTATAAACCTTTGACTGTGACCCACATCTCCATTTCATCAGTGAACCATACCTGTGGTTGAATTACACCTCTACTTTCAAGAAATAGAAGAAAATGTGCTCCTCTTGCATCCATGACAATGTTTATAATAACAGAGGAATGAGACAGCTTCTCTCAGACTTAGGACGAAGCTAACTGCTTTTTGCTTTCCTCGGGTGAACTTCCCTAACAAGGAAAGCAGGAAGACCATAAGCTACAGCAACATTTTGAGCAAAGCTCAACCTGGTGAAAGGTGTCACCAGTGCTCATCTAGCTTGTGCGTTTGATCTGGTAAGCAGCATTGTTATTCAAACTCCTAAAAAGCCAAAAGGTTTTATGGATCTGTAAAAGTTTGTTGTACCTGTAACATTAGATGAGCTGCGATTCCACTGGCAGCTTATTGTATTTTGGGTTTAGCCACAGTTATTAAATCTAGACCCAAGAATGGTCTGGTTCAGGAGCTCAGCTTTTAAAATGAAGCGTTAAATACCATCAAATCTATGACTCTGTATCACAGATGGTGGAAATGTAAAGATTTTATGAAAAGATTGATTCAGCAACCAGAAAACTTTTCAAAACCAAGTCCTAGTCAGACTGAGCAGAATTAAATATGCATTGAAATGTGCAGATCACTATTTGACAAGTCATTTGCTGTACTAAATTATCTTTCTGAAATAACAGGTGAGGAAACACATTTTTAGTCCTGTTCATTTACTTTGTTTACTTCTATGGAAGTTGCCTCCTGGAAAAAGTATACAAAATGAATCGATACATTTGATAGAATTGCCCTTTCCACCAGCATGGTGCACATAGACTGTAACTCCAGCTGTTACAGAATAATCAGATAATAACATAATTTTTAATATTTTTTCCTTTACAAATTAGCATTGTAGCGATCTCTGTTCTGAAAGTCTTTATAAGCACGTTTTGCATCTTTTTTACTGTGTGGGATTCTTCCAAAAGGTTCCAGATCGTTGAAGCAGGCATCAAAAACTTCATCCACAGCTTTTTCTGCCGTTTCTTTGCTAACTTTTCTAACAGCCAGAATGGAACGAATTGCTCTGTCTCGTACACAAGTCTAAAATGGGAATTAGATAAAGAAAAATCTTTCATTATTAGTATAAATATTATTTTCCAAATTTTGTCAAGTATCAACTCCTACATACGCAGTAATGTTGTATCACAGAAGAATCAACCAATGCCTGTAAATAAGCATTAAAGTACATTTTTGTTCCATCCTATGTTAACCATGTGTTTTAGTTTTCCATGTGCAAATAAACTGTCAGGTAAGTAAAAGACGTTCCTTAGACCAGGAATTAAAACACAATTTAGCATTTGTTGTAGGTATCAAGTATTTGTACAACCTGACTTGGACACGAGAGAAAATACATCAGAAAGAAACAGACATAAATAATCATTAGCACTTTTCCAATCAAAATGCTATAAAACCAAGGAATGACTCCTTTACTGACCTTCATTTTGACACCTCTTTTTATGGCTACTTTTGCTTACAGTTTGTCTACTAAAAGATAAAAGAGATGTAAATATCACCAGCTACAACTGCCACTCTAACATGGGCAACTACTCAATCCATAGCCTTCATTACTATTAAAAACAAGTAATTCCTTTAAGACTGAACACACGACTACTTAGCGCTCTTTTCATTCTCCTTCCTCCAGTTTTTGAAGACTTTTTAGAATTTTATCAGCTTAGAGTGGGTAAGGTATTCCCTCTACATTTCCTGCAAACCTTGCTTTTTCTTCGGTTCTCATTAACCATCCATGTCAGTGGTAATGGACTACGATAGCACTAAGTATTCAGGAATTTCACTCCAATGAAAATAACAAGGTGGAAAAAAAATTATAATGAATCATTAAAGGTTAATTAAGAGAGAGCAGCAAGTCCACATCATCCACTTCTTTCTCTGATGTTTTCAGCTATGAAAGGCTAAAATCAAGTAGGTAAAGATGGCTCATAACAGATCAGTATACTTTAACATTCACAGTCTTTACCTGATGGTGTCCTTTTAATCCAAATTTAAACCTGGCTATTTCATTCATCAGCGTACAGTCTCCACTGAGATTAGCAGCTCGAATCTATTGGGAAAAAGCAGACATAGTCAGAGATTGTAACAGTTTTTTTTCTTCAGTATCTTTCGGGAGGCAGTTGCCAGAGAATTTCCCAGGGCCACTTCTACTTATTAAATACATATTACTCTTTGTATCAACCCTCTCAGCCTCAATAAACTACAAAGTTATTACTATAGAACCTATAAGTTTCTCCAAGGACCAAGTCTTACATATTCCCAAATCTTAAATGAATAAGCAGAAAAGATCATATATATATATGCACCCATATATATAGACATATACATACATATACGAATTCCTAAAAGAGCACAGTAAATAATAGTGTCCCCAGTTTGTAACAGAACCTGAGATGAATCAGCAAGAAAGTCAGACACCTTCCAAAGACTAAAGCTGCAATATCCAGAGAAGCAGTGCTGCAATACCCACCAGATTTAGGAAAAGATACATTTAAATAAGTATGTTTGCTTTAGCTTGTTACCTGTCTTGTCCTGTGCACTTAAACTTCTTTTGTCTGCCAACTGTCTCACACTCTGCACCCTCAGTTCGGAAATGTAACTAAAACTAGATTTCCTATAATTAAGTACCAGAGCGAGAATAAATGCATGGAAAACATGAAACGTAAGAATTGAAAAGTTAGCAATAAAACCTGTAAACACTATATAATAAAATAAGTATCAAAAGCAAATAAATAATTTCAATAAGAGCACGAACAAGCACAATCTTGTTTTATGTATGTTCTCTAATTTTATGTTTGAGGCTTAGTCGCTTTATTCTGCACTGTGTAAATGCCTAGACAAAAAAAAAAAAAAATAGATGATAGTTAATAATTCTGAATTATTGCAAGGTGTTGGCAGCAGAGGCCCTGCCAGGATGTTTCACAGAAGTGAAACAAGGCAAGGGCTGTCCCTTGTCTAGTTTCAGCTGGCTCTAAAACAGACCCACTGCTGGTCAAACCTGAGCCCATCAGCAATGCCAGTGGTACCACTACAATGACACATTAAAGAAAGGATAAAAAACACTACACGGCAGCTGTGAGAGACAAAAGTAAGAAAACCGTGAGAGAAACAGCCCCACAGACACGAAGATCAGTGAAAATGGTGAGGGAGAAGGTGCTCCAGGCACCAGAGCAGAAATTCCCTTGCTACCTGTGAACAAGACTATGGTGACACAGGTTGTGTCCCTGCAGCCTGTCAAAGAGAGTGGACTGCAGTCTGAGGAAGACTCCATGCCAGAGCAGATGAACATGCCCTGAAAAAAGTTGCAGCCCATAAGACAGCCCATGCAGGAGCACATTTTCTGGCAGGAACTGTGGTCCATGGGGGACCGATACTGGAGCAGTGCATTCCTGAAAGACTGTACACTGCAACTAGTCTTAATAAACAGCAGCCCATGGGAAAGATCCAAATTGGAGTAGCTAAGGACTATAACTCATGGGAATGTTCTCACACTGGAGCAGGGGAACAGCATGAGGAGGAAAGAGCAGCAGAGACAAAGCATTATGAACTGACTGCAGTCCCCATTCCCCACCTCTCTCTGCCTTTTTGGGGGCAAGGAGACTGAAGAGTCATGAATGAAGGAGTGAAGTTGAGCCTGGGAAGAAAAGGACGTGGTTGGGAAAGGTATTTTTAGTTTTACTTCTCACTGTCCTACTCTGCCATTAACAGGCAATAAGTTAATCTTCCCCAAAGCGAGAGTATTTTGCCCATGACAGTAACTGGTGAGTTATCTCCAAGTCCTTACCTTGATCCGTGAGCTTTTCCATCTTACTTTTCGCCCTTATTCTACACAGGAGGGTGTCAGAGAATAGCTTGGTGGGTGCCTGGCAGCCCGACAAGATCAAACCCTCCATGTAATACACAATGGCTTTACTGATACATGAGGTTACTTCATTAAGTATACAAAGGTGAAGATAATGTGACTGTGACTCCCTTCCCCAACAAATATGAATTCAATTAATGAACTAAAATTAGTTTTAATAAAAACTGATTTGTTCTGTACCAAACTCATTTCAGTTCTCTCATATACTGTTTATAGATGAAACCTGTGCAAATCTTAAGTCTCAATTCAAATACGTTCTCATTAAAAACAAACCAACCTCCACAAAAAAATAGCCAAATCAAAGCCACTATATTATTTTTTATCACTTTATACATTTTTAAAAAATGGGTAAAAAGCCATCTAATTCCCACAGTCACAAGAAGGTACTTTCATAATAGTAATCGTAAGGGTAAGTTTTTCTGTGGTCAAATGATATGGGTTACATCAGAAATCAACTAAAAGCATGTGAATACACACTAGTCATGTACACAAGAGGAATTTTTACTAGCTTGTGCTCAGCTTAATTTCACCTCTTAATGTATCAATTTTTGAAACCTCTAGAGCAGCAAACTCTTATGTCCTCTGAAATGGACATGGAGTCATAACTAAAATGTACTATTAGAAACATCACAATTAGTAATGTATATCATAGGAAAAGACAAGTTTGTTGTTATCAAAAAAAACCTAAAGAAAAATAAGGTTATTGTACTACTGGGATAACTATCCAACATACCAAGATTTGTATCAGAGAAAGACAGCCCTGTAAACACTGGTTAATATGTGAATGTGTTTTCACCTCTAACTATTCTCATTTGTAAATAACCATGGTGGTTACACTCACAGTGATCATATTCTACTTAGTATGACACTGACTTATTAATATTTATGAAAACAAAATATTTGTTTTCCGAACGAAATTGTTTAAGTTGACTTGACAGAAAGGACAGAATGTATCAGGATTAAACAAAATGAAGTCTGAATAACAGCATGCCTATTTAAATATGAAATATCCTTAGTAACTAACAGTACTTAATATAATGGTGATGTTAGAAGCATTTTAACTTACCTCTGAACATGCTAAGTGTTTGACATTTTTGAACCAGTCAACGTGTGCCCGGCAGTGATCAAAAGCGTGAATCAATTCATGTGTTACCACCCGGTTCATGTGGGATTGCTGGCGAATGTTGTTCTGACACAGAACAATCTGTAGAAGAAAAAAATATAGGTAGCCTTTTTACCAAGTTTCCACATCACTAAACTTAGAACACACCACTTGCAGTATTTGGACTCCATAAATCAATGTTTATCACCATTGATAGCCTCATCCTTCTGCAGTGTACCACGGAACACCTTGTGTTTTTCTTGTTTTCATGACTTGAACTCAGATAACAGCATTAGTAGACTTAATCCGAGTGAAAAACGCTAAAAAAATGGTAGTCCTTTGAAAAGCAAACAATGTCCAGTGCCTACCTGAGATGTGGCAGAATCAAAACCTCCACTGACACAGCCATCACAGTTTTCACAAGAAAAGTGCCGGTCATTGAAGACAGTGCTGAAAAACCCAAACATACACAGTTATAGGGAGGCATTTGAAAAATACCAGGAACTCCATATAACAGTGATGTTACTACACAGAACAAGATGATTTAGTTTACGTACCAACCAGATTGCTTCATGGCCTCAAGTAGAAGTTGAGCATAGGGATCTAGAAAAACATTGCTGCAATCAATTTCTCTAAACAAAAGTTTTGAAAGTCATCTATAATCAAAATATTAAGACAGTCAAGGAAAAAAAAAAAAACAAAACAGAAGGAAAAGCACTACACATGTAAATTCATACTTCGTCGTATCTAACCCCTAATACAATACCACTGGCATAAGTTACAGCTCAGGCTACATAAAGTGATATAGAATGAGGATTTATACAAAGCTACTCAGGAATCAGGTAACTTCTGACATTATTTTATTAGTAGCAGACATAGATAGCAGCCTATGACAATGTTTTCAGTAACATTCACAGTCAACATTACACAGTAGAAAGGGCACAAATGGACCAGCCATCGACAAATGTTCCCAAATTCTGAAGAGCGAGAAGTAGAGAAGGACCTTCTGACGGCAAAAAGCCAAAAGCGCACAGCCACTTTTGTAATTGTGGGGCTTTGGCTTAACCAAAATCAGGGCGTTCATCGGCCAGCAGCCCTCTCCGGCCTGCAGAGGAAGGGGAGCAGCTCCCGCTCCGGGACCCTGCGGCCCAAGGACACCGCCGCGGCCAAGCCGTTCCAGCGGGGGACACGGACCTTCCCGGTCCCACCCGGGGCGCCCTCCGCCTCGTCAAGGCCAGGCCCACCGGGGAAGCGCTTACTCGTGTCCAGTGTCATCCTCAGCATCAGCTGGCACCTGTTGTGGAAGGTAAAAAGGCTACGGACCAGGAAGCTCTGAGACTTCTTGTTCCGGTCCGGGAAAAGCCGGTAACCGAAGTCATCCTCTTCCTCACCGCCCTTCTCCCCAGCCGCCGGCGGAACAGCCTCCCCCTCCTCCATAACCGATCCCCGCCCCTCCCCGCGCTCTACCGGCCACCGTCCCCGGAGGCGGGACAAAGGGCGGACGGCCCGGCAGCGCCAATGATTGGGCCAGCTCCCCGCCACGTGAGGCGGAGGAGGGGGGCCTGGCCAGGCCGCGTGGAGGGCGGTGGGGTGAGGAGAGGGCGCATGCGCTCTCTGTCGCGGCCTGTGCCTCTGCTACCGGCGGGCTGCGGGGACCGTCTCGTTGTGGGGCCGTAGGGTCGCACTGCCTTCTGGGGAGAGGCTCCGCCGTGCGGGGAGAGCGGCCGGTGCCGGCGGCGGAAGGAGGTGGGAACCGACGCAGGTGAGACCGGGGAAGGGTGTGCGGGGCTCGGCTCGGTGCCCCCGCAAGCGGGTTGAGGAGGAGCCCACCCCGAAGAGCCGATTTGGTCCCGGGGCCCGCTTGCGGAGTGAGCTTGGGCCTCCTGCGGCGCGGGGCCCGCTGCCGGGGCGGGCCTGCGGTGTTCGCCCGCTCCGCTGGCTGTCGGCCAGGCCCCTGGGGCAGAGCGGCTGCTGCCCTGTGGAGTCTCTGGGATAAGGCAGCCCCCGGGTGTTGGGTAAAGCAAGGAAAGGGCTGAGGTTCAATAAGAACTTGCCTTAAAGGGTGTAAGAGCCATGCTAGAAAAGAGTCTGTTGTCAAGGCGTGAGTTGAGGTCGTTGCTAAGCTGGATGCCACAAGCGGTGGGTAAGTGGAGCAGGCTTACGTTCTGCAAGACGCTGTAGAACGCCGGAAAACAAGCAGCTAGATTTAATAATAGATTCTTGCATGCATAAGAATATTATTTTAGTCAGTGGTAGCAAAAAGGAAAGTCCAACAGGTCACAGTGTAGTTCCTTGCATCTTTTGAAGCATCTTGTCCTAGTTGCTGTTGGCCAGGGTGCACTGGGCTGTATGGAATACTTAGCATGCCCACGCCCAGGTTTCATGGAATAAATTGGCTGAATATTGTAGAGACACTTCGGTATGGGACAACAGTTGTTGGCAGAAAAATAAAAAGCGCTCAAATTAGAAATATAATAAAAAATATCCTTTTTTTTTTTTTTTTTACTTCATCTAAAGTCTCTTTACAATTAGTTTCAAATAGACTATTTAACAAATTTTAGGAAAAATATATTGCTACGGGCTAAACATGTTACCACCTAATTATAGGAGGTAGCTGAAGAGAAGCATAGCTGGTGCATCAGGGCATCTGCTCAGCTGCTTACACCTGAGGATGAAAAAATACTTCTGTTTTGATAGTGTTAGTTCACTAGTAATCATGCAGTATGTATCCTTTATTTTCCCTTAAATTTTGTACATACTATCAGTATAAATAGCTTCTTTATCTTTACGTGAGGATTGTAACTGGTCCCGAAGCTCTTTTGTTCGAGAGGTGCTATTATCAAGCACTCCTAGCTTTCTTTGTCTAAGTTTGTATTTAGTTCATCATGAATTACTAATCATGATTGTTTTCAAAACGTGCTTGCTTCAACCTTTCAGGTTTTTGTGCAGTGGAGTGTATAAATGTAGGGGGGGGTGTTCTGAATTGTACAAAGACTTTTTTTAAAGCTACTTTTTACTTGTGGCTTGATATTTCTGTGGTAAGAAAACGTCTTTCACCTAAGACACTAAAATTAAGATAACAAGACTTACAAAGACTATTAAGTATTAGCAATTACTGAACATGATTATAGGAGCTTGGAGGGCGACAGATGTGTACAAAGAGCATGTTCAAAGAATATTACAGCCTACACTTCATAATAAAACACCTCATGTGTTTACTCATTCCTGTGCTAAAAATGTGTGCGTATTTAAGCTTATTCACTTGCAGGAGCTTTTGAGGGTTGGCTTGTCAGATGTCTTGTTTCTGTTCAGATAGAAGGCAGTATGCCTGTAATTTTTTTTTTGTGTTTTTTTTTTTTTCTTAAGTTAAAACTTAAATGTTATTGTGCTAGTTTTTTCTTCATTCTGTCATCTGGGAAACACTGCATAAGTGGCTTTAAGTTCACCTGGTTGTCTCTTTCATGATTTCCATTGACTTGTTGAGCCCTTTACCTTATGCTTATTTAGGAAAACATGGCTTACTGTTGTTCTGATACACTTGTTTTATCAAAATACATGGTTTCCCATAATTTTTTCAAATACTTTAAATTGTGTTTCTTCTTAGTCTCTTTCTATTTAATGTTCCTACTATGCTGTTGGGAAACCTGTCATGCATGCAAGTCAGACTTCTTCATTTGTGAACTAGCTAGCTTCCTTATGTACATACTTTTGAGTCATCTTTAGAAAGCTTTTTCCTTGAAATTCGGCAGATTACCATGAGTGCACCAAATAAAGCACTAGAACTACAGCTGCAAATGAAGCAGAATGCTGAAGAACTGCAGGATTTTATGAGAGAACTGGAGAGCTGGGAAAAAGATATTAAAGAAGTGGATTCTGAACTACGGAAACAGAGTGGTGTCCCAGAAGAGGTAAAAATCACAAATCTAATATCAACATCAGCTCAGCTATTCATAGTGTGATAGTGTTTGTAATACTTTTTGCTTCAGCAAAACTGCATATCTTGACTTAAAATACCTGAATAGGAGGTACAAGCTAACCCAGCTGACTTTTTCCTCATCTGAAGCAGACCAAAGATTCCTCTGTAAACTGTTCCACCAACAGAGCTCTGAGACAGTCAACTCTGGAAATGATGGGTCCAGTAAATTTTTTTAATCAGTTTCAGGTAGATCTAGAAAACATCAGTTTGTAGCATCAGTATTATTTATTGCAGACTTTTAATGTATTGATATTATTCTTTAGTGATACTCTGCAGAGAGTTGTCTTCTGAAACTTTTTGTCATATGTATATTATTGCTATTATTATGTATTAAAAGATTTAGACTTGCTGTTCTTAGTGGTTCCCGAGAACGGCTTACTGAATCTTTTCTAAACTAAAATTAGCCACTAGATCAAGGTATTATAGCTAGATACAGGTACTATAGATTCCTCAATATATATTTCACACATCTGTTTTATAATAAATCGCTTATTTCAATTTAGAATTTGCCACCAATTCGGAACAAGGCTTTTAAGAAAAAGAAGAAAAGCAAAAGTAAAGTCCCTTCAAAGATAACAACGGAGGAAAACAAGAAAAACAAGATCAAGTCTTATGATTACGAAGCATGGGGAAAACTTGATGTGGTGAGTCAGAATATTTGCTTGTTAACTTAGTCTTTCACCTAGTTGCTTCTGTCTTAAATAAGAATTTCTTGCAGTTCTGAGAGTTCAGTCCACAAATCGGTATCTTACTGCACTGGATACTGTTTGACCACAGAAAGTAGTTATCTGCCAGAAAGGTTATGTGTTTAAACTTGGAATATTGAGAATATTCACTTTTCCTGTTGACTGTGCTCTCATCCAGCAGATTGAATTTTTCTTTAGGGGGAAAAGACGTTTAACAGTTAATCTATTAAAAGCTTGTAATTCCAGTAGAATATAAGAATAAACACAACTGACAGTATTAGAGGATAGATCTCTTACTTCTGAAGTGTGGAATACTCCTCAATAAAGAGGACTTAAGCAGTAGAATTTTTTTAAAACGGACTACTAATTCTCTTTAAGTCTTGCTTGATTAATTTTGCATTGTTGAAAATAAATTATCTTCATTATAATTTATCTGATTTCAGGATAAAATACTTGAAGAACTTGATAAAGAAGATGGTACTCATGATTCTGTATCTCCAGAATCAGACTCTGAGGAAGATGGAATCCGTATAGATGCAGAAAAAGCTCTTGCAGAGAAGGAAAAGGTTACAGCATTATATCCATTTGTTAAACTTTGTATTGGGGCCAGTTCTGTTGAATGCATTTATCAATGATCTGGATGAGGGGAGCGTGTGCACCCTCAGTAAATTTGCAGACAGCACTAAATTGGGTGTGAGTGTTGATCTGCTTGAGGGTAGAAAGGGTCTACAGAGGGATCTGGACAGGCTGCATTGATGGGCTGAGGCCAATGGGATGAGTTTCAGCAAGGCCGAGTGACAGGTCCTGTACTTGGGTCACAACAACCCCATGCAGCACTACAGGCCTGGGGAACAGTGGCTGGAGAGCTGCCTGGCAGAAAAGAACCTGGGGTTGTTGATTGACAGCGAGATGAATATGAGCCAGCAGTGTGCCCAGATGGCCAGGAAGGTCAACAGCATCCTGGTCTGTATCAGAAATAGTGTGGTCAGCAGCACTAGGGAAGGGATTGGCCCCCTGTACTCGGCACTGTTGAGGCCCCACCTCAAATACTGTGTTTAGTTTTGGACCCCTTGCTGCAGGAAACACATTGAGGTGCTAGAGCGAGCATGTCCAGAGAAGGGGAGCAAAGCTGGTGAATGATCTAGAGCACAAGTCTTAAGAGGAACAGCTGAGGGAGCTGGGGTTGTTTAGCCTGGAGAAAAGGAGGTTGAGGGGAGACCTTATCACTCTCTTAAAATTACCTGAGAGTAGGTTGTAGTGAGGTGGGGGTCAATGTCATCTCCCAAATAAGTTGTAGGGCAAGAGGAAGCAGCCTCAAGTTGCACCAGGGGAGGCTTAGGCTGGATATTAGGGAAAAAAGTTATTCACTGAGAGGTTTGTCAAGCACTGGAACAGGCTGCCCAAGGAAATGGTTGTGTCACCATCTAAATACTTGTATTTAAAATACATGTAGATGGGATGCTTAGGGGCATGGTTTAGTGGTGGACTTGGTAGTGCTAGGCTAATGGTTGGACTTAATGGTCTTGAACATCTTCCCAAGCTAAATGATTCTATTATATGTATAGCAGCAAGTTAGATGTGGAAGCATTCGAGGTTCTATTAAAAGATTCTTCAGTGAAGCTGCACTTATGGTGAAAAAATTGCCTGTTTGGAATTTATGTCTGTGTTCTTGCCTTTGGCTCTGCTTTATGTGTATTCTCTGCACTTATGATGATTAATGTACTGGTGGTTATTTCCTTTGAAAAGTTGGATTGCTCTGTAGAGTTGAATCAAACTTGTGTTTACCTGAACACAAGATAGGAATGCCCCAAACAAAATCACCAAGAATTTAATATTAGTTCTTTTCCGAGGCTATTTACACCTGGGAGTGATGGGCGAGCTTGTATATCTTTACTGCTTTGGTAATGGCAAGTTGATACCAGTTTAGTTTTACCTTATTTTACATGTAGAATACAGCAAGACCTACCTCATGCTTCATTGCTGTGTGAAAGAGGCTAAGTTAGTTGTAGGGCAGCTTCTCCAGTTCTGAGAAACTTGCATCTTCACAGTCGCCCAACCCCATCTGTCAGTCAAGACTTTTCTTCAGTAGAGTCCTTCAGGGTTTTTTTTAATTGTCTGCATGGGTGATACCTGTCTTTGCTGCTTTAGAAATTCCCTGGTATATAATCTACAGTTTACACTGAGAAATTGAGATATCTTTGATCACTATAATTTTGGCTGCAGTGATGCAGTTGAGGGCATATGAGGTAAAAGTTGTGTCCTAGAGGAGGCAGAAATGAGAATATTTACCTTGAAAAGCAAAGATGCCCAGTCTAGTTACCAAAAAGTCAAAAAAACCTTCAATGGTTCTCTGTTGAAATTTAAGCAGCTATGTATATGTTTGTTATGGGTTTCTGGAAATAACCTACAAGTATTGAAAATGAGTATATAATAAAACTCTGTTATTGCATAAATACTGAACAGTAGTTAATATGGGATACCTAGAATATTGTAGTTAAAAGAAATGTTTTGCAGTAAAGTAAGTTGCAAGAGATGTTAAACAAAAATGTTTGAGCATTCTAAAATAAAAGCTGTGATTTTTTTTAACCAAAAAATCAGTAATATGTCTGTCAGTGTACAATGATTTGCTAATAAGACTTTCTTCTATTCACAGGGTAATAACTACTTTAAACAAGGGAACTTTGATGAAGCTATAAATTGCTACACTAGAGGGATGCATTCTGATCCGTACAATCCGGTATTGCCCACAAACAGAGCGTCAGCTTTTTATAGAATGAAAAAGTAAGACTGTTATTGTTAAATCCTTCAGACTTTTTGACTGGTTTAATTCTTGATTATATTCTTTACCATGCTGTAATACAGCCTGTGTAAAACTGCTTTTGCAACCTGCTTTGCAGTTTTAAAGTAAAATAGAAATTGCCAGGATAAACAATCTGGTAGTCTGTCTCCTTTCTCTCCCTTTTTCTTCCTCCGCTTCCAAGATGGAAGCGTGCCATCTTCTGTGTTACAGTGTGAGACTTTAAAAAAAAAAAAAAAAAAAAAAAAAAAAAAAAAAAAAAAAGAGGNNGGGGGGGGGGGGGGAGAGAAGGGAGAAAGCTCAGTGTTTAATTTGCCTTTCAGATTTAGTGAGCTCTACTTCTAAAGCTTTAATTTGTTTTGGGGGGAAGAAAGGGCATAGGGAAGGTGCTTATTCTTTGGAGTAGAGACTTTGATCTCTCTTCTCCTTTCCCCTTTTAATATGTTGAGAATTGAGAGATGTTTAAATACTTGTCCTGTGTCCCTTCTGAAGCATGGAAGATTTCCAATTAGAGAGAACCTGGTAAAGAGTAAGCTTGCTGGTGTTTGGAGTTTTGTTACCTAGATGTGTCCCAACTAACCCATTCATATTTTTGGTAGGTTTGCTGTTGCAGAATCTGACTGCAATTTAGCACTTGCTTTAGATAAAAATTACACAAAGGCTTATGCCAGAAGAGGGGCTGCTCGCTTTGCTTTGAAAAATCTTCAAGGAGCTAAAGAAGGTGGGCCTTTTAAAAATTCTTTCCTTAAAATACATAAAAATTGTTTGTTTATCCACTTGATTAAAGCGTGTGTGATTTGCTTGTTTGGTGTAGGAATTTAATTTTAGTTTCCTGTAAATAAAGGAAATGCCATATGGTGTATTCTACTGGCAAGGTAAAATTCAAGCAGCAAGTCTCAATGATTACTGTAGGTATTAGAAGTTCTAGAAGAATTAAGCTTTAAGCATCTTAGAATAATATAATCTTTGTAGTATCTCAGGCTTTTTACGTAACTACAAAAGAAGGTTGTAGTTTATTTTATACTCTAGTGGTTATCTCTTATTTTATACTCTGGTTACTTTCTTGTAGTTCCTACCTGAAACATTATTTTCTGCTCTTCTGATAGATTATGAAAAAGTTTTAGAGCTGGATGCAAACAACTTTGAAGCTAAAAATGAACTGAAGAAAATCAATCAGGTAAGATTAATAGGCTCTAACAAATTAATAAACTCTGTTCAGTTTATATCTGTATCAGCTTGTAACAGGAACTGAATTCAACAAAATCGCGTATATTTTCTGGCATTTGAAGTTCATGGAGGTCAGAATCTGTAATTGAGTTTTTTCTGGATTAACTAGCGTGTATGCAAACATCCGTGTAGTGGAGGATTAGCAGACTAAACCTGAACGTGTGCACCATCTGTGGTTATGTTTTTGTTCTTTTTAAAATCTTCCATCAGATATTTTTTTTTTCTGCTTTCTATGTTAGTGGCTTTGGTTTTTTCAGTCATGCTTAGATTTTAATGCAAGGTAGCAACACATATTATAGAGTGTGTGTTTTCTTGGCCATAAACCAAGGTAGCCTGCTAGTAGTTCCACTGATTGCTGTCGTTTGCCAAACCAGAAAGTGGGTTTAAGCCTAGCAGAACATAATACTGTAATGTAAGTCTGATCCCTTTCTTGACAGGGAGAGAATGTGGATTTATGATGACCTTAGTACATGTAGGCTTACCTGTCATTACTCTGTGGATATGCCTGCACCTTCAGTTGTAGTTTTGAAAGTGCTTGAAAAAAGTATTTTCAGAATGATGACCCACGGTCTCTAGTAAGTGAATAAATAAATGATTTGTGAATTGGAATATATAGAGAGAAGCTTCATAGGTCACTTTACGTTGTGCTTCAGCGGTTACATAATTTTTATTTGCCAAGTAATAGTTATATTATCTCAGTTATAGTCCCTCGTAGAGATACATTTTCAAGAACAGTTTAGAATGACGTTGTCAATCTGCATTCAACTTACAACACAGGCACTTCTGTTAAAATGCTTGGCAGAGCAGAGGGGAAATACTTATTAAGGGGGGGGGAAATGTATTTGCAGGCTCTGTCATTGAAAGAGAA
>VZTM01002887.1:111101-142164 GCA_013400555.1 Jacana jacana | reverse complement strand
TTGAAGGCCATGCCATTAACATTGGCCTATCTATCCAGTCTATCCCAGTCTCAGGGGGTGTTTTTCCACCCTTGCCACTTCATCCATTTCAAACTGTTGCTTCTCTTTCCTGCCTTGTCACTCCTGATAAATCACTGCTCTTGACTACCAGCTGACCGACAGAGAGCGTTCTTGCTCTCACAGGAGCAGCTATTCTCTTTCAGATGTTCCAGGTAATTACCTGGAGGAAATGCCCTCACTTGGATGGCCCAACTTGCCAGCTATTTAATTTGGCCACGGTAATTTGGTAATTAATTTTATAGCGGTGACAGATGACTTGGGTTGAGTTTTGCAGGGCAGGCAGCGAGGAAGCTAATCCAGTGCAGCATGAACTGGCTGTGTCAGATGTGATGGAGGTGGCATTGTCTTAGCCTGGGCATTGGAGATCTGCACTGGGAGTAACAGAGTGCTGGCTGCTCTGTTCCCTGGGCTGTTGGAGGAGCTCGGTACCGATGGGGCTGTCAGCCTTCTCCTCTCAGGTCATCTCTGAGCACAGAATGCCTGTAGATTGGTCATTATTCCCACAGGATTATTCTGAATCCTTCAGAATAAATTTATGTTCCTTTTAATTACTACCTGCCAAGTCCAATTCCTCTCCTGGCTGGCTTTCCTGCCACGGGAGCTGCAGGTCTGCCTTGCTCTGTCACGGAGAAGGAGCCTCTAGATGTGGAAACTGTAATTTAATACACAGAGTAATCCAAAGCAGATGGACTGTATTCTTTTGAAGCAGTCTTAGAAGGCTGCAGTGGTTAAATAGCGTGTTCCTAAGTTTGGACAAGGGCAAACCAGCTTTCTCACCATCAAGATACATAAATTCCATAGATTTCTGGAGAAGAAATGCAGATTGTCTAACAGGGTGATGTCTCTTTTATGTCTTTCCATGCCAAGCAGAAACGGTATTTTACATCAAATCAGGTGATATTTTTCTATATTTGAACTATTTGCATTTTTGATGATTGTAAAATTCCTTTTTAAAATCTGTGTGTAACCATTACTCCAAAACTGGCAGCTCCTGAGATGCCACCATGATCCAGAAATACTTTCCCAGTACATTTTGCTTCCAGTAGGTCTTGTCAAGTTGCTTCATGTGGGTGTAGTCATCTGGCAGGTCTGAACTGCTTTGTGACATCCCATTCTCATTAAAATGCAATGGAACAAGTGTTTTGCACTGGATACTTCGTGTTTGTTGGTACCATGCATGGGCTCAGTTCCTCTCGGTGCTACTGGGAACCAGAGAATCGCTCTCCAGCATGTCCTTCTGGGTCTGTACCTGTATTTACATGGAGTGAGGCAGAGATGCAGAAACAAGAGGGTTGTATTTGTAGATCCCATGCTCTGAGCTGAGCAGTGTGAGCTGGCTGTAGCCTGGAAGCTGGGTTGCAGCATTAAGGTACTGTAGAGCTTCCTTTGGTTTTGTCTACGGGAGAGCTCCCAAGAGCGGTTGGCATGTTGCTGTGGTCAGGCTGTCCCAGTTCCATAGATTCACAGAATGGTTTGGGTTGGAAGGGACCCTTAAAGCCCCCCCAGTGCCACCCCCTGCCCTGGGCAGGGACACCTCCCATCAGACCAAGTGGCTCCAAGCCCCCTCCAACCTGGCCTTCAACCCCTCCAGGGATGGGGCAGTCACAGCTTCTCAGATGGGGCAACCTGGGCCAGGCTCTCACCACCCTCACCCCAAAGAAGTTCTTCCCCACAGCTCAGCTCCATCTCCCCTCTTGCAGGGTCAACCCCTTCCCCCTCCTCCTAGGGCTCCCCTCCCTCCTCCAGAGCCCCTCCCCAGCTTTCCTGGAGCCCCTGGAGGGACTGGAAGGAGCTCAATGAGGTCTCCCTGGAGCCTTCTCTTCTCCAGGCTGAATCCCCCAACTCTCTCAGCCTGTCCTCCCAGTAGAGGGGCTCCAGCCCTCCCAGCATCTCTGTTGCCTCCTATGGCCCCACTCCAACAGGCCCATGTCCTTCTGATGTTGGTGGCCCGAGAGCTGGAGGCAGCACTGGGGGGTGTCTCCCCAGAGCAGGGCAGAGGGGCAGAATTCCCACCCGCGCTGGGCCTGCTGGCCACACTGCTGGGGATGCAGCCGAGGTTGTGAGGGGCTTTCTGGGCTGCCAGCACACATTGCTGGCTCCTGTTGAGCTTCTCACCCACCAACACCTCCAAGTCCTTCTCCTTGAGGAAGACTTTGTGTTTCCTTGTGTTTCTGATGAGAGATGGGGTCGTTAGAGTAGTGTCTGCTCAGCCTGCGCCCTCTTGCGTACCCGTACCCCAGACAGACAGACAAAGTCATCGCAATGCTGTGAGTTTGATGCCTGTTTTCTGCCTTTGTCAATTCCCAGGTACTGCCCAGGTGGACCTGATTCTGACTTTGAGTATTCCACACAGTCTTACACGGGATATGAGGTATTGCTTTGGTGTGCCGTGGCGCGTTGCCGTCGCTCTCTGTGAGCTTGGCTTACACTCACTCTTTATTTCTACAAATTCACCCACGTTGCAAGAACAAAAACCAAAAGCTGACTTCAGCCACTTCCAAGGTCCGAAGCAGCTCAACTACAGGCCTGGAAATTCTGAGTTATTGTAGAGGCTGGGTGGTTTTTTTACCCTGGCCTTGCTGCTCTTCAGGCTGTTCCACCTGCAATACGCTGTAGAGCGGGAGCGAGCAGCTTGGGATTCTGAGCAGGGCCAGTGCCACGAGGTGGCTGTACCCCGAGTTGCTGGGGGGGGAACAGCTCTTAATTGGGATAACGATGAGGGAGGAGTTGAAGGTGACGTTGCTGTCTCCTGTGGGATGCCTCTGCGTGCAGTTTATTGGGATAAAGGCTAACAGTCACTCCTACAGCACTCACTGATCTGTGGCAAAAAGTTCCAAACTGAACTGTCTCACAGAAAGTACTTTTTTACTTGGGGCTTAACGTGGGTTTAAGGGAAAGGAACAGAGAAAGCGGAGCCAGAGTCCTCCTCAGAGCTGCCCAGTGGAAGGATGCGAGGCAACAAACAGGAGTGGGAATGTGGAAAGTCTTTTAATGTAAGAAAAGCCTATTTTAACATGTCAGTTGTCAAACACTTGAGTCGGGGCCCAGAGAGGTTTGGGGGTCTCTGGCCTTAAAGATACTCAAACACTGACTGGCCACAGCCCTGAGCATCCTGCCTGACTGGACCTGCTTTCGGTCCCATCCAACGTATGGGACCCCATGGATTAATAAAGGGCAAACTTTGGCAAAAAAGTCCATTATTTGGCTTTTCTACCTCTGAAATTACATCTCTGCCATCTGTCATGTCCATTTGTTTAATACAACATGTGGGAGTTACACCTGATTTAAAGAGTCCTCATCCTTTAGAGCTTTTAATGTTACAGATATGAAACACCAGAAAAATGTAGGATACACGAGACACTTGAAAACCCTAATCTTGGAGTATTATTAATAGGCTTATGTCAGGTAGGAATGGAAGAAGTAAGTTATTGGGGCTTTCCATTGAAAGCATATGTTTAGATGGAAGAATACTTGAGGTTTGGAGTGAGTTCCAGAGGATGCCCCTTGGATAACTTGTGCAAGGGAATTCAAACTGAGATGAACAGGACAGGAGACACTTGGGTTTCAAACAGCATTTTGTTTGTGGTTTTATGCAATAATTTTTGGGACTCGTGACAGATTCCTTCTCCATCCTGTCATAGTGCCCTAAAAACGTGGAAAAAATTGTGTCATTCTCTTTGTGTCTTATTACCATCTGAGGATAAAGTGATGTGTTAAGGAGCCAAATCCAGATTTACAATTGGGTGGATTCTCTGGTTTGGAGTTTGAAGACTGTAGGGTCCAGTGGGATTTGAATGGCGTGAAGCATTTCGGTGCTAAAAGTTGTTTTTTGGGTCTTTTTCACTGTAGGTTGGTTGTTTTTTTTAAAACCAATAATTACAAAATGCATCTTCTTGTGTTTTTTAGCCAACGTCCATGAGGGCCATTCGGGCTCGGTATGACCCCTACCTCCAGACAAGACATAGAGTGGAGCAGGTACATTCTTGCAGTGAAAGGGGAATGTGTTGTGATTGTGATGAAAATAACAATAATGCTTTTAATTGCCTGAGCTGGTGGGCTGAGAGGGTTGTGATCAGCAACACTACGTCCAGCTGGGGAGACTAGCCTCAACCTCAGAGACCTGGACAAGGCTGGAGAAATAGGGTGGAAGGAACCTCTTGAAGTTCAACAAAGGGTCCTGCCTCTGGGGAGGAACCACCCCAGGCACTAGTACGTGCTGGGAGTTGACCAGATGGACTGAAAAAGACCTTGGGATCCTGGCCAACAACAGCAAGTTGACCATAAGCAGTTTTGGGGGCTCCTGGTGGACATCAAGTTGACCATGAGCAGCATTGTGGTCTTGAGGGAAAGAGGGCCAGCAACCAACCAGCTTTATTAGGGTGAGTGCTGCCAACAGGTCAAGGGAGGGGATCCTTCCGCTGGTGCCAGCAGCAGTGAGACTCCACCTGGAGAGCTCTGTCCAGTTCCCCAGAAGCAGACATGAACATACTGGAGCAAATCTAGCAAAGGGCCACCTAAGATAATGAAGGCACTGGAGCATCTGAGGAGATGCTGAGAGAGCTGAGACTGTTTAAGCAGGGAAGGAAAAGGCTTGGGGGAATCTTGCCAATGTGTATAAATAACCTGGTGGGAAACACTGAGAAGATGGAGCCGGGCTCTTCTCAGTGGTTCCCAGTGACAGAACAGGGCAGGAGGCAACTGCCACAGATTGAAATAGGAGCAGTTCCATTTAAATGCCAGAAACCAGTTTTTAACTGTGAGAGTGACCACGCACTGGAGCGGGTTGCCCAGAGAGGTTGTGGTGTCTCCATCCTGTGAGATGCTCAGAGCCTGGCTGGACACAGCAGCAAACAAACCGCTTTGAGAAGAGAGGTTGGGCTAGGTCATCTCCAGGGGACACTTCCAACCTCAGCATTTCGTGATTATCATGGAATCATGGAATGGTTTGGGTTGGAAGGGACCTTTAAAGATCATCCAGTTCCAATCCCCTGCTGTGGTGGCCTTTAGTTCTGTGTTAGCCTGACTTGATGCCCATAGCAGAATTGCTACTAGGCCTTTAAATCGTCTGACAGTCATTTCTGTTAGATAAATGACAAGTTTTGAGTCTCTTCTAAGATGTCCTCTGTTCTGAACAACCCCTCCTTACTGATAGGAGACTCTGTTGTTGTGCTGAACTCCTGGGCCAGTTGCTAGTTCTTGATAATTACTTACCTGGGGAAATTAGTCTTGAAATAGTGTCTTTCCTACCAAAATGATTTCTTTAGGGTCTCTGCTGGGAATTAGTTCTGAAGAGTTTCTCAGTCCTGTTCTGCTTTGACTGGTTTCCTGTTTATATCCCAATCCATTGGGAAATTCTCCATGGATTCAGTGCAGTCCTTTTCTCCCCCAAGTTTTTAAGGAAGTTGGTTCTTCATGGATTGAAGGAGATGCGAGGAACCTTTCCTACTGGCCATATCTAAGCCAGCTTCAAACTGGAGCCAGTAACTCCCACCAGCAAGGTGCCAGGCTCAAGTAACTCTGCTTCATCAAGAAAACCTGTTGTGCAGGGATTGGTACCTGCCCTGTGTTCTTAGAATCATAGAATAGGATCATAGAATCATTTAGGTTGGAAGAGACCCTTGGGATCATCAAGTCCAACCATCAGCCCTACTCTACAAGTTCTCCCCTACACCAGATCCCTCAACACCACATCTAATCTACTCTTAAACACAGTCAGGGATGGGGACTCCACCACCTCCCTGGGCAGCCCATTCCACTGACTGACCACTCTTTCTGGGAAAAATTTTTTCCTAATGTCCAGCCTTCTCCTTCTTGCAGGAGAAGAATCATTTTTGAGGGTTTCTTTGGGGGGGATGATAAGAAATCTGTACAAAAGTACCAATGGTTTGTCACTCATTCAAGACATGACAATGAAAGGTGTAGGAACACCAGGGTTTTCAGAGGAGTCTTTTAGACAAGTCCCTCACTGGTCATTTATCCCTGGTACTTTTAATTTTCCAGCTGAAGCAGTTGGGCCACAGCGTGGATAAGGTGGAGTTCATTGTGATGGGTGGGACGTTCATGGCCCTGCCCGAGGAGTACAGGGATTACTTCATCAGGAACCTTCACGATGCCTTATCGGGTCACACTTCCAACAACGTAGCAGAGGCCGTCAGGTAAACGCCTTGGTTTCCTTTAATGTGATGATTTAAAAGCCTTCTTTAACTGATACTGAAGAGAAAAAAATCAGGCCTTTTTTTTTTTTTTCAGTCTGAAAAGCAATGTTTATCCAAATGGGTGTTTTAGGCACCAAATATTTATAGCTCAACTTGTGGTATTGCTCCGCGTTCCGGCAGAAGATGGGGCCATGGTTTATCTGTTCTCTCATGTAGGCAACGCTAAGCTGCTTCCTAATTCCTTGGCTTTCCACCTGGGCTTCTCCTTTTTATGCCTCATCCCCTTGACTGGGAGCTGTGACGAATGCCATTGCCGTGGGACTGGGAAGGGGAGCTGGGCCTGGCTTGGAGGGAGGCCAGACGTCAGCGCCCGGAAGGGATGACTCAGCCCCGAGAGCGTCAGCGCCCAGGAGCTCCCAGCCCCTTCCAGTCCCCAAGGCAGCTCCCCACTGCAGGGTTTCAGTGCAACGGGGAGATGCTCTTCTTCTCATTGTACGGTTGATGAACTGGAAATGAGAGGCTGATTTATTCATGTGTGTTTTGGGGCGTTCGAATACGTAACTTAGTGCATTCTGCAGTGTTACAGCGGGAAGGAAAAAAGGGAGATTGGCCGTTCTGGAGCTATTAAAACCAGGGGAGCGTCCCCTTTGACACTGTTTGCTGCCTTGTCATCATTCAATGCAGTGAATTTTCCTTAATACCACTATCATCTACTAAAGGAGGCAGTTTTAAAACTGGCCAGGACTAGCCCTTGCCTCTCTTCTCCCTGTTTTAAAGCAGTGGCTTTGTTTTGTTTTCCTCTGGAGGGCAGCAAACAGCTGGCTTTCCACAGGGTTGGGGTTTTTTTTTCTTCTGGCCATTCAAAGACCAGACAAAAAGTGCTGTGCTGCTCTTTCCAAGTGGGTTTTACAAGGGAAAATCGTGAACAGGTTGGGAAAAGAATTGCTTTTCTTTAGCTCCAGTGCCCTGGTTGTGAGCACAGAGGGACCCAGCCCGTTGGGGAAGGAGGGAGGAGTTTGCAGGGTGTATACTCAAATCAGTGTGTGCTGTGTTTCTACAATGCATCAGGTCATTCAGGATGGGGTTATTCCATGTGGTTTTTTTTGTGCTGCACGTGTCTAGCTAATTTTTCTGGACCTAAAATTGCTTCTTGGGTCACCTGTCCTTTGCTCTGCAGGTTGGGGAACCTTCTTTGCAACACAGACCCTGTGATCCAGTAATTTTAAGCCCAGACAAAGATGAAGTGACCCTGGAGTCAGTGTGCTGCCTTGCAAGCAGTGTGGGAAAACCTGCCCTAACCACTTATGGCTTTGGGTGGGGTTTTTTCTTTTCAGCAGATAAATAAAGGCTTATATTTTTAACACAGAAGTCAGGTTAAATGCTTAGTAAATGTGGGTCTGTGGGAGTTACCCAAGTTGCACTTCCCAAACCTTCTAGAGGTGAGAAGAGGTGAGAGAATATTTAACTAGGGCCTTTCCTTTTTANACACTGGGTTGCAGGTGAATCAGACCTTTTACCTTTTGTGCCACTTGTGTTCAGCTGCTGTGCTGTGTCGCTGCGGTGCAGTTTGGAGATGCTCAGTGACACTTGGAGTAACCATTCAAGGTTGAGTTTATTGCTCTTTCTACATGAGATTTCCACCCTTCTCTCTCACTACTTCTATCCACATGGGGAACACTGACAATATTTTGCTTGTTTCACACTGTGGGCCTGCCTTAGGTGAGAACCTGAGATCTGGTCTCTCTCACTCCTTACTCCTATTATGGTAACCTTGATTTTTTTCCTCCTTGGGCAAATCATGAGTTAATTTTAGATTTTGTACAGTGATTCCCTAATGGAGAAAAAGACCTTCATCCAGGATACTTCATAAAAGGTCTTTCTGAGCATGACCTTTGATTAAACCAGGGCAGCATCTATCCCTGTAGGCTTTGGTCTGCCTGACTGTGAAGACATCTTTTTTTCCCCTCTTCTGTCCAGTTGTTTCTTTACTTTCTCCTAAACTCGAGCTCTGTGTCTATGTCCAATGCTGTCTTTCCAGTGCCAGTGCCAGTGCTGACCTGTGTGCTCTGAATTGTGTGGCACTGAAGGGCTCATCTGTTCGACATCCTCTTCTTGATGTAATTTTGAATTTTCTTCTCATAATACTTTGTCATGACCAGCCCTTGCAGCTTCAGGTCTCATTTAATCTGATAAAAAGGATGTGACCAGTACAGGATGACCGTAGCCTGTCGTGGAGGTATGTCCTGTTCCTCACCAGGAACTGGCACTGCAAGGCTGACTAAAGAAATAAGGACGCCAACTGTGGTGGCCCTTGGATTCCTGCTGATATTCTGAGTTGGCTTCTGGCTTTCTTGCAGATACAGCCTCGTGGTAAATCNCCTGGAGTCCCTGGAGGGACTGGAAGGAGCTCAATGAGGTCTTCTTGTGCCTTCTCTTCTCCAGGCTGTACCCTCCCAACTCTCAGCCTGTCCTCCCAGCAGAGGGGCTCCAGCCCTCCCAGCATCTCTGTTGCCTCCTATGGCCCCACTCCAACAGGTCCATTTCCTTCTGATGTTGGTGGCCTCAGAGCTGGAGGCAGCACTGG
Organism: Jacana jacana; assembly: GCA_013400555.1. NCBI lineage: Eukaryota > Metazoa > Chordata > Aves > Charadriiformes > Jacanidae > Jacana > Jacana jacana. Next base: position 133,365 of record VZTM01002887.1, on the reverse strand, counting down.
GGGGTGTCTCCCCAAAGCAGGGCAGAGGGGCAGAATTCCCACCCCACATTGTCCCTGCTGGTCACGCTGCTGGGGATGCAGCCCATGGGGCAGGAGGCTTTCTGGGCTGCCAGCACACATTGCTGGCTCCTGTTGAGCTTCTCATCCCCCAACACCCCCAAGTTTTTTTCAGGGATGTAAATAAGTCTGAAACTGCGGTTTTATGGTCAGTGGAGAGAAGAGGATCTTTATGGGATGGCTCAGGAGAGCCAACCTCAGTTGCTGCTTTAAGCTGTTTGCAGGTATACTGGGCATCTGACTTGGGAGGTGTGGAGAACCCCCTTTATATTTATAAAGTGGGAGAAGATCCGTTTTGCATGAATGGACCTGAAGTGAGTTATGATTTTGGTTTTTAATGGCTGAGTGAAGAAGTGACTGCATTTACATACATGAACCGACCAACCCAAAGTGTGATTTTTACAAAGACACGCAGAGCATCTGCCAGGCTTTTGTAGTGACTCTGTTGTGGGTGGAGGAAGGAAATGACTTCCCTGAGAAGGTGTTATTGGTGTTTAATATTTCTGTAGCACCTCCTTGTTGAGGTAATAAACACTGCTTAGACTACTTAGACAGAAGTCTTTGCTGGAGGTGCTTTTGAGTGTGAAGATGGCCAAGGAATGAGTACAGAAATGCAGAGCCAGGGGGGATCTTTGTGTGCAACAAGAATAAGTTTTAATTTTTATCTGCTGAGGACACCACTAAGGAGATTTCGGTGCACTTCTGGATGCCTATCAAGCAAGGCTGTGGACTTGCTGATAAGCTCCCCTTCTTTAGGAGGTGATTTGTAATTACTGCTGAAGAATCACTGTAAGACAGGATTTTTTCCTTTTGTACAGTAGAGAAATGCATCTTTCTCTGGGGGTTGCTCCCATCAAGCCAAAGCGTGGATGTGATTGCGGCCGCCTTCGCTCTTTCCCGAGGACAGGGAACCAAGGAGGTGTAAAATACACATGCAAATTGCTGCTCCCCTCCCTTCTCCTCCTTTCACCTGACCCGTGAGTCATTAAAGGTGCTGGGCATATTGAAACCAGAGCTGCTGTGACTCACCAACTTAACTCCAGCACCTCTTCTCTGAGCCAGGGTCTGACTTGTAATCGATGAGTGAGGCCGGAGGAGAGCTTGCCGGCGTTGAGAAAGGTGGGTCTCGGGAAGGTTCCCCCCGGGCTCCGCACCCGTGTGGCTCCTGGGACTGTGACATCAAGAGAGTTGCACAAGAGAGATATCGAGGTGCTGGAGCGAGTACAGAGGAGGGCAACAAAGCTGGTGAAGGGCCTGGAGAACAAGGCTTATGAGGATCGATTGAGGGAGTTGGGGTTGTTTAGTCTGAGGAAGAGGAGGCTGAGGGGAGACCTCATCACTCTCTACAACTGCTTGAAAGGGCACTGTAGAGATATTGGTGCTGGTCTCTTCTCACGGGCAATGAGCAACAGGACAAGAGGGAATGGCTGCAAGCTGCAGCAGGGTAGGGTTAGGCTAGACATTAGGAAAAAATTTTTCACGGAGAGAGTGGTCAGTCAGTGGAATCAGCTGCCCAGGGAGGTGGTGGAGTCACCCTCCCTGACTGTGTTTAAGAGCAGATTAGATGTGGTGTTGAGGGATCTGGTGTAGGGGAGAACTTGTAGAGTAGGGCTGATGGTTGGACTTGATGATCCCAGGGGTCTCTTCCAACCTAAATGATTCTATGATTCTATGATTCTATGATCAAGCCCAGCATCTCTTGCTGTATTTAAAAATACATCTGCAGAACTGATTTTTAAAGATTAGTGTTAAGAGCAGCATGCCTTGTCTGATGTTCAGCCTGGCTGTAAATCCCGTCATTAATGGCAAAGTTAAGGAGGAGATAAAATTGCCGGAACCTCGTGTTCTGCAATCCAAGTACCTTGTGTACCTGATATCTACGTGACGGTACTCAGGTGTGCAGCAGGCATCACTGTTTCCATAATGGGTCTGGAATCCAAGCCTGGGTTCACCTTCCCATCCACTCATCAGCCTCTTAAAAGTAGTCTCTTAAAAGGCTCCTTTGCCACTTGTGTCGTGCGTTGAGGCCCCGCACCTGCAGAAGCGAGTACTTTGATTCCTCCTGGAGAAATTGCAGCTCCTTGATACTGGTGCCACCCTGAGACTGCCTTTTTCTTCAGCTCAGCATTGATTGCTTTGGCCAAATGGCCCTTTGTGTTTCCACCTTCAGCTGTGTCCTCTGCGGGGCTGGGGAGTGGGCAGCGATGCTTCCCGCTGCCGCCAACATTGTCGGGCTGCAGGAGGAAATTTTCTTCAGGTCTCCCCCAAAAGCCTTATTGATCTTCTGGTGGAGAGATCCAGCCACTTCAGAGCCTCTGCTGAAAGAGCAGACAGGGGTTTTAAATAACCCCTGCTTAGGGCTGGATTATCCTGCGTCCAGTTTAAGAACTCTTAACCCGTCTGAGGCAGGAAGAAAAAAAGCCCTGAGCACTGGCAGTTCCAGCAGCAGTTAGGCTGATCTATGGAGCTCCTGGTGCGTTTTAAAACCCAGCTGGAAATCACTCGAACATGCCAGATCAGAGCAAAGCCCTGAAAAATGGGGTTTGGTTGGTTATCAGCTGAAACCGAGGTTTTTGGAAAATGGTCATTCCAAAATGAGTGTGTTTTTTGGAAAGGTTGTTATATCCCTTTCTCAAATACCCACTTTGGGTCTCTTGTATCTGCAGTTCTTCCAGCAGAAGCTGCAGAAATGCAGGGATTGGGAAGGCTGACAACAACATTTTGCTTTAAAACAGTGAGGAACGAACCTACTCTCAAAAGGTTGATTTTTCAAGGTTGGTCTGTTTCCAATTTCCCAAACAGGACTTTTGTTAGAAGGTGGAGATTTCTCCAGGTAAGCCTCTAGCCTTGCTGCTGCTGTAACTTCACCTAGTTTTTAGCCCAGGTGCTTGACTCTTAGGCCACAGACCTGCGATGAGGTTCCGTGGGGACCCGAGGGTGTGTTGTGCCAGGCTGTTGCAGCTGCTTTTGTGGCTGTATTTTGCTGGCCCTGCTTGGGAGAAATTCTGCTGTGCTGTGAATCTCAAGGAAAAAGCAGTTTAAACAAACAGGCTGTGCCTTGTGGTTCCTATAGGCGAGGAAGGTGCTCTACAACCGGGTGACATACGGTTGCTTGTTTCACTAATGCATCTTAATTGTGCTTTCCGAGCACTAACGGTGACTCCAGCAAAAATAACCCAGGGCTTTGACTCACTAGCTCCAGTGATTCATGCTGGGGCCATTTAAGAGGTTACCATTCTCCTTTTATCTACCTCGACCCTCTGCTGGAGGTTACTGCTTCCAAAACAGGCGGCTGGACGCCGATGCCGCCCGCCCGCCCTTCGGCTGCCAGGGTTCGCCCTGTGGCAACGTCAGCTGGAAGAGGGAGCCCGTTTAGGAAGATGTGCTACTTCTCTACCTGCAGGGAGCCCTGGCCTGCTAAATTGCCCTGCTACAAATTGCCAGAATTTGATAGTCAGATCTCCCCTCTCGCCGTGCCGTAATGAGTAGGTGCTGTGACAGGTAGGCTCTTGCAGCTCCAGCAGCTCCAGCACAAACCGCCGTAATTGCCGGCTTAAGCTCCTGCTCTGGGGGTAATTTGGGCAGCCGAGGTGTGGGGGGCACTTAGCCCGTTCCGTGCCGCCGGCGGCTCCTGGCAGAGGAGGAAGGGAATAGCAGGAGGCAGCAACATTGCAGATTGCTGTGGCTGTATCCATCAGAGCTCGTCTGTCACATCCCCGGGGACATCTGGCCGGGCAGTGATTTTCTCTGTGCCAGGCGGGAGATAACTGGCTATTGTTTTACTGCCAAACCCTTTACAGCAGAGGTTCTGCCTAAATTCCCTTTTGTTCCCGGCCATTTGGAGACTTAATTCCTAACGTTCTGGAAAAGCAGGAGGTTTTTCTGTGTTTTCCGGCTTTGGCTGCGGCTCTTCCACGGTGCAGGAGCCACGTTTGCCATTAAAACATGGTTATTGCTGGAGTGTTTACCCCTCGGTGCCTTCAGTGTGGATTAACCTCTTTCCAGCGTGCAGAATTTGAGGACACTTACCCCCAAACTGGCCAGCCTTTCTTGGCACCCAGTGATTTCTGTAGGGCTCATTTTCTACTGCCAGACCCAACTTTTAGCTGCTGGGGTGTGTTTTATTTGGAAGACAATGGAAGTGAAAGTCATTCCATCAGGTCCTAATCTTGACGTGGGTAGGTGTTAATCCCTTTTTCCTCCTGGGAAGTCATTGTCTTCCCAGTGATCTGTCCTGGTCGGTGTCATAGAATCATTTTGGTTGGCAGAGACCCTTGGGATCATGGAGTCCAACCATCAGCCCCACTCTACAACGTTCTCCCCTGCACCAGATCCCCCAACACCACACCTCATCGACTCTGAAACACAGTCAGGGATGGGGACTCCATCCCTTCCCTGTGGTGCCCATTCCAGGCTCTGACCACTCTTTCCCCGCAGCGTTTTCTCCTGTGTGCAAGGATACTGAGGTTTGTGCCTAGAGGAGGTGGGTGTGAGGAAGCCATACCCACCTACCAACAGCACATCTGGTATTACGTGGTTAGGTTTAGGTTTTTCTAAGGAAGGTGCCACAACTGAATGCTTCTTTGTCACAGCTTTGCGAGGTCCTGGTGTTTGTTCATAGCAGATACTTGAGCTGCACCAAATTTAGCCAAATTTACAAATGCCAGTGATCCCTATTTTCTCCTGTGCTGGTGAAAAGGATGATGGCCCTCACGGTCCTGACATTGTCAAAGCTAAATAATGAACCTTGGTGCCTTTTCTTCTTGTTGTTGTTTGTTGTTTTGTACATTTTCAGCACATTCCTGCTGAACACCTGCCAAAGGGAATACTGCCTCTCCTGTTTGCTGCTCCTCTGCTGTGCCGGTGCAATTTGGCAAACCGGAGGAGTTCTCCGGTGACCGGCACTGAAACGTTAATGCTGGGGTGGGAGCACGTGGTCAGTGGGGATGGGTAACTGGGGGTGGAGTTTTATTTGGGACTTGGTCACCTGTATGAATGCGAACCTGCCCTCATTATTATTCGCTTCTAGGTCAGATTAGGCTGGTGATCCAAAGGTTACGTCACAAGGAGGTGGCGTGGCACGTGCTAAATAAGCTTTCCGGGTTCATTTCTTCCCTGACACCGAAAGGATTGGACCGTCCCCTGTGTTACAGCAGCAGTTGCCTTAGTTGCTGTTGTGTTTGGCTTTGCCAAGCAGGCAGAAGATGAAACATCAGCTCTGGCTTTGAGCTGCGTGAGGATGTGGCCTGGCAGAAATGGACCTGGGGGTGCTGGGTGACAAGGGGCTGAAGATGAGCCAGCAGTGTGCCCAGGTGGCCAAGAAGGCCAAGGGCATCCTGGCTTGTATCAGAAATAGTGGGACCAGCAGAAGCAGGGAGGGGATTGTCCCCCTGTGCTCAGCACTGGGGAGGCCACCCCTTGAGTCTGGTGTCCAGTTCTGGGCACCTCAGCACAAGAGAGATCTGGAGGGGCTGGAGCGAGTGCAGAGGAGGGACACGGAGCTGGGGAAGGGCCTGGAGAATAAGGCTTATGAGGAGCCATTGAGGGAGTTGGGGTTGTTTAGTGTGAGGAAGAGGAGGCTGAGGGGATACCTCATCCCTCTCTCCAACTGCTTGAAAGGGCATTGCAGAGAGGTTGGTGCTGGTCTCTTCTCAGGGGCAATGAGCGCTAGAAGGAGAGGGAATGGCTGCAAGCTGCAGCAGGGTAGGGTTAGGCTGGACATGAGGAAAAAGTTTTTCCCAGAGAGAGTGGTCAGTCAGTGGAATCAGCTGCCCAGGGAGGGGGTGGAGTCCCCACCCCTGACTGTGTTTCAGAGTAGATTGGATGTGGTGTTGAGGGATCTGGTGTAGGGGAGAACTTGTAGAGTGGGGGTGATGGTTGGACTTGATGATCCCAAGGGTCTCTTCCAACCTCTATGATTCTGTGATTCTATTCTATTCTATGATCCCAGGCTGATACTCCCATGCCCTGGAGGGCTAAAGCGGGGCCTGCGCTGCCTCCTTTGCATTTTCCCTTCTTTTGGCAGAGATTGCTTCCCAGCCCACATGAAAATAGGCTGATAAAAGAGTGAGATGTGGTTTATGGTTCCCTCAGCTGTGCTGTACTTGCCTCATTGATATTGTAAACTGAGATCGGCTGTTTTCGACAGCGCTAAATTCATTTGCAAGAAGAGCCATTTTCCAGAACCACGGTGGGTGCAGTAGGCATGGAAAAAAAAAAACCAAAAAAAAAAGGCAGGTTTAATTTTCATACCTTTCTGGAAGGATGTTAAGAAGCAGGGGGGTTGCTGGGTTTGTTTGCTGAAGGCTGTGTGAGGATGAGCAGAGGCTGTTTGCTTCCGAAACCCGTCTTTCTGGGATGAGCCGCGGGTGATGCGCGCGGGGACTCGGTGCCTCCTCGTGGCCCGTGTGTTTGGGGAAGTCAAGTGCTCAAAGAGCTGGGAACTGGCAGCTCTGGGGGTGTTTGTGCAGCCTGACTTTGGTCACCCTCTGTCTCTGCCTCGGGTTATATGGTTACCCACTTCTCTTTCTGCAAGAGAATCCCTCGGGGTTGCCTGGGTGGCCTCCAGAGATCTTGTGTGTTGCTCTAAAAATTATAAATTAGCAGGAAGGGTCTTTGTGCCTTTGATATAAACAAGATTTACCTTGTTTCTAGTGGCTTTGAGGTGTTTCTGTGTGAACTGAGTGCCCAGTCTCCCCTTGCAGCCTGCTGGGACGTGGGCGATGGAGCCCAGGGAGGGCTGTGCTGGCTCTGACTCCACTGACTTGGCCAACACTGACTCTGATTTGGAAGAACTTCTTTAGGGTGAGGGTGGGGAGAGCCTGGCCCAGGTTGCCCCAAGAAGCTTTGGCTGCCCCATCCCTGGAGGGGTTGAAGACCAGGTTGGAGGGGGCTTGGAGCCACCCTGGTATGTTGGGAAGTGTCCCTGCCCAGGGCAGGGGGTGGCATTGGTGGATGGTCTTTAAGGTCCCTTCCAACCCAAACCAGTCTATGATTCTGTGATTCTTCCAGCATTGGCTCTTGGCCCCATTCTCTTTTCCAGCTCTTTGCTCTTCCCCACCTCTAAGAAGACACAAGTGGTCCCTCAACTTTGATTGTGCTCTTTTTCTGTCTCCTCTCTGCTGTATTTTGCCCATCATGAGCCTGGTGGTGCCATTTGCAGGGGGGTTGTAGCCACATCAGGAAACATTTGACTTCACTCTTGAGCAGAAACTTGCTCCTTGGGACTAACACATCCTCTGGCGTTTCGAGGGCTGTCTGGGCAGTTTTAACCTAAAAGCTGGAATACTTTCCCAAAGCAGCATGCTCAGGGTGGCTTCAAAGTTGGGTGGCTCTCAGTGCCTTAGGCTGCGTTGGAGCTGCGATGGGCGGCGAACGGAGCTGGGGGAACATCCCCAACGTCCCCTTTTACAAGCCCATGTGTTTTCATAGCACTTGTTTTTTGGGGAGAGATGATAGTGCAGCTCTGTAGGTGGGGGAGTTGCTTTGGTAGGAGAACGAGATGAGCAAAACTATAGTTCTTCCCTGGCAGTTTTGGCTGATGACTGCGTTTTATTAGCCCTGTTTATCATTTTATTGATACAATTTCTCTGTTTCCCCCCCAGCAGCCATCCAGCTGGTTTTCCTTCCTCAAGCTAAACGCTTATATGGGAGTGTGGGATGGGGGTGAGATGAATCCCAAGATGCAGAAGCTCCAAACAGAGGTTTTTCCTGGGCACTGGTCTTTATGCAACAGCAGCTCTGAGGGCACTGAGGTGTCAGAGCCACAGGCAGCACCGCAGCAGCAGAAGGGGTTATTTTCCTCAGTACCAGCTCGGAAGCGGTTGTTACTAAGAATATGCAACTTTCCCTGGGCCACAGTGAGTCAATATCAGACCTGAAATTGGAGCTTGACGGGTTTTTTAATACATGGACGTCTCACCCAGCGCCGACTCTCTCATCATCTGCGGCAAGGAAACCTTGAGCTTCAGTTTAGATTTAATAAAAGAGACTGTCATGCTGGTTTTTTTCCTCCCAAATCCCTTTTTAGCCCGTGCCAATAACTATGTATTGACGATTCCGGGGTGAAGTGTCTCTATAATTATGACCGAATCGTTGATCTTATTGATCCGCCAACAGACTTCTGCGTTGTTGCTCTCTCAGGTTTCCCTGAGCCAAACTGCAGATGTGAGAAGCCAAGGGCAAACCTTGGGCACCTCCTCCTGCGAGCTTTCTGGGGGGGTCTTTGTGTCCCTGCTGGTAGCTGGCGCTGTGGTGACATGGTGTGTTGTTGGCGGGATGCGTTGTCCCCTTCTTGTCACACTTGGATAAAAAGAGAAAGGGACAGCCTGTCCCACGGGACTCGCTGCTATCGATTGCCTGCTGTAGAGGTGGAATTTAACTAAAGGTCAAATAAAATAGTGCTGGAATCCACACAAGGGGCAGCAGAACCAGAACAGAGAGCTGCTCCTTTTTAGGTTTTTATATTGCTCGGTTGAAAGAATACCAGGAAGGGAAAATTGACCAAAATTGAGGTATTAACCAACCGCAGCCTGCACAGCCTCCTGCTTCTGGTACCAGGTACCAGTAGAAGTTGGGAAATGACCTGTTGGAGAACAGCTTAGGGGTAAAGGACCTGGGGGTCCTGGTGGGCAGCAGGATGCCCATGAGCCAGCACTGTGCCCTCATGGCCAAGAAGGCCAATGGTTTGGTTAGAAGGTTGAGAGAGGTTCTCCTCCTCCTCTCCTCTGCCCTGGTGAGACCCCATCTGGAATATGGTGTCCAGTTCTGGGCCCCTCAGTTCCAGAAGGACAGGGAACTGCTGGAGAGAGTCCAGGGCAGGGCTACAGAGATGATGGAGGGAGTGGAGCATCTCCCAGAGGAGGAAAGGCTGAGGGAGCTGGGTCTCTTGAGCTTGGAGAAGAGGAGACTGAGGGGTGACCTCATGAATGTTGATAAATCTGTAAAGGGTGAGTGTCAGGAGGATGGAGCCAGGCTCTTCTCAGTGACACCCAATGACAGGACAAGGGGCAATGGGTGCAAGCTGGAACAGAGGAGGTTCCAGTTAAATATGAGGAAAAACTTCTTCATGGTGAGGGTGAGGGACCACTGGCAGGGGCTGCCCAGGGAGGTGGTGGAGTCTCCTTCTCTGGAGACATCCCAAACCCTCCTGGAGGCGTTCCTGTGTGACCTGCTCTGGGTGTTCCTGCTCCAGCAGGGGGTTGCACTGGGTGAGCTTCCAAGGTCCCTTCCAACCCCTGAGATTCTGTGATTCTCTCCCCTTGAAGAGCTGCCTGGGTTCAGGCCACCACACTGCACAGAGCCGGCGCTCAAAGCCAAGAGTGGGGCTCAGTGTGTAGTGCCCGTCCTGGATGATGGGACAGAAATTCCCAAGTTGTTACTGAGAAAAACACATTTGATTCCATCTAAAACTTCGTAGCTTCAAGTGTCCCCAGTTTTCTCTCCTTGTGCTGAGCCTGTTTGGGTTTGGTTTTTCCCCCAGCTTTTCTTCTGCATCATAAACCGTCAAACGGTTTTGCAGGTAATACTGCTCGGCGTTGCAGAGCCTCGTGCGTGGGCTTCAGAAGTCATTTTGGGTGGGTTTGGTAGCCTTGGGAGGGCATGTTATTACTTGTAAACTGTTTTCTTCAGGAGGAGAGGAGCTGCTGTTTGGCAGAGGAAATCTTGCCCTCTTTTGTAGCCAGCTCAGAGGTGGATGGTGCCTTCAAGCTTCCGGCCATCTGAACCTCCTCTTCATTTTTGCAGTTTTATCAAGACTTTCAGGCTTCTTTTCTTAACACTTGTCTGATAGATTGAACGTGGGCTCAGGAAGCGGACGTTTTACAAGCACTTTATGTCTTTTCTTCTTTAAGGCATCTCAGGAAAAGCTGTGTTTTGCTGACGTGTTGGGCCTCGGTTGCCTTTATTTGGATCAAAGTTGTGGTTTTCTTTACCTGTTAAAAACACCCCAACCACCTCCCTCTTTATGTAGAATGAGTATAGAGAGATTCTGGTTTCCATCATGAGTGTTTTCACCTTATGGCAGATGAGCTCCTTTCCTCTGGCTACCTGAAATGGGCTAATGTTTCAACGAAACATCGAAGTTACAGCTTTTGTTGAAGCGTTTGACAAATACACGTAACTTTATCTGGATTTCCAAAACTGAGGTCCTTCACCAAAGCCCCTATGAAGCTGGTGGGCATAAGAGTGAGGGCTTTTGCATGCATAAATAATTGGAAGGTAACAGGAGAGAGAATAAATGATCAGTTTCCACAACAGAGGAAAGTCATTAGTGGTGTCCCAGAGGCGTCTGTGCTGGTCCACGCTGGGTGGGTGGTGAAAGGGCAGGTTAAAACTATATAGCCATGTGTATAACAAAGATTTCTCCTTATTTTACTCCAGAACAATGAGCTAATGCCACTCAGGAACAGGGATTTAATGTGATAACTGTGAGAAACACAGGCTTGATGCTCAGTATTAGTTAAAAGACCAACTCAGTGTGAGAAATCATAATGAAGGGAATAGAGAGCAAACTGGGAGATGTTGTTATGCTGCCACGGAATTCAGCAGCGCCTTCACAGCTTGAACCTGTGTTCAGCTCTTTTTAAAGAAGAAGGGAGGGGAGAAGGGAAATGATACTGTGGAACTGGGGAAAAAATATTGGAGAGTGATATAATAGAGATCTGTGTGATCCTGAGCGGCATGGAGAAGACGAAACCAGGGATGCACGTTGATTATCTCCTGGAGCAGAACTCTCAGATGAAAAGGGAGTTAAACACAAAGGAGGGGCTTTGTGCAACCATAGTTGGGCTGAGGATTGACCAAAGACATTCATAGGAAGAATCTCCAGTGGGAGCTGCAAGGTACTGAAGACACCTCCTACTACCAGAGATGTCACCTCTGGCTCAGGGAGGCCCCGGAGAGGAGATAGTCGGGAACTGAGAGAAGGGGAGGGACTCTCTATCAGGGAATGTAGTGATAGGACAAGGGGGAATGGTTTTAACTTGAAAGAGGGGAGATTTAGATTGGATACTAGAAAGAGCTTCTTTGGTGTGAGGGTGGTGAGAGCCTAGGTTGCCCAGAGAAGCTGTGGCTGCCCCATCCCTGGAGGGGTTCAAGGCCAGGTTGTACAGGCCTTTGAGCAACATGGTCTGGTGGGAGGTGTCCTGCCCAGGGCAGGGGGATCTGGAACTGGATGATCTTTAAGGTCCCTTCCAATCCAAACCATTCTATGGCTCTATGAACTGTGAGAATATTCAAGGAAAATACCTCTGGAGCTTGCCCTGCTCCTGCTGCTCTGCTCTAACCATCTGCAACAGCCATGGGTGGTGGGATACTGGGCTGAATAGACCTTTGGACTTGCCCCAGGTGCTCTGGGTGTCTTTCTGGAGCATGCAGGTCCCTTGCTCCATCTCCAGACTAGGTCAGTTTGCTACTGGCACTCCCGCTGCTGTCTGAAGGTGGGTCAGAGACCCAGCTCTGCCTGAGCCTGGGTGTCAGGAAGCTGGTGCCTCGTGTCGCTGCTTCTCTTCTGGGAGAAATGTGAAGACTTTGGTTTCCAAGACTGTAATTTGGCTGTGCCCACTGGTAAGAAGTAAAATTACTGAACAACAAGTTGGCTCTGTTCTGCCTGAAACCAGGATAGACAGGCTGGAGAGAGGCAGAGGGCTGGCATAAGGGAGGAGGAGATAAGCACACTCTATATTAGCCTTTTTTCAGCCTTTTTCCCTTAAACCTTTAGTTTTGACAGACGGGTAAAAAAGAGGTTGCAACGTGGCTTCTGTTGGAGCCACAGATATGCATTCTTCTTGTTTGAAATATTGCACTTTGGCATGTGCTTATTCATCCTGGTGGGTTTGATTGCAGCTTGCTAATAATTAATTGCTGGGAAAAAAAGCACTTTCTGTATTGCTTTTTCCTTGAATGTGATGGATGGATGGGGCCTTCGAAGAGGGCTGCAGTGTCAGGAGGTCCTGTCGGGGTTTTCTGTTCAGTCTCCTTCTCTCTGGGTTGGGCTTTTAATTTTTTGCCTCCTGAGCTAAGAGGAACCTTTGAGGACCTGCTCAGATGTCCTCTGAGAGCAGGCAGGGACTGTGGCTTTGGGAATAATTGTGAATTTATTAGCCCAGCATGGTTAGAGCAGAGCAGCTCCGTCCCGGCTGCCGGGAACCGCAAGGTCCCTCCAGCAGCGCTCCAGCCTCCGTGCCCAGAGCTCCTCTCCATGGCATTGCTCTGTGAAAGCTGTGAATGATGTAAAAATAAACCAGCCCCCCCCCCCAACTTTCCCTTTATAGCCAACATCATTACCTTCTTGTCGTTACAGCCAGGCGTTTAATTAGTCCATGCAAATAGCCTTGCTTTGATTAAGCCTGAAGTGTGTTAACAGAGCTCTGCGCCGCTTCTGCTCGTGCTGGGCTTTTTCTTCGGAGGATGTTCAGATGTCACATCCATCCATTGCGGTTACAGCTGGGTGAACAAAGTAAGAAAGAGGGAAAACAGGTAAGTTCTAGGGTGAGAGTTTCTCTTTTGCCTCAGAATGGGTACCATTTCAAACACAGGTCCTGTCCTGGATTTCTAACACCGAGTGACACGGCAGGAGGGAGCATAATTACCTGCGACTTACCTGTTAGTGGCATTCCACCCCCCAAAAAAGATTGATTCTTGCTTATCTTTTAGCAGGTACAAATCCTGTTATTTTATCAAAAGGGGGAAGTTGTATTTTAGTCAATAAACAGCTGTATTTTAAGCAACTCCTCTTTAAGTTTTTCAGTACTTGAATACTGACCCTTGGGAAATGGAAGCAGTCGGTCGTACTCCTGGTAGCGGGGATGCAGACAGTGCTGTGACAAACGGGGAGCCCAGTGAAGCCAAATGACTGGCATTTGAGCTTTCAGAAATATCTGCTCTGGGCAATCATCAAACATGCAACTTTGGAAACATGTGGGATGAGTAAGATGCCACCTGTTTGGTTTCCTGGCAGGAAATTGTAGATATTGAATTAATTTCTGCTAGCTGTGTTTCAGAGATTGGCATTGTGATAAAGCAGAGCTATCAGAGATCAAGGAAAAAAGAGGTTGTTTAAGTGAAAATGAGGATGTGGCACGTTAGATTTTGGTGCATTATATTGGCAGTTTCCCCGTCAGAAGCCAATGGTGTCACCTTTTGTCTGAAATCCATGTGTATAGATGTCAGTCTGTCTGGAAGACCTGTGTTACACCTAGGACCATGCTCCTTGTAGTCTAAGGGCAACAACGAAGGGGTTGGTTTCCTGGAAGGTATTGGACTTGTTTGAGATGCTGGATGTTCACAACCACCGTTGTTGACAAAGTTAAGGCCAGGAGCTTTCTGTTGTGGAATCCTTTGGCTGGTGATGGCAATTCTTCATTTTCCCACCCAGCCCTTCAACACTTCCCTCTTTCTAGAGGGCTCCAAGCACCTCCTCTTCTAAGGCAGGCTTCCAACTGAGGTTTTTGGGATAGATGAGGTAGATGAGCAGCAGTGCCCTCCCCTTCCCAGCTGAGTTGTGACCATTCATAGAATCATAGAATCATAGAATCATTTAGGTTGGAAGAGACCCTTGGGATCATGGAGTCCAACCATCAGCCCTACTCTACAAGTTCTCCCCTACACCAGATCCCTCAACACCACATCTAATCTACTCTTAATCATTCTTTGTGATGCCTGTGACTACGGAGCACCACATCTTGTGGAAATTGCTGCTGTTGACTAATCCATTGGCAACGATGGTGAACAAGTAATATCAGCATCTTCATAGTTCCATCCATCTTCACCGTCATGAAGGTTTTCTTTGGCTTTTGAAGTAATGATGGAATGTCTTGCGGGGGACTTTGAGCAACCTGCTCTAGTGGGAGGTGTCCCTGCCCGGGGCAGGGGGATTAGAACTTGATGATTGTTGAGGGATCTGGCGTGGGGGAGAACTTTGTAGAGTAGGGCTGATGGTTGGACTTGATGATCCCAAGGGTCTCCTCCAACCAGAATAATTCTATGATCTTTAAGGTCCCTTCCAACTCTAACCATTCTATGACTGTTGGGTTGGACGAGTTCTAGATCCTTCCCTTCTTTCCATATAGGTGGGAGCACCTAAATGCTTCTTGCTTTTGGTAATTGGATTTCTTTGGTGCTACTTTTGAACCGTTTCTGCTGCTTCTTGTGCTTTTTTTCTGCTCTTTTGCCTCTCCATTTGCCTCCTCTTTATGAACTCTCCTCCTTGGAAACCTTTCAAACAGATAAATGGTTTACAGGCGAGTGATTAACGTGCTGTAGACGCACTGCATTAACTCACCTGCTTTATTCTTACACTTTATCTTTTCTGAGCTTGTTGGGATGAGGCAGGTCTTTCTGTGCTGTCTGGCATCCTGCTGCTCTCACCCCAAGAGCAGGGGTTTTGGAAGCTGCTGTAGGATGGATGGTAAAGAATTGAGACCTCGACGTTCGGGTCTGTGAGCTGGCGAGGCTTTTGTCTGTGGAGCAAAGTTTAATTGAGAGCTTTGTTAAAGGAGTTGTTTTATGCCAGGGCTGTGCTGTCTGTTCTTTCTGGAAATGAGAAAGCGTCTGAGATCCTGTGTCAAACTGTTGTGTCTGCTGGAGACATAGGTGCCTTTTTGGTCTGAAAAAAAAACAACCCAAGCTTATTTTAGAGTCAGACTCTGATTTGAAGGTCTGCTTAATGTCTCAGCCTTCTCTGAAAAGTCAGTCAAATATTCTCTGATGATTAAAATTAATAACCTCCCCTTCACGTCTTCCTATGTCAGACAGTTCTGTAATCATGCTGAAAAGACCTGACTACAATAGCTACATCTGTGCAGATCTTAAGGTTTCTCTAGATCTCATTTCCTTCATTTGCATGGCTTAACACCCATATGATTTGCATAATTTACCTCTGTGGTCAGTCTGTTATTAAAATTGCTCCCCTGTCATCTTCTGTTACGCACTTGTCTTGATTTCTGATTGTTCTTTTGATGATGTGGGGTTCCTCGGCGCTGCTGTATTGCAAATAACAAATAAAACTGTTCCGAAGGAGGAGAAATTCTGTGAGGTGTTTGTTGCTGCTTGAGAACAGAAAATCCATCTTCACTCACAGGTTCTGGAAGAAATGGGGTGTTGGAGGGTGTTGGTTGACAGTGGTTGAATATGAGCCAGCGGTGTGTCCAGGCGGCCAAGAAGGCCACCAGCATCCTGGCCTGTACCAGCAATACTGTGGCAGGCAAGACTGGAGCAGTGATGGTCCCCCTGTACTAGACACTGGTAAGGTTCCACCTTATGACAGGGAAGACCTTGAGGTGCTGGAATGTGTCCAGAGAAGGGACTGGTGAGGGGTCTGGAAACCAAGACTTGTGAGAAGTGGCTGAGGGAGCTGGGGGTGTTCAGCCTGGAGAAAAGGAGGCCGAGGGGAGACCTTCTCTCTCTCCAGCTCCCTGAAAGGAGGGTGTAGCCAGGGGGGGTCAGTCTCTTCTCCCAAGGAACAGGTGATGGGACAAGAGGAAACGGCCTCAAGTTGCACCAGGAGAGGTTTAGGATGGAGATTGGGAACAATTTCTTCCTGGAAAGGTTTGTGAAGCCTTGGCAGAGGCTGCCCAGGGCAGTGGGGGAGTCACCATCCCTGGAGGGGTTTAAAGCTGGGCAGATGTGGTGCTGAGGGACATGGATCAGTGGTGGGTTGGGCAGTGGTGGGCTAATGGTTGGACTTGATGATCTTAAAGCTCTCTTCCAACCAAAAGAATTCAATAATCCTATGAAATGCACATCACAAATATTAACATTGGGATGAACCTGAAAATCAGGTGACCATCATGTGTGGAGTTTTCAACTTGGCTTCCTTTCATTCTGCAGGGCTTCCTCGGTTGTTCTTCTTTTGGTCTTCAGTTAATAATAGTTTTGCTCGTCTTGGTCATCACCAAGGTCATCTTAACCTCTCGTGGCTCCTGAGTCACTCTCTTTGGAGCTCTAGATATCTGGTTTTCAGGCTGTCTGCCTGGTTGGATAGACTCTGGTCCCTCCCCATAGCCGCCTGGGCTTGCATGCTGTTCCTGCAGGATATGGGGCTAGATGTCTGTTGTTTGTAAAAATTAAAACCAGCAAATCCATCATCTCTGCTAACATGAGGAATCACTGGATCCTGGTAGTGGACTTACAGGGTGGGGGCTTTTTTTGGAGAAGCAAAGTGTAATAGGCATAAACTCCTGGAAGAGGATTGACTTGCTACAGTGAGATATTGTGACATTTAAAGAAAGAGTGGAACAACATGTCACCCATTACACTGGTTTTCTAAACAGGCACAGCAGCAAATTATTGTCAGTGACCTGAATGATTTCTAATAGGATTCTGCTGGTTTTTGCCTCTGGGCCTTGTGTTTAATACTTGTGTTAAAATAGTAATTTCTAAGGGTTGGCAGGAGCTATCAATAGCGGGGATGGGCACATAAGGGATAAATCCATATGCCATATAGATTGAGTTGTACACCAGCAAGCTGTGTACTTCATTAGGGGAAAATGTAAAGCTGTTTTTCTAGGAATGGTGCAGGGTTCTATTCTGAGAAGCACCGAAATATCTAGAAAATATTTCGGAGTTAAGTCGCGTTATCATGAGCTTTCTGTATGATTCAGCAGCCAAATTACCCTTGACTGTATAAATAGTGGAAAATTGGATAGGAATAGGCAAATCATACTCCATCTGGATGTATTACTGGTGTGTCTGCAAAGTTCTGTGGCTGTTTTTGGTATCAAAGGCAACGAGAAGGATGCTTAAAAAATGGAGACAGCACTAAGAAAAGGTAGGAAAATGATGTCAGCACTGGAATAGATGCACACAATGAAAAAGATATAAAACTCCTTGAATCTAGTCTGATACTCTGCCTCCAGCCAGAAGGGCAGCACGGTGAGGGAAGAGCTGGTTGGGTTGGATGGGAAGGATGTGGCTCCGATGAGTCTTGAGATGTTAGAGCTTAAGATTCCAAAGGATGCAAGTGACAGAATAAAGATGTCAGAATTCAGGACAACAGGTTTGAACCTTTCTAGGGAACCAAAAGGCAGGATCCCATGGGAGGATGCCTTGAAGGGTGAATAAGCCCAGGTGGGTTTAGCTGATCTTCCAGGACAACCTCCTCAAATGGCAAAGAGAGTGTAGGAAACCAAGTGGGCACCACAGGTGCTTTGCTTAATGGAGAGGTTCTGATGAGCTCAAACATAGAATCATAGAATCATTCAGGTTGGAAGAGACCCCTGGGATCATCCAAGTCCAACCATCAGCCCCACTCTACAAGTTCTCCCTTACACCAGATCCCTCAACACCACATCCAATCTACTCTGAAACACAGTCAGGGATGGGGACTCCACCACCTCCCTGGGCAGCCCGTTCCACTGACTGACCACTCTGTGAAAGAGAGAAAAGGACATGAGAAAAGGAGAGTGTGCAGAAGGTGAAAGGAGGTGCAGGATGCCCAGGAGGGATACAGGCAGGCAGAGGGGATGTTGGAAAACCTTAATTGGAGTTGAAAGTCAAAGGGAGTGGTGGACAAAAAGAAGGATTTCCATAGACATGTTGTCAGCAAAGAAAGGCCAAAGCAAATGTGGATCTGGTGGATGAGGCAGGCAGCTCCGTGATGAAGGACACAGGAAAAGGCTGAGGCTTCATCTTGTTTCCTTGCCTTGGTCTTTATTTGCAAGATCTGCTCTTGCTCGGTGGTGAGAGGGCATACCCGGGATGGAGGGTTGCACTGGGCACCACCAGCAAACTGGACACGTGCAGGACTGTGGAAGGGGATGGGTGAGGCAGCTCCATCTCGCCTTGGAGAGATCATGACGACTCAGAGGTGGCTGGAAATGTCACGTCTGTCTTCAAGAGGGTGAGAAGGAGAGGAGAGATGGGGAGAGACTCTCAGTCAGAGACTGGGGCCGTAGGATGAGGGGGAAAAGTTTTAAACTGAAAGAGGGGAGATTTAGTCTAGATTTTAGGAAGAAACTCTTTGTTGTGAGGCAGCCCTTGCCCAGGTTGCTCAGAGAAGCTGTGGCTGCCCCATCCCTGGAGGGGTTCAAGGCCAGGCTGGATGGGACTTTGAGCAACGTGGTCTGGTGGGAGGTGTCCCTGCCCAGGGCAGGGGGATCTGGAACTGGATGACCATTGAGGTCCTTTCTAGCCCAAACCATTGTATGTTTCTATAAGGAGAACTACAGGCTGATAAGCCTTGCCTTGGTCCCCAAGAACATTACGCAGCATGTCTTTGTGGAAGGTGTTTCCATGGTCAGGAAGGAGGCTGGGAGGATTCAGCTCTGATTTACCAGGGCAAAAATGTGCCTACCCAACCTGCTTAGAGGTGTGGGCAGCCACTGCGTTTCCAGCGGGAGATGAGCAAAGGCAGTCATGAAATAGCCAGTCTGCTGCAAATGTACTACAGAAATCACTGATTAATCATAAAAAAAAAATCAAATCTGACTCAAGACCTGCAAACCAGGATCAGATTTCACAGATAGGCTTCAAAATAATCCCCAAACTTTCCCCAGTAAAAAAAACCCAAAGTGCTGCTCTCCCATCCTGGCTGTTCTTCAAAATAAGAGATCTTGCCAAGTTGGTTAAAAACAAATAACCAGTGTCTGTCTTGATGTAAGTCTGGTATTTAGGAGGTAGCTTTTTAGATAGTATTTCCTGCTCTCCCTTCCAGGGTGGCATTGGCCTGGTCAGAGCAGGAGGTGCTGGCCCTGAGTAGGAAAGAGTTGAAATTAAGTGTTAACCACTGACAGATTCATCCTCCAGCTTTGAGCAGCGTAATTGTAACTGGTACAGCTTTTGTGGGTATTGTTTGATAACTCCTTCTGTCAAATGACAGGGTATGTAAACCTCATAAAGCTTTTAATTGGTGTCCACTGCTGGGGCACGGCTTGGCTTCTTACCTTCTCCAGCTTACAGTTTGTGCCTGTCCTGGGTTTTAGTATTGGATTGAAATAGACTTGCTCATTTTGCAGATGGGAACAATGTTGGGTGTCCAAATGAGGGTTTAAAATTGAGTAAAGACAGAAGAAAAGTCAAGGTTTTTTTATTTTTTCTTTATTTTCTTTTCTTTAGGAAACAATGGAGGTGTGTTGCCAGATTCACCTCCTGGGGAAGGTTGGCTGTCACGCGCTTCATGCTCTTTTCCAATTAGTTGAAAGGAATCTGTAGTCTTTATTAAATAGGGACCATGCCATTTTATGTTAATAAAGTAGAGTAGGAGACAGCACTCTGTTTGCTCACCCCAAGCCTTGTGGCTTGAATTAGAATCAGAATTGTCCAGGTTGGAAGGGACCTTTCAGATCATGGAGTTCAACCGTCAACCCAATGTTGCCCAACCCACCCCTGACCCGTGTCCCTCAGCACCACATCTGCCTGGCTTTGAAATCCCTCCAGGGCTGGTGACTCCACCCCTGCCCTGGGCAGCCTCTGCCAAGGCTTCACAACCCTTTGGGGGAAGAAATTTTTCTTCATATCCATCCTAAACCTCCCCTGGTGACACTTGAGGCTGTTTCCTCTTGTCCTAAAATATTATTGAGAAGGTCTGTCTCGTACCAAGGTGGTGGTTCAAAGAGACTCAGGACTTTTGTTGGAAATGCCATCTTTGTTGCTGTATCTGGTTTGGGTTTTGCTTTTCTTTTCTAGTTAGCATGAAGACATGCTTCTCTTCTCTTCTTGCATTGCTACAGGCTTGGGGCAGTGTGGCTGGAGCTGCCTGGCAGAAAAGGACCTGGGGGTGCTGGGTGACAAGGGGCTGAACATGAGCCAGCAGTGTGCCCAGGTGGCCAAGAAGGCCAAGGGCATCCTGGCTTGCATAAAGAATAGTGTGACCAGCAGAAGCAGGGAGGTGATTGTCCCCCTGTGCTCAGCACTGGTGAGGCCACACCTTGAGTCTGGTGTCCAGTTCTGGGCACCTCAGCACAAGAGAGATATCGAGGTGCTGGAGCGAGTGCAGAGGAGGGACACGGAGCTGGTGAGAGGCCTGGAGAATAAGGCTTATGAGGATGGATTGAGGGAGTTGGGATTGTTTAGTTTGAGGAAGAGGAGGCTGAGGGGAGACCTCATCCCTCTCTCCAACTGCTTGAAAGGGCATTGCAGAGAGGTTGGTGCTGGTCTCTTCTCACGGGCAATGAGCGCTAGAAGGAGAGGGAATGGCTGCAAGCTGCAGCAGGGTAGGGTTAGGCTGGCCATGAGGCAAGAATTCTTCCCAGCAAGAGTGGTCAGTCAGTGGACTGGGCTGCCCAGGGAGGTGGTGGAGTCCCCATCCCTGACTGTGTTTCAGAGTAGATTGGATGTGGTGTTGAGGGATCTGGTGTAGGGGAGAACTTGTAGAGTAGGGCTGATGGTTGGACTGGATAATCTCCAGGGTCTCTGCCAACCTGAATGATTCTAGGATTCACAGCATAGAGTTTGGTGAGACGATTTCCCCAGCCGTTAGACCGTACAGAAATGCTGTTGGTGCCCTTAGTGGATGTTCTAGTTTGGGGTCTGCTGGTGTTCGTTATATTTAGCATTTTATATCGTAACCATGAATTTGCTGGGGGGAGGGATATCATTATTTTTATCTCCTCTCAGTGTTTTAGCCTGATTGCAGGTGCTTAACATGAGCTGGTACCCTCTGGCCTGACGGGTGAGCTTCCTGATGACTTTCCCTCCTTCCCCTGCCCTCAGCTAGAATTTCTGGTTTTAATTGTTGCAAATCACATCTTTAAAAATGAGCCTTTTTCGCTCTGATGTTAATGAATCACACTGTTTTCCCTGATGGGAGAAACAATTGTTCCCTTAATCTGTCAGATTAGTGAGCCACCAACTCTGAAGTGGTTTATGTGGGGTTGTTGGGTTGTTTGGGTTTTGTTTGTTGGTTTGTTTGGGTTTTTAAAGACGCTTATTTTGACAGCTCTTCCAGTCTGTCCCCCAAATCTCTTGGATTTTAGAGATTTTAGGCTTTAACACTTTGAAGGGAATTAATATTTTTGCTTGTGAGTCTGAGGCCACTTGTGGGTTTTGCTGGGTTTTTTAGGGGAGGAATTTGAAGGTGATGAGGTTTTGGGGGTGGTTTTGGTCGAGTTGGACCTCCATCGTGATCTGAGGTAGGCTCTGGAGCTTTATTTTGATTCAGAAGCTTCCAGCTATCCAGAGCCGGAAATTGGCTGATGAATCTTTATGGAACACCTAATAAAGAGCTGAAGTTAGTCATCCTCATGATTTCGATGTGCAATACTCTTCAGGTATCAGCATCACATCTCTCTCTTACTCAAGGTGTCCTCTTTTCAGCAGCATTTCATATTTATACCTAGATCTTCATCATCTGGCACCGTTAAAAAGACCAATATTCCTCTCAAACAGCGGCTGTTAATCCTGCCCACGTCCCAGTTTGGGAGTTATCCAGATTATCTCTGCAGTTTCAAATGGTTTCAAAAGAAGGAGTTTCCTTTTTCCTGCTGTAAATCTTTTCTCCTGCAGTCCTCAGTTATACAACCACCACCTTCTGCAGGAAAGACAAGTCAAGTAAAACAACTCCTGAATGGAAAGGAGTATTACCCTTGCTGGTGGTGTTGGAGATTATGTTGATTGACAGTTTCCTTTTGTGACCTTTGGTTCTTGGTGGCTTTAGATTCCTTTTTTCCTCTGGTTTTACTCCCTCGTAGGTCAGTAACTTACCATTTGTCATCAGTAGAGGATTTTTCTACGAGCTGGAATAATTAGTCTCTGTTAGACATCCAGTGATGAATGAGAGGGGAGGGGGAAAAAGGTTACCACTGAATTTTGTTTCAGCATGAGACTTCAATGAAGTTGAAAGCCTGCCACTTGCTCACAAAGGGACGTGATTTATGGAATTTTTCATAGACAGTCTTGTATGTTTTCTAGTGAGAAGGCAGCTGGATCTCCTCCCAGTCCCTGCAATTTATCTGTACTCCCTGGGAATCCAATGGAAACGTACCGACTGCACGGAACTCTCCCTTTGGTTGGTCCCTAAAAGTGAGCAGGTCTCTCATTGCCTGCTCTGAACTACTCCTTTTGCCCAGGCTCCGTCTCCAGATGCTGAGAACTGAAGGCTCAGTCAGTTCTGGGGGCACCTTCTTAACGAGCAGCGTTTGAAACAGCCCCACGGGGCTGCCCCGGTCCAGCTCTCTTTGACCATCTTGAGTGCTATCACCAGACATGGAATGAGCAACCAGGGGATCAGGCCTAGTCAGCAGGGGTTTATGAAAGGCAGGTCCTGCCTGAC
>VZTM01002887.1:97375-110572 GCA_013400555.1 Jacana jacana | reverse complement strand
CTTGTAGAGTAGGGCTGATGGTTGGACTGGATGATCCCAAGGGTCTCTTCCAACCTGAATGATTCTGTGATTCTATGATACGAAGCAAAGCGTGTGCATGCGTGTGTCGTTCCACCCGTGCATTGCTACAAGGTTGAGGGTTCTCTTGCTGCTGCTGGGATTTTTGAGGTTTTGAACCTGGGTTTTCTTTCTGGCAGTGAGGTGGAAACTCTCACCTGGAAGAGGTCGGAAGCTCCTCTGAAGTCGCTTGTGACGACTTCACAATAGAGGGTGGGTTAATTTTTCCTCTTTTTTCGCAGGTATTCGGAACGAAGCCTGACAAAATGCGTTGGGATAACGATAGAGACCAGACCAGATTACTGCCTGAAGCGCCATTTAAGTGACATGTTATCCTACGGCTGTACGAGGCTGGAGATCGGGGTGCAGAGCGTCTACGAGGACGTGGCCAGGGACACCAACAGGTGAGAAGAAAAGCGAGCTTCAGGGCGAAGCTGACCGTGGGTTTCTGGAATGTTCTTGAGCAGTCTCTTGCCCTCTTGGCTTGAACACCCATTTGTCATTGAACGTAGAGACACTTAGCTCATTTCCTTGCTTGTGTGGCCATATCTCTGTTAAGAAAAACTAATAAACTGCAGTGGCTTCCTATAGTGCTTTGTGATATCCTGTAGAGGACGAGGAGAAAATGGGGTTATTTGTGACGTTTTAATTTAAAATCATATTCTTTGCCTGTATCGCACATCTCTTTTTTATTCTTTTTTAATACCTTCATGGGGCCTTTCCTTTTTAATCTCTTCATTGATGATGTCGATAGGGACGTAGAAAACACTGTCAGTGAGCTTGCAGATGACACCAAGTTGGGTGGGAGTGTTGATNAGGCCACCCCTTGAGTCTGGTGTCCAGTTCTGGGCACCTCAGCACAAGAGAGATCTGGAGGGGCTGGAGCGAGTGCAGAGGAGGGACACGGAGCTGGGGAAGGGCCTGGAGAATAAGGCTTATGAGGAGCCATTGAGGGAGTTGGGGTTGTTTAGTGTGAGGAAGAGGAGGCTGAGGGGAGACCTCATCCCTCTCTCCAACTGCTTGAAAGGGCATTGCAGAGAGGTTGGTGCTGGTCTCTTCTCACGGGCAATGAGCGCTAGAAGGAGAGGGAATGGCTGCAAGCTGCAGCAGGGTAGGGTTAGGCTGGCCATGAGGAAAAAGTTTTTCCCAGAGAGAGTGGTCAGTCAGTGGAATGGGCTGCCCAGGGAGGTGGTGGAGTCCCCATCCCTGACTGTGTTTCAGAGTAGATTGGATGTGGTGTTGAGGGATCTGGTGTAGGGGAGAACTTGTAGAGTAGGGCTGATGGTTGGACTGGATGATCCCAAGGGTCTCTGCCAGCCTATATGTTTCTATAAATAAATGCAGTTCTGTGAAGCAGAACATGCACCCAGAGAGACCTCAAAGTTCTTGTCCTACCTTGAGTGGATACAATGGGGTATAATCTGTTGGAGGCACATCTCCAGCAAAGAGCCTGCTCCCTACCCCAGACACCTTTTGCTGCTGAGTGTCAGGGAGGAGGGATGGCATTGGCAAGTACAGAACCAGTGCCTGCTGATGGATTAACCCCAGTCAGTCTGGGCATACCTGCTCCCTAGGGATGGCAAAATATGTTCTCCAGAGGCCTGTGGGTTTTGCCTTGTGATATTGGAGCTGGGGCTACAAGAGCAGTGGTCCTGCGTAGGAGATCACGGTGCATTGGCCGACTCTCCTGTAAGGAATGAAATGAACAATCTCTCTCTTTTTTTTTTTTTAATCATTTTATGTTATTGCAAGTCTCATAATTCTGTTCAGGTTTTGAAAGAAGAAGTGATTTTTTTTCTTTTTTCTTGGTGTTTTTTTAAAACTTCTGCCACTCATCCATTGCCTTTGTCCTTATTGCGTATTCCAGCCACCTACCAAAGATGTTTAATAACCATGATCATAGGTAATGACAGAGAGATTATGGTTCAATAAGCAAAGCACATTTTTGTTAATGCCTACCTTAAAGGCAGCAGTGCAAAACTGAAAATGTTGGACATTTTCTTTTAGAAGCCTAAAGAATCCCCAATGAGTCCCTTGCTGCGGGTTTAGCTGTGGTGTCGCTGGGGCAGGGAGGTGCAGAATGTCGCTGCTATGAATTGGTCAGGCTCCAGGTCTCAGGGGGCAGGAAAAGCAGTCTATTGAGTAGTCCGAGAGTGAAGAGCTCAGATTTATAGCTGGTGCTTTCCTCCTCTAGATGTCAGAGCTTTCCAAAGGAAAAGATCCATTCTAGGGATCGTAACTCTATCTCACTCTTAGGCCAGATGTGTTCATTAACGATTAATTCCGACACAGGTTGTAAATTTAACAATTAATTTATCTTCAGCCTTTAAAAGCCTTTTTTTTTAATATATATCTTCAAGGGTTTTTTAAAACTATAAAGTTTAAAAACTTTAAAGGTGTCCCACCCTGAGGTGGGAACTGTAAAAGCCCACGTAGCTACCGCTTCGGTCGGCTTTGGTTTTCCCCCCGTGGCGTCCGTCACATCGGAACCGGTCCCATAAATCATTCAGAGCCGTGTGTCACTACTGCCTTGGCCCTTTGGTAATGAACCCTTGCTTTCCTTTCCTGCTGGTGAATCAGAAGCAGCACGAAGCGGTAGGTTACTGGTGTGATGTCACTAAGAAGCCAATTCTGTGTTGACTGAGCCCTGTGAAGGTTTTGGGTCCTTTCCAGAGGCGCTTGCAGGATGATGCTCACTGTCCCAGGGCAGGCTGTTCCAGCAAACATCTCCCTCCCAGTTTTTGGAGGGCTGAATTGGAATGCACTATCAGAGAAGGATAATTCAAGCTTCTCTTTCTTCTGGAACGACCTCATTTTGCTTCTCTTCTTCTCCTACTTTGTGGGGGATGTGTTTTGCCTTTATACTTTTAATATTTCGCTTGTAGCCAAATGTCAGAGTACAACCAATTAGGCTAACTGTTTGGAAATTACTTTCTATTATGTTCCATAAGTCATTAGTGAGGTTTTTGAGTGCTTTTGGTGGCTGTGAGGCAGAAAAATATTCAAGAACAGATCTCGGCATCAAATAATCAAGTTATTGATGCAGCTCAAATTCCACTTCTAATAAGAAAATAATTTTTATTTATGAAGCAAGTCTCCCATTTACTCCCCTCGGGCTACTCAAGGTCTTGAGTAATACTGTCCTTGAACAGTCTCAGAAAAACACCAGAACACTTCTGAAAGAAACCCCATAAATAAAGCTGTAGTGATAAAACTACATGTAGGGATTTAACACAGGCAGAATCTTCCAGTGGAGGAAGGAAGAGGTCCTTAAAACACGGGGAGTTCCCATTAGGTCTGGACAGAAGGTGTGCATTTGTGAAGAGGCCCAGATGGCATTGTTCATTTTTCATCCAAAGGACTATTGAGGAGAAGAAGAGTCACCTGCTAAGCTAATTTGTTGGCAAGGAATTCCAAAAAGATGGCTTGAACTGGTGTGAAAGTGTGATGGGCAGAAAACAGGGGTTCCAGGGGGGAAGGAGGCAGCGGGTGCTGAGACAAATCAGCAGTGGAAGAGCCCTCCCAGCTGGGGAAGAACAAAAACAAGGACTTTGTGGGAAAACTGCTCATGTGTGATGGGGACCTTGCAGATGGGCACCTCCTGGTAGCTGCTTGCAGTGCTTGCAGTGGTAGAAATGGCTGTTGTGGAGGCAGAAGATGCTCCTGAACCTTGGAGATGGAAGGAGAGAGGAGTTTGCTTGAGGCCAATGAGTTGTGTGAGATTCAGCCTTTGTTCCTGGAATCGTTCACGGTCCCACTCTCACCAAGCTCCTGCAGAGCAAGACATGGTTAACCTGGCTTGATGTCGGTGGAGAAGAACATGAAATCCTTCAAGAGTCCCAGTCCAGCCTCTGTTTCAGAGATTTGGCACCTGTCAGAAGTTGAGAAGAGGTTTCTCTAAAGGGACTACTTACAAGTTTGGCAAGCATGTTGCAGGAGGGTTTGTTAGCTAGCTGGTCTTAGCTAGCCCTCAACCTTCGTTCTCCTTTTGCTCTGCTGTGGCTTTTGTTTCTAGTGATGCTTCGTTTCGGTCGTGCACGGCCTTCAGTGCAGAGTGTCCTTGGCTTGTGCTGTGGCATCAGCTGGTGCCATTGCTTTACAAATCGAACTCCAGCCTCCAAAGGTCAAAACTTGGAACTTCAAATTGAACCTCAGCGTCCAAATTTCAACCTCCAGAGTTTCTGAGGCTGTGATTGAGTATCTGCAGCCTTGTTCACCTGCTGTAGAAGTAGCAAACTGGCCTACTTTTAGCCCCAAGTGCAGTTTACTTTATTAGCAGCCCTGTTCCAAGACTTGAGTGGTGATAAGCTGGTGATAAAACTCAACCCTTCTCGCTTCCTTGAGAGTAATCTCAGTTAAACATCTAAAACCATCTCTTCTTCTCCCTTCCTAGAGGTCACACCGTGAAGGCTGTGTGTGAGTCCTTTCACTTAGCCAAGGATGCTGGGTTTAAAGTGGTGGCCCACATGATGCCTGATCTACCAAACATGGGTCTTGAGAGGGACATGGACCAGTTTGTGGTGAGTATGCCTTAAAATAACTGGGAATTTCTAGCGTGTTCCGGGTTTTTCAGCTAATGCTGCTTCTCTTTCTCAGCTCAGCTATTAGTTATGATCCAGGCCAGAATTGTTTCTTAAGGACAAATAATTTAAAATTCATTTTTGAAGGTGGAGGGTGAGAAAGATTTGTTGAACTATTTCATCCAGAAAATTATATCCCTGCCTCATGAACGACTGAGTCACTCGGGTCTCTGTGGAATATAGCTCTTCCCATATCAACCAGGGCTCTTACTTTTTTTTTTTCCCCAAGGTGGTTTTCTTTCCTTGGATTTAGAATAGTACGTGATTCAAAGTTAAAAGCACCCCGTCTCAGAGGTAATTAATTGCCAAGTCGAGCGGATGGGTGTATTATCCAGCATCTCTGTTCTTGGCTCGGTGCTATTCAATATCTTTATCAGTGATCTGGAAGAAAATATAAAATTATTTTAGAGAAATTGAAATGAGAAAAGAGCAAATGGTAAACAGTGCAGGGAATTAACCACTGCCAGGTAGCCTGGTAGATTGGGGGTTTTTTAGTTATTTAATAGTTTTTTTAAGTCAGAATTGGTCGTCTTTTTAAGTGCAGAAACTGCAGTCATGATAGGAGGAATCTCAGGTAAATTTCTGTGCAAGGTCAGGGTAGGTGCTTCCTGGCCCTAAAAAGCTGTCTCTGCCCTGGAATATATTGATGAGAAGGATGGGCAGAAGCGGTGGTTTATCTCCATGTGCTGCAAACAGGCACGGCCAGAAAGAGGCAATCCAAGCCCTGGCTGGGCAGCACACAAGGGACATTCTGGAAACCACAGTAGGTCATTTTTCTAAGAGGGTTTTTGGTTTTTTGTGTGTGTGTGTGGAATTCTTTGAGCTCTTCATAAACACGTCATGGTTCTCGGCCAGTGTGACGTTGGTGTGACAAAATTCCTGGTGCCAGGCNGCCAACCTAAATGATTCTATGATTCTAAACGGTGTGCACAAACCTGGAGGTGAAGTTGGTGACAGAGCTGCAGCTGAGCTCAGAATTCCTGCCCTGGACTCTGGACTCCTGGATTATTTCCTTGCCACGCTGAAGGAGAGGGCGGGTGGGCATCACCTTAGCTCCTCAGCTCAGTGTTCTCCTAAATTTACTTGAGATGGCAAAACCCAAGTCCTTTGCTCAGCATCTCGTGGGGCTGGAGCTGCAGCTGTGGGTTCTTTTTGTCAGCCCGTCAGTGCTGGAGTAGCATTGGGCTGGAGAGAATTTGGGGTGGAAGCACAGCAATACTGACTAAAAGATTTACAAGAGCTAAGCCTGGGTAAGACCCAGCAGAGACGAGACAGTAATCTCAGGTATTTGTGAGATGTAAAGCTGAAGAGGGAGGAATTATTTAGGGCAGAATCACAAGCTTCTATAGAAAGTACTTAATGATTATTATTCTTTGCTGCTTGTTCCCGATAAACGGCTGAGGCTTTTCCGCTCTTGGATCTGGAGTGGCTCCTGCTTCATTGCAGGAGATTTTGGGGGTCTATTTAAAAGGGATCACTTCAAGTCATAGGGGACTGCCCCCAGTTTCTGCAGGCCAGCGGGGTCCCTTGCTCTTTACGGGAAGGACAATGCCATGTCCTGATTTGTGCAGTTATTGATGACAATTTTGGCAGAAATGGGAGAAGCAGAAGGCAAAGTTTTCAGAAAGGGGAGATGAGAACGTGATGCAAAGGCTGGAATTGTGAGAGGGGAGATGAAAAGCAAGCTGGGAGAATAACAGTTGAGAGTAGAAAAGCAAGAGAAGGAGAAGACAGAGCACAGAGGGTCAACCTGTTGGGCGGCTTCTGACAGAGAAGTCTCTTGGTTTAGCAGTTGGGAAGACCAACCTGAACCAGGTCTGGAACACAGTGGGAAGGAACTTGCACATTATGGTGGGGAAGGGGGAGAAAAGTGAGAGAAGAGGAGAATGGAGCCCAAAGAGAATGAAGGAAACGTTCATTTTAGAAAAGGGAGGGGTAAGATAAGATCAGAATCTGGGGATGAGGGGCTGGAACTGGCCAAAAGGCTGGTTGGAGGGCCAGCAAGGAGAAATGCTGAGCATGAGAAAAAGAAGACCAGGTGATAGTTTAAGAGGAGGAATTCAAGATTACAGAGAGGGAGATGGGATGAAGAGCAGCTCAAGTGACAGCCCTGTTAATGAGTTCAGAAATTTGAAGCAGGACTTGCAGATGGAATTCAGATTTGATGCCGGTGAACATACAGATGAGGAGTTGGAGGATGAGTAATCAGTGTGGAGGATGAAGCCCTCAAGAAGTAATGTGAATGCTGCAGAGTGAGGAAGAAAAATGGGAGCTGGAGAGGCAGCTGGTGGGGAGGAGGTGATAGATCATGTCAACGTGGAGAAGAATTATACCTGTGTTGTTATAAAGAGAAGGAAATATGTGAAAGGAGAGGAGGAGGAAACAAAACCGCCCATGTTAGAGAGGTGCAGAGGTTTTTCCACCAGCATCAGACAGGATGTGGAGAAAGAGCTGCAAGAGTTGATGCCCTCTGTGCGTTTTGGCAAACGGAGCTGCAGGGAATGAGGGTGGAAGAGGTTGGGGATCACCGTGACGTGTTTCGAGATGGTAAATGGGAGACAGCTGTCCTCTTCCCTTTACCTTCTCCTCTGCCTTTCTCATCCTGTCTTAAATGCTTTATCATTTATTTTTTAAAAGAACCTTTGTCTTAAATAGGAAAGAATAGAGGGTTTGCCCCCCCTGCACTGCCGGACATAACAGAGCTATTCCCAAGACGGTGATTTCTTCTTTCCTTGTGATTCAGCTCGGTAGCACATTTTCTATTTCCTACCTTAAAATTTGTTATCATGGGTTTGAGTTATTAAGCCAATTTATTTATATGTTGTGCTGTATAAATGTTAGTCTGTGCTGGTAAAATATTTAGACACTTCTCTTACATGAAAATAACATGTAGGAGAGGAACCAAGCGGAGAGCATCTGGTGTGTTCCTGCAACGGTACGAAGCTCGTCGGGAGCAGCGGTCGAGCTGTTTTATGCAGCGTTCTCCTACTTCACAAAACCATCTTCTCTGCCTGTCAGATGCCTCTGGACCTCTTGGGACAGAGAGACACCTGTGGCTTATCAAGGACCCTTATAGATTCTTGATTTTGTAGTAGTTCTAAATAGGTTTGGAGAAAAATAAGTTGTGTATATATATATAATATATCTGTATATACACACTACCTTCCTTTCTAGCTTTGCAGACCAGGGAAAGGTGGAACAAAAAATGACTTTAGAAGGAGGTCTGAGCACCTTGCCTTCATTACCCATTGATCTATTAAATAGAGGGGCTTCTCCTGGGAAGATAATAACTTGCTGATTGTGCTGACTGCAGCCTAAAAATACTGTGTGCTTCTTCACATTGAGCAGGTAATTACGGTTTCAGGAGTAACGTTGCTTCTGTCCCTTATGACCTATTGATTTTGAAGTCTCTCCTCCCGCTTCCATCCAGCGGTTGGGATGTCCAGAAGTCACTCCTCGCCCATAGAATAGAATCATAGAATCATAGAATCATTTAGGTTGGAAGAGACCCCTGGGATCATCAAGTCCAACCATCAGCCCTACTCTACAAGTTCTCCCCTACACCAGATCCCTCAACACCACGTCTAATCTGCTCTTAAACACAGTCAGGGAGGGTGAGTCCACCACCTCCCTGGGCAGCTGATTCCACTGACTGACCACTCTCTCTGGGAAAAACTTTTTCCTAATGTCTAGCCTAAAGCACATCTGGCTTTTCAGAGTCGTGACTGTGCGTAGTTTTTCTGGAGGGTTTATTAATAGCTGCTTCAAAACTTGACTTTATTGGTAGGAGTGAGTGGGAAAAGGGGTTCTGTTACAAGGATGTGCTTTTCACAGGAAGTGAAGGCTGGCTTTCTGCCTGCCTTCATCACGAAGGTTATTACAGCTGGGTTGGTTTTTTTACCAGCGTGGATGTCACTAATCCTGTGTCCCAGTTCTGTAGTGCTTCCCCACTCCTTCCCCCACCCAACCCCTCACACCTCTTTTCTTCCCTTAATATCGATTCTTTTTATAGCCTCAGAGGATTTCCTTTCCGCTTCGGGTCCTCCCACCCCCTTCCACGTAAGGGGAAGGCGCTGCAGGGAAGGAGGAGTACGCTCTGCTTCCTCCCACCGCCCGGCGGGTTGTGCCAGGAGTGCCAGTGTACCCACACTCACACCCTGCCACTTGCAGCTGGCAAACACAGGCCTAAAGAGATCAGAGGGATCCGCAGCGCCTCACGTAGCAGGTGGTCGGAGAAAATAATTAGAATAATAGCTGGAATAAATCAAGGGCTCAGCGGGAATAATGGAATTGTTACCAGAGCAGACACCTCATTCTGTGGAACGCAATAAAGGCTGGGCTTTGCTGTTGTAGCACAGGAGAGAAGATGAGGTGACTCTAGGGGTAAATGGTTGGGAGGATTCATGGATCACGCTTGCCAACCGGGCCACCAAGCAGAACTTTGCAGCGGAACAAAAACTTTAGGAGGCTAAAGAGTTCCCAGGATGCTGTTACTAATTCCTCATTATGTTTCTGCAGAGGCACTGAGTGGCAATAGCATGACCAACCAACTGTATCTGCCCTAGCATAAATATTCCAAAGCTGGTAACATGGATTAATGGAGAAGGTGGTGCCATGTTTGCTTCGATTTTATTTTTATGGCCTCTGCCTAAGCGTGATTTACTGTGGCTGGTCACCTTGGTCCTCCAGGAGGGATGGCTGTAAGCCCATCTCAAGCAACTTTAAAGACCCTTCATAGATGAAATAAATCTGGGGAGCAGAAAAAAAGGAAAGGGAAACAGGGAGGAGAGCCAGCAGATTAGAAATCTGAAGTGTGGGGAGTGTCATGGCAAGTTGCTGGCAGAACCCTCCAGCACTGAAGGCACTTTAGGAGCCCAGAAACACCACACAGGGCTTCAGTTGCCAAGAAGCTCTTTCTCCTTGAGGAGATCCATGAGGAGGTGCTGTGGCTTCACTCAGGCAAGCTAAAGGCTTGTGTAAATAAAATGCTGAGGGTAAAAGCCCAGGCAGGACCGTTTATTGGTCAGTGCTGGAGATGAGTATCAGGCTGAAGAGACTTTTGGCACAAGGGGCAATGGGTGCAAGCTGGAACAGAGGAGATTCCACTTGAATATGAGGAACAACTTCTTCACAGTGAGGGTGAGGGAGCACTGGCAGGGTCTGCCCAGGGAGGTGGTGGAGTCTCCTTCTCTGGAGACATCCCAAACCCGCCTGGACATGTTCCTCTGTGATGTGCTCTAGGTGTTCCTGCTCTGGCAGGAGGATTGGACTGGAGGAGCTTTCAAGGTCCCTTCCAATCCCTGACATTCTGTGATTCTGTGATTCTTGTGTTCCTTAAATATAATGCAGTCGAGGAGTGATTTCGGTCTGGTGAAAATTCCTTTTCCTACAGTCAGGTGTCAGGCTGGTTTTTTAGGGTTTTTTTTTTATTTATTTAATTATTTTCTGAAGGAATTGCAAAATAAGCATTTCCCAGAAATAGACTGGTTTCAGTGAGGTGCCTGATGCATCCCTGATTGAAGCGTAAGCGATGCAGAGGGCTGCAGCCTCCTCGGGGGTGTTGAGCCGGGAGAGGGGAGACGATGGTGGAGTAATGCAGTGGATAAATACGAGTGTCCTTTCCCTTTGCAATATATCTGATGCTGTTGTAAAACTTTAAATAGTGTTGTATCACCTTTGGCTGTAAATAAGGAGATGGGTTTACCCGAGGGCTCTCGTTTTTATCAAGGAGATGAAATTCACAATGAAACTGATCTATTGCACCTCTATCGGGAGCTCTTAATGACGGTAATAAAAGACAGTTAAACTGTTGATCTACATTGATTTTTACTCTTTTGGGAAGACAGTTCTCTGTGTTTTTAAACAGAGCTCTGAAATGTTTAGTGGGGTAAATGATTTTCCTTTCAGTTCCTCCTGAAGATCTCATTGAAACACTGGTATTGGCAGGTAGCCAGCGTCACCTCGGAAAATTTCTCCCTCTCTCTCTTATCTTCTTTCTTCCCCCTTTGGTGGGCACGTTTACAGGAGCAGCTTAAGCGGTGTTTAATCATCAGCCTTTCAGTTGCTAGAGCTTCTCTCTCGGAGTCTTGGTAAATGGTAGAGCTGAAAAGCTCTTCACTTCGGAAACAATTAGAGTTTCATGAACTATGGCCAACGCCGTGGTAATTTTTATGTTAATGAGAGTCGTGGTAGTAAGGAAGGGGCTATTTTTAGAAACTATTTTCACAGATAATTGCGCTCATATTCCTGTGGATAAAATATCTAGATAAAGCCCCAGCTCTTCTTGCAGATGGTCAGATTGTGTGCACAGAGCTTCTCTCCCTCCCCAGTGCCTGCCTGGGAGTAGCTTTTGATGTGTGTTTGCTGCGGGTCGGGGTCTGTTCCCCGGAAGGTGGGTTGGTCTGAGTGTGTGTGACCAGAGGGAAGAAGCAGGAGTTTAAGCCGCAGCCCTCGGCGTCGCGGTGTGCCGGAGCAGAATTGCTGGATTAATTGAATGGTGCAAGTCAAACTGGTCCCTTCTGTTCTGCAGCACTCGGGGATCCGTGTGTGCCCTGGGCAGTGTCGCAGTTTGAACCAGAAAAGGTAAAGGATGGGGGGGGTCCATGGAATCGGGGAATTGTCCGAGTCTGAAGGCACCTCTAGAGCTCATCCAGCCCAACCCCCTGCTAAAGCAGGGCTGCCCAGAGCACAGCACTCAGGATGGCACCCAGGCAGGGCTGGAAGGTCTCCAGAGAAGGGGACTCCACACCCTCCCTGGGCAGCCTCTGCCAGGGCTCTGCCACCCTCATCCCAAACAAGTTCCTCCTCATGTTCCAATGGAACTTCCCGTGTTCCAGCTTATGCCTGTTACCCCTCATCCTGTCACTGGGAACCACTGGGAAGAGTCCAGCTCCATTCTCCTTCAACCCACCCTTCAGATCCTT
This sequence comes from Jacana jacana, assembly GCA_013400555.1. Classification (NCBI taxonomy): domain Eukaryota; kingdom Metazoa; phylum Chordata; class Aves; order Charadriiformes; family Jacanidae; genus Jacana; species Jacana jacana. Next base: position 99,012 of record VZTM01002887.1, on the reverse strand, counting down.
GTGAGCATGAAGAAGGTCTCCCCTCAGCCTTCTCTTTTCCAGGCTAAAGAGTCCCAGCTCTCTCAGCCTTTTCTCCTCAGGGAGATGCTCCAACCCCTCCATCACCTTTGTTGCCCTACGCTGGACTCTCTCCAGCAGTTCCCTGTCTCTCTTGAACTGGAGAGTCTAGAGCTGGAGGCAGGATTCCAGTTGTGGCCTCCCCAGTGCAGAGCAGAGGGGGAAGGGGTTCGGTTGCGCATTGCCGTATCCCATTAGTACGGATGGGATAAATGGCGAGGCTGTGTGATAAAACTGTGTTTATTATGGGTCTAGAATTGCTTCCTTTGCTTTTCTGAATTAGCATTTTGTCTGCACACCCATTTTCCTCCAGCATGGCAGCTGTAAAAGTTATGAGAATAACAATAACTTGCTTTAAAATAGCGTCCCATTCAGAAGAGGCTGCTGGTAAATACGAAGGTGCAGTCGAGGCCCTTTTTCTACCTGAACCAGAGAGATCATTCCTGCCCTTAACGACCTGTAGGTTCCTGCAGTCGCTCTGTCTCTTCAAGGGTGGGTTTTCCAAGCCAGCACTGGGAATTTGTTGGCCTGGGTTCTTTCTCCCAGGCCCCTCGCTGCTGAAGTCAATAGCGAGCATGTGGCTGGGGACGTACAGCCACACGGGAAGGAGCACGGGAATAACAGGAGATACGTCTTGGACAGAGACCACAAACTGGGCAGGTGTTTAGGCAACCAGAGCAAGAGGTATTTCAGCACAAATCAGCAGCAGCAACCGAGTGCTTGTCGTGGGAGTGGATGAGCCGTGATGTCCAGGTGAAGCTTTTGAGGACTTGGCTGTTGGGTGTGTGTGTGGGGGGGTGTTTTGGAGATTTGTTATGTTCCCACCATGGTTTTGGTGGGAACATAAATGGGAGAAGGCTGTGCAGGGCTGAGTGGGGTGGGAGAGAGCACGTGGCTGTATCGATGTCCCTTGTGGAAGGGAGAGGTCTGATGAAGGAGGATTAGATTATCAAAACCATTATAGAGTTGCTGGTCTCAATGTTTTTGAGGGTAGAAGACTTGCTTTACAGGGACCTGTGCTGCAACCCTTGTGTGCTTTAGACAATGAAAAATGCTATATTTTTCCTCTACTTAGCCCTGGGGGGAAAGCTGACCCTTCCAGAGACACACAGACCAGAGCTCTGTGCTTGGGAAAAGTGAAGGTGAAACTTCACAGCAAATTGATTGAGGTATTCTCCTGGGTTTCTCCAAAACTGCGTAATAAATGGGGACTCACTTGGAGCACCTGCAAGATGGAGCAGATGGGACTGCTCGGTGCAGTGAGCACAGTCTGGAGAGATTTGTCTTGGTGTTTGGATAGCTACTGTGTTCAGGAGTCAAATCCGTGCTCCAAGGTCATGCTGCTGATGCCCAAGGCCTCTTCCAACTGTTGTCCCTTCTTGTTACTGAGGTCTGCCCTGGCAGCGCAGTCACAGATTAGCATTCTCCTTGTGGTAAGTTCTGTGCAAACTTGGAGAGAGCAACTGTGCAACAGGGATAGACAGGAGGTGACCTGCACATCCTGGTGGTCTGAAGGTCAAGACAGACGATGGGATGGGATGGGATGGGATGGGATGGGATGGGATGGGATGGGATGGGAT
>VZTM01002887.1:71615-93175 GCA_013400555.1 Jacana jacana | reverse complement strand
ATGGTGAGGTTGAGGGACCACTGGCAGGGGCTGCCCAGGGAGGTGGTGGAGTCTCCTTCTCTGGAGACATCCCAAACCCGCCTGGAGGCGTTCCTGTGTGACCTGCTCTGGGTTTCCTGCTCCAGCAGGCGTATGGGACTGGATGAGCCTTCAAGGTCGCTTCCAATCCCTGAGATTCTGGGATTCTGTGATTCTTGCGAATATTAATACACAACCTTCCTAGAAGCATTTTTTTCCTTGCTGGAGTGGTTTCTTTACCTGTCTGTGTCTCACTGGGGAAGCATCATTGCTTCCTTACCTTAATGTCTTTCTCTCCCTCAGTGCCTCTTGGCCGTAGAGCTCCTCTCGTTAGAACAATCGCCTCGTACACGATTTCCTTATTCCTTCTTTCACACTTGCTTGGTTTCACATTAGAGCGCCGCTAACCACCCACAAAAGATGGAGGTCCATCCTTATGGGTTGTTTCAGGACAACAGGAGTCTGAATTATTTTTCTGACCCTGCGCTACTCCCTCCCTGTGCAGGGCTACAAAGATGATCAGAGGAGGCCCCGGAGATGCTGGGAGGGCTGGAGCCCCTCTGCTGGGAGGACAGGCTGAGAGAGTTGGGGGGGTTCAGCCTGGAGAAGAGAAGGCTGTGGGGAGACCTTGGAGCCCCTGCCAGTCTCTTAAGGGAGCTACAGGAAAGCTGGGGAGGGACTCTTTGTCAGGGAGTGTAGTGGTAGGACAAGGGGTAATGGTATTAGATTTATAGAGTGGGGATTTAAATTAGATGCTAGAAAGATATTTTTTCCTGTGAAGGAGATGAGAGCCTGGCCCAGGTTGCCTCGAGAAGTTGTGGAAGCCCCATCCCTGGGAGTGTTCAAGACCAGGTTGGATGGAGCTCTGAGCAACCTGGTCTGGTGGGTCCATTCCAGCCCCTGCCATTCTGTGATACTATGCTGTGTGACTTCTTAATCATAGAATGGTTTCGTTTGGAAAGGACCTTAAAGATCATCCAGTTCCAAGTCCCTGCCCTGGGCAGGGACAGCTCCCACCACACCAGGTGGCTCCAAGCCCCTTCCAACCTGACCTTCAACCCCTCCAGGGATGGGGCAGCCACAGCTTCTTGGGGCAACCTGGGCCAGGCTCTCACCACCCTCACCCCAAAGAAGTTCCTCCTGAGATCCCATCTCAATCTTTCCTCTTTCAGCTCCAAACCCTTCCCCCTCGTCCTATCTCTACACTGTCTACCTTCTCTGACAGCTGCCAGTGACATGATTGACCCATGATCTCAAACAGAACCCTTGGGGCAGAAGGGAGGTACATTAAACAGACATAGTAGTTCCCTCAAGGGAGCAGATCCTGCCTCTGACCTTACTTACCGGAAACTGGACTCAATGGTACTTGTGGGTTCTTGTGGGAACTTGTGGGTTCCTCAGTGGAGCTCCACAGACCGCTCCCTAACCCAACCCAACGCTGGAGCAAAAGAAGGGAGCTCTCCTCAAAATGCATGTTGGGTTGTGTCACATCGGTGAGGTGAGTCATCCTGGTGGAGGGTCCGTCGGGAATCAGAGCTGGCACAAGGCTGGGAGCAGGACAGTGTGGGCAGGGCAGGGAGCCATCACATCTGCTGCCTGCGGAGCTGCAGCACAAACCAGCCTCTGAATAAGCCATTTCTGTCCAGTTCTCAGAAGTGGGAGATGATGATTTTATTATTTCATGGAGCTGGCAACGTAAGCATGTTTTTTCATCTCGTGGTGGCGATGCGAGGTTCATGACGAACAGGAGTGTTTATAGAGCACATCAACAAACCTGAGGAAAGGAGGAGACCACCCTTACATCTACATACGCTCCAGAGTGAGCACCTGGACTCCAGGGTCTTCTGTCTTTATCTGCCTTTGGCCAACTTCTTTGTAACCCATTTACTTCACAGCTTAATGGGATACCAGGTGTGTCACCTTCTCTGGGGTGGCTGGCCTTGTGTCTTGGATACTCTTGGAGGAGAAATGAGTTAGACATCCCTCCTGAAGGCTGAAGGTGGAGAAGGAGGGTCCCACTTTCTGCCTGAAGGACATTCTTTAGCAATTCTCTAAGGAGGTGAGCGCAGTGAGGCTGTGCCCCGATGGGTTCTCTCAGCACAGCTGTTTTCCAAAGCTGCAGGTTACTCCAGTCAGGGAATTAATCCCAGTTAAAACAATCCTGCAAAACTTAAAACTGAAACTTACCCTTTGTGTCATTTTCTTTCTTTATGGGGCCATCTGGGACATACTGGTCCTTAAGCCAGCAGCGCTGCTGGGATGGTGATGGCTGGAGCTTCATCAAGCCGTGGGTTCAGGAGGTGACAGTTGATTTTGCAGCCACAGCGTGGCCTTTATCCACAGTCCACATCCTGTGTCCCTTAAGCTCCCTTGTTCCCGTCTCTCTTTGTGAGGATGGGCACCAGTGTCTCAGAGACTGGTCTGCCTGGAAGAGAATATGTGACTGGGTTCTTTTTTCAGCAGGATTAGCTCTCTGCTCTGTTCTTCTCGGTGGCAAGCAGGGTGGCACAGGAGTGGGGGCGTGCTGGGGCAGAGGATGCTGGAGCTGGCCCCAGGCTCAGGCAGGAATTCTGACGTGGTCCTGCCATTTCCTTGACCTCTTCCCATCCTTGTGCTGGGTCTAGAGGTGTGTTTGGGTCTGTGTGGATCCATTTTGGTGTGCTTAAGCCAGCAGCAAACCATTTGCTGCTTTTTATCATGTTGAAGTCTGGGTTTGTGAAGCCCAGGGAAGCCAACGGAGTCATTTAGTGCTGCCCACGCAGGGAGGACCTGCTCCCAGCAGGCTGCTGATGGCACTTTATTCCAATGACAGGGTTTACTGGAGTGCTCAAGGAGCTGGTTTAACACACAGCAGTGGTTGGGAACATAGCAAAATGTCTGAGTGGGTCTGAGCTACCTGAATCATGGAATGGTCAGAGTTGAAAAGGACCTTAAAGATCATCCAGTTCCAAACACCCTGTCCTGGGCAGGGACACCTCCCACCACACCAGGGGTCTCCAAGACCCCTCCAACCTGGCCTTCAACCCCTCCAGGGATGGGGCAGCCACAGCTGCTCAGGGCAACCTGGGCCAGGCTCTCCCCACCCTCACCCCAAAGAAGTTCTTCCCCACATCTCAGCTCCATCTCCCCTCTTTGAGGGTCAAACCCTTCCCCCTCCTCCTAGGGCTCCCCTCCCTCCTCCAGAGTCCCTCCCCAGCTTTCCTGGAGCCCCTCAAGGGACTGGAAGGAGCTCAGTGAGGTTTCCCTGGAGCCTTCTCTTCTCCAGGCTGAACCCCCCCAACTCTCTGAGCCTGTCCTCCCAGCAGAGGGGCTCCAGCCCTCCCAGCATCTCCGTGTTCTCTGGCCCCGCTCCAACAACTCCATGTCCTTCCTGTGCTGAATGTGTTGAAGCACTTCAACAGAGAGCCAGGTCATCACTTAAGTGTGTTTAGTGGTTGGTGGGTTTGGGGTGCCTTGCCTGGTTTTGGGTGGTTTTTTTTTAATAAGTGATTTTTCTTGAATTGTCACTACGGTGATTTCGTCTGCAAAGAAGCAAGTGTTGGTCATGTGAGCTGGTGCTGCTCCGTTGCCAGTTCGGTGCTGGGATTTAAGTTAGCAGGAGATACATTTTGTTCTCCCATTCTCCAGGACTGTTCAGCACGTCATTGTGGAATAAATCTGTTTTTCTCCATTGCTGTTCAAATGATGTGTCCCAGGCACATTGATTAATCTCTCAGTGCGCTCTGCTGAGATTGGAGAGAAGTACACTCCTTCCTATTGTTCGAGTTCTGAGCAGAGTCTGTGCAATAAATGGTGCAGTATCCACTGGGTTCACGCTGGAAGGTAGCAGTAATGCACACATTTGACTCGTTGCCTTGTCATGTGGGTCTTTCTTTTTCTCCTTTTTTCTCTTTAAATCTAGAACACGCTCTTTTCTTTCCCGAAATGTCGCAAACCAATAAATCCTGGCAGCTCAGTGTAAGCCAGTAATTCTTAAAAAGTACTTATTGTTGTCTTTCACCAAACCTGTCTCGAAATTAGTTTTGTTGGAGCGCTGAAGCCCCGGGAAATGTACTTTGTTTTGCTCTGACTCGCTTTTTTTGTTGTTGTTGTGATTCTGCTTTCACAGGAGTTTTTTGAGAATCCTGCTTTTCGCCCCGACGGCATGAAGCTCTACCCGACGCTGGTGATCCGTGGCACCGGTCTGTACGAGCTCTGGAAGACTGGAAGATACAAGAGCTACCCCCCCAGCACCCTCGTGGATCTGGTGGCCAGAATCCTGGCCCTTGTTCCTCCGTGGACACGTGTGTACCGTGTTCAGAGGTAATTTTCTGTGGTGGGCCTTCTCTATTGATTTATCGCACTTGGAGGGAGTCTCGCTTTAATTACAGCAAGGTCTGACTCAGCCTTTTATTATTTTTCAGCCTTAATCGTTAATGCACTTAAAGATTTTTGAAACTGCTTCTTCTCTGTTCAGAATGGGAAATGCCAGGTAGGAGGAGGAGCTGTTTCAATTGAGCTGCCTCTCTAATGGCACCCAGAAACTTCAGGGTTTCTGGAGGACTGGCTTTCGCTGCCAGTCAGACAAGGAGATAGGATGTGGCACACGTAGGGCTGTAGTGATACTGATGGATAATTGCCTCTTGACTGCAGGTGAAGTTTCCTGTATTTCTTGCAGGATCTGCAAGGTGTGTCATTTTTCTTGGCTGTAGAGGCTTCCTTTCTTTCCCCGAGGGCGTTGCAGGGGGTTCAGAAACGTACAAGGGTTGGGATGTGCCTTTATTTCCGGCACTCACCTCCCAGGACGACAGATAATACTTCCATTTAGAGCTGGGTTTTCACTGTGGGCTCTTCCTGGGATTATTTTTCTTCTCTTATCTCCTACCTCAGTCTGAGATGAGGAAGGGAGGCTGGAGCCTATTCTTGCATGTGCAGACAATACCCACTTGGCTTCCAGCTACACGAGCTGGAAGGGGTGCCAATGCCTCGCTCTCCAAGCACGTGCAGAATGAGGAAGCCCTTCTGTGTTAGATCTCACCTGCCCAGGCTCCTGTAAGGCATTTGATCTTGTGCCCTGTTAGAAATAAGGTGGAGGAGAAAAACATAGAATCATAGAATCCTTTGGTTGGAAGAGACCCTTGGGATCATCGAGTCCAACCATCAGCCCCACTCTACAAAGTTCCCTCCTACACCAGATCCCTCAACCCCACATCTCATCTACTCTTAAACACAGTCAGGGATGGTGGAGAAGAAAGTGGCTGAAGGCAAGAAACACAAGGTAGCTTTGACAAAGAAAGTGGGGACTCAGGATTATTAGTGGAGTTTCTCAAACATCCATTCAGAAACTTATCTTGCTCAAAATTGCATTTATTTACAATGACACAAAATGCAGGGCATTGAAGAAACCTTGCAGGGCTGGTGGGCATCGTTGAAGGGGAGAGAGTGTACCAGCAGGATCTGGTGGTGGTTGGAGCTGGAGTGATGGGGATGGGATGGGATGGGATGGGATGGGATGGGATGGGATGGGATGTAGTCCAGGGAAGTTTGGGATGAGATGCAATGGGATGCAGTTCAGGGAGATTTGGGATGAAATGGGATGCAGTTCAAGGAGGTTTGGGATGGGATGAGATGCAGTTCAGGAAGGTTTGGGATGGGATGAGGTGCAGTTAAGGGAAGTTTGAGGTTAAACTTGGGGGGAGAGGGTTTGCTGTGAGTCATGAGATCACCATGTAAAAACAGCAGAGGAGGAAAAGTTCTTCATGTCTTGCTCTACAATAACAATAAGTCACTGGTGGATGCAGCAGTGAAAAGCATTTTTTTTGAGAATAACTCTTTGTAGAGATAAAAGTAGTAGTCCACAACCAGACAAGGCTTTGGTAAGACCTGGTGTGGAATAATCCCCATCTTCAAGAGAATGAACTGTAGAAATATAGAATCATAGAATCATCCAGGTTGGCAGAGACCCTTGGGATCATGGAGTCCAACCATCAGCCCTACTCTACAAGTTCTCCCCTACACCAGATCCCTCAACACCACATCCAACCTACTCTGAAACACAGTCAGGGATGGGGACGCCACCCCCTCCCTGGGCAGCTGATTCCACTGACTGACCACTCTCTCTGGGAAAAACCTTTTCCTCATGTCCAGCCTAACCCTGCCCTGCTGCAGCTTGCAGCCATTCCCTCTCCTTCTATCTATATGTGCAGAGGAGCATGAGTCTTTTGTTTGAAGAATAGATGGGGACATAAATGACCTCTGTGAATCTATGAGAGAAGGAAAATAACCTTTTAGGAAATAAGAACCTTAATTTGGACAGAAGACAAGAAAATAAGAGGTGGCCTTGCATAAAATGAGGCAGGAAACTGAGGATTTTCAGTCTGGACTGAGATTCTGGTGTAACTTTCCAAAGGTATCAAAGCAGAAGAGAAGCTAAACATGAGTACAGTGAAGCTTCATTAGGTTTATGGACGGGGTTGTGCTCCAATGCCTGTAGTAACAGACACGGTTTCAATGACCAGGAGATCCTTTCTTCAGATCTTTGTTACTATGAGAACCTGGTGGTTGTAGCTGAGCTCTGAGAAGAAGGATGTGATGGTGATGAAGGTGGCACACCATGGCTTATGGGCAGTTTCTACTTTATATTCCCCCGGACTTTTCACATCATAGACTCACAGAATGGTTTGGGTGGGAAGGGACCTTAATGGTCATCCAGTTCCAACCCCCTGCCCTGGGCAGAGACACCTCCTACCACACCAGGTTGCTCAAAGCCCCCTCCAGCCTTGAACACTTCCATCACTTGTAGGAGCATTATTAAGGCAAAACTTTTAACCCTGCACATCATCATTAAGATAATAATCATTAAGAGTAGATTAGATGTCTGTAGATTAGTAGTAGATTAGTAGTAGATTAGAACACCTGGAGGCGTTCCTGAGTGACCTGCTCTGGGTGTTCCTGCTCCAGCAAGGGGTTGGACTGGAGGAGCTTTCAAGGTCCCTTCCAATCCCTGAGATTCTGTGATTCTGGCAATTTGCACATTAACTCAAATAAGGTCGGGATTTAATCCCCCGTATCCCTGAATTTGTTCAGCATTTTAACAAGTCCTACAGCCACTGGTACAGTGCTGTCTTGTGGCTCTTCAAAGCAGGCAGGCAGTGTGTGATGCACACAGGGGACTCAGTTAAATACTCCAACATCATCTGAAGCAGGGATGGAAAACCTATTTCTGGCTTTCTTTTTCTTAAAAAGCTTGGTTTTTTCACATTCATATTTTAATGTAGTTTGCTCCCCAGCAGGCAGAAGAGAGAGGCTGGAGTTACTGTATGTTGTAATCTGCCTTTTATTTGCAGTATTTAATTTACTGTTTCAGAGCAGACTCTGGATTTAGCTAAAGACCTGGTACTGGAAGATGTCAGGATGTTTTATCTGTGTCCCTGTAGGGAAAATACATGCAGCCTGACTTTTTGGAGCCGTTCCATAATGAGAAGAAAGGCGTTTGGTGAGATTATCACTGGAGATCTAACATACCCTGACGAAAATGCCCTTCTCCTCTAGAGTGTCCTTTAGTCACGATGTGAAGTGCTCATTTCCCCTAATTGAAGCTTTTTGGAGTCTGTTGTGTTGGCTCTGCAGTGTCTTATTTACTCAAAGAAAATCCACTGAATAAATGAACTGGTTAGCTAATTGGCTTTTGCCTGGGTTTTTTGGCTTGCGAGTGGAAGAGGAGAGGAATTTTTCGTAGCCCCTTTGGCTTCATAGAAGGAAGCGGAGGGAAAGCTGGGGAGGAAAGTGAAGCACAGGGCCTGTGTTATAGTGGAAAAAAAGTTGTACTGGAACTGGAGTGTGGTGCTGAAATGGGAGGAGAATCCTGGAGTCCCAGAGCTCTTTGTTTTCATTCTTAACTGTGAAGGAAAACTGCTTTTCTTGCCCCCCTCCCACCCCCTCTTGCCGGTGTCTCAGACTTCTACAAGGTTGAAGAGGCACAAGGATCAGGCCTTTAGGACCCTTGAAGAGCTTTATCTTTCATCCAGCTACTGCCAAAAATAGTAATTGTTAATGGGGGCCGTGGTGTGAATGCAAGTCCTCGAGGAACTGAATAGATCAATTAATACATTTTCCAGAGGTCATGAGACAGCTGCTAGATGGTGATGACTTTCAATCACCACTGAACCAAGATGGATTAAGTTAATTACATTACCAATTCCCTGAACTGTTCCATTCTCTGCGTGGCTTTTTGTGATATTCTGTTCCTTACTCTGTTGAATTCTTGCATAGATAAAGCAAAAGGAGGAATGCTCACCAAGGAATGCTTGAGCCCTGTTTTGAGACCAACCTGTTGTACAAATTACTCAGTATCTTTCCTGGTTGTATAGTTCTCTAGAATCATAGAATGGTCAGAGTTGGAAGGGACCTTAAAGATCATCCAGTTCCAAGCCCCTGCCCTGGACAGGGACACCTCCCACCACACCGGGTTGCTCAAAGCCCCATCCAACCTGGCCTTCAACCCCTCCAGGGATGGGGCAGCCACAACTTCCCTGGGCAACCTGTTCCAGGGTCTCACCAACCTCACATCAAAGAATGTCTTTCTAATATCTAATCTAAATCTCCCCTCTTTAAATTTAAAACCATTACCCCTCATCCTATCGCCACACTCCCTGACAGTCCCTCTCTGGCTCTCTTGTAGCCTCTTCAGATGCTGGAAGGGGCTCCAAGGTCTCCCTGGAGCCTTCTCTTCTCCAGGCTGAACAACTCCAACTCTCTCAGCCTGTCCTAATAGAAGAGGTGCTCCAGCCCTCTGAGCATCTTCGTGGTCCTCTGCTGGACCCATTCCAACAGGTCCTTCCTGTGCTGAGGACTCCAAAGCTGGAGACAGTGCTCCAGGTGGGGTCTGAGGGTGCTTGGATTACACGATGGTGCAGTGGGGGGGGTGCCACCAGCACCAGGGCTGTCAGGGTGGAGCTTGAGCAGGGAGAGGAAGAAGCATGTGGAATCTCCAAATTGGAAGAGTCTGGCGTTAGGTAGAAGGTTGGTGGGTGTGGCTCGTGTTCTCCCATGTTTCTTTTTCAGCTCAATCTGGAGGCATAAATCCTCCTCTCCTGAAGGGATAGTACCCTGCCTTCGTCATCTCTAGTGGGACAAACTGCTCTGGAAGGCAGCGGAGAGGCCAAACCTGGTCTTACTTCCAAATGAATTAATTCTTACTTCTCCCTTGGAGAACTGAAGGAGGGAGTTCTGCCATTTGCAGACTCGTGATTTACATTCCCGTAGGAAGGCCCTAAACTTTCTGGCTGGGCTTTGCTGCAAATCATTTGCTAAACAGAACTTTTTCCCTTTGAAGCACTCGGCATCCCATATAATATAAAAATGTTCTGATTCTGATGAATTTTCCCTGTTGGACATTCAACTCAGAGACTGCAGAATGACACGGTCTGGTTCCCAATTGCTGGTCCTCAGCCACAGATACCGTGAGGAACATCTGACCTGGAGTCCCAGGCTCAGCTGGAAGATCCTTTTTTCCCCCAGACTCCCAAGTAAAGTACTGAGAGCAAAATTAGAACCTATTTCTTAAGACTGTAAAAGCTTTTTTACTGAAGTAGAATCTGTAGCTTTTTCCCCCTTCATTTTTCTCCTGCTTTTAGTTGTGTTTTGCCTGTGCTATTTCTAGTTCAACCAAAGACTCGAAACAAAGGTAATTCCCTTAAGTTCTGTGGTCTGCTCTTTGGGGTCTTGGCCTGGATGACTGTGATTGTGCTTTATGGTGTATCATCCGCTAATGCAGTTGTTTGAGGTTTTTCTTTTCCCTCTCATGTGCAGAGATATCCCAATGCCACTGGTCAGCTCTGGAGTGGAGCACGGGAACCTGCGAGAGCTTGCCCTGGCCAGGATGAAAGATCTCGGGACACAGGTGAAATATTTGTCACTTGGTACAGAGGGAGGGCGTGATGGCTTTGCATGAATCATAGAATCCTAGAATCATTCAGGTTGGCAGAGACCCTTGGGATCATCCAGTCCAACCATCAGCCCTACTCTACAAGTTCTCCCCTACACCAGATCCCTCAACTCCACATCCAATCGACTCTGAAACACAGTCAGGGATGGGGACTCCACCCCCTCCCTGGGCAGCTGATTCCACTGACTGACCACTCTCTCTGGGAAAAACCTTTTCCTCATGTCCAGCCTAACCCTACCCTGCTGCAGCTTGCAGCCATTCCCTCTCCTTCTAGCGCTCATTGCCCGTGAGAAGAGACCAGCACCAACCTCTCTGCAATGCCCTTTCAAGCAGTTGGAGAGAGGGATGAGGTCTCCCCTCAGCCTCTTCTTCCTCACACTAAACAATCCCAACTCCCTCAATGGCTCCTCATAAGCCTTATTCTCCAGGCCCTTCCCCAGCTCCGTGTCCCTCCTCTGCACTCGCTCCAGCCCCTCCAGATCTCTCTTGTGCTGAGGTGCCCAGAACTGGACACCAGACTCAAGGGGTGGCCTCCCCAGTGCTGAGCACAGGGGGACAATCACCTCCCTGCTTCTGCTGGTCACACTATTCTTTATGCAAGCCAGGATGCCCTTGGCCTTCTTGGCCACCTGGGCACACTGCTGGCTCATGTTCAGCCCCTTGTCACCCAGCACCCCCAGGTCCTTTTCTGCCAGGCAGCTCCAGCCACACTGCCCCAAGCCTGTAGCCATCCATGGGGTTGGTGTGGCCCAAGGGCAGGACCTGGCACTTGGCCTCGTTGAAGGCCATGCCATTAACATTGGCCCATCTATCCAGTCTATCCCAGTCCCTCTGTAGAGCATCCCTGCCCTCAAGCAGATCAACACTCCCACCCAACTTGGTGTCACCTGCAAACTCACTGACAGTGTTTTCTATGTCCCTATCGACATCATCAATGAAGATATTAAAAAGGAAAGGCCCCAGCACTGAGCCCTGAGGAACCCCTTGTGACCGGCCGCCAGCTGGATTGAACTCCATTGAGCACCACCCTTTGGGATCCTCCTTCCAGCCAGTGCTGGATCCAGCAGATCCTACGCTCATCCAGGCCATGAGCAGCCAGTTTTTCCATGAGAATGTGGTGGGGGACAGTGTCAAATGCTTTGCTAAGATCCAGAAATATTATATCCACTGTCTTCCCCCCATCCAACAATCGGGTCATCTTATCATAGAAGGAGATCAGGTTGGTCAGGCAGGACCTGCCTTTCATAAACCCCTGCTGACTAGGCCTGATCCCCTGGTTGTAGCAGAGAGGAAAGTAATGACCAGAAAACACACAATAAGAGCCAGATTTCCTGCTGAACTAAAGCCACCTCCAAATGTCTTTCAAAAAAAAAGCCTGTTAATGACTAGAAAGCACCTTGATGATACTTGTGAAAAGCTGGTTTTGTTTGGTTGATTTTTAGCTGAGCGCTTTCGCCCTTCCCGAAGGTGCTTGGTAACTGGTTTGTGATATTCCAGTTTTGTAGCAGAATGAAACCCTTAAACCAGAGAGAAGGCAGGACAGTTTCTTTTTAATTTGTGCTATTAGAAATTCTCCTTCCTTTCTCTTTCCCACGCATGCAGCTATTTGACAGAACAATTGGGAGAGAAGCTCTTAGTCTGAGGCCAGAGAAATCTTGCAGGAGAGATTTCAGCACAAACAAATGAGACTTGATATTTCTAAGGTCAAATAAAAATATGAGTGGGGGTGGAGAGGAGAGGGAGGAGGGGGAGGGAGGAATTGCATTTGTACTTGAAGTCAGGGGGAGGTACCTCTACCCAGTCTTGGTTTTTCTCGGAAGGTCACTGCTGCAGTCGTCATTCTCGGTGCCCCCCACAGTCTGTGCTGACACTGCTCTGTGTCTGAACCTCCCTCTGAAACCCAGTTATCAGCCACGGTTTGCAAATCCTCCAGCAAAGTTATGCCCAAATTCTGCCTTTCTTGGGGTGTTTCTTCCTAGACAAAACATCACCCAAACGCCACGCTCCTTGAGACCATTCCAAAGAGCTTTAAGTGCTTTGGTGTCCCGGTGTTCAGGCAGGGGCCAGTCTTCACCACAGCTCTTCCAGATATCCCTGTTGGGATTTGGTGCTCCCTCTTTCTAGCTGACAGTTCCTTAAAGAGCTTTTAAGACATTACTGCATCCAGCAGTAGTAAAGTCTTCAGCTTTTGTGTGTGTGCCTGGGGTACCACGGCAACTTATGCTGCTGACCAGTAGTTTTGGTATTTAACGTGGGTAGTTCTCCAGGCTGCGTCCATCTCCTTGCTGCTTTTGCCATCTCACTTGGATCTTGCAGTCCCAGTGCAAAAGATCAGATGAGGAACTCCAGACTGTCTTCTTTCCATTCCACTTAATCTCTCCTAAGCCGATGCCCTGGACGTTCTCCTTAAATCGTTCCTCCCAGTCTCTCTCCAGTAGCGAGCTGGGATGTGGCAGACAGCATTGCCAGCCACAAAAGCTTCTGTCCCCCCTGCTGACTTTTCACTTCAAAACCAGGCAGGGGAGACAACCTCCGTGGTGCAGCTGAGCCTTTTCAATCGAGCTCTGTAGGGCTACTAGTGAACTCTTCCCCGGGTTTGATACTAAAGCCACATCGTTTGGTCTGAACCAGAGCAAGACCAGCTGGATGAGCAGGGATGGCTGATCCATGGCAGCCAGGGCTGAGCTGAACCATTAAAGGGCTTGTCAGCCTGGCAGTCATCGCTTTTAGAAGAACCAAATCTGTAAATCTCTCTGCTGTGCAGATGATTATAGATTTTAATTTAGTGAGGCAGAAACACTGCAGCTGGTGGGATGAGGAACCAAACAGTCTGCTGCAATACAGCTTGAAATGTGAGGTGCTGCTGTGTTCTTCTTGTGGCATAGGAGAAAATTATAAATACCCTCTTGTCCCTCTTGAAAAGGGAGAAGAAAAGGCCAAAGCAAGGAAAGAACCTGTAGGAATCTTACATACTTGCAAGCTCAATAGTAAAGATCAGGAAGCTCTGGCAGCTCCATCTTTGGGGACTGGCTTGGTGAGGAATGCCTTTGAGGGACGGGGATCAGTCATGTCAAGGCTGCAGCTTCTGTCTCTGGTTCTTCAAAAGAAATTCTTCTTGAGAAGCCTTGTTGGAGGGACCAGGTACTGGCCTTTGTGATTGCCAGCCACTGAGTGCAGTGGAGATACGCAGTTCAGACACGGCGTTTTAAAGCATCAGCCCAGAAATACACATGGCCTTTTTCAGTTCTTCATGAGCCGTGGGTATTTCCCTGGCTTTTACTGCCCTGTTTGTGTTGCTGGCAAATTGTCAACCAGAGAGTTGTAGAATCATAGAATGGATAAAGTTGGAAGGGACCTTCAAGATCATCCAGTTCCAACACCCTGCCCTGGGCAGACACACCACCAAGCCCCCTCCAACCTGGCCTTCAACCCCTCCAGGGATGGGGCAGCCACAGCTTCTCTGGGCTTCTCTGGGCAATCTGGGCCAGGCTCTCACCACCTCACATCATCTCTCCCCAGATCTCATCTCAGTCTCCCCTCTTGCAGGGTCAAACCCTTCCCACTCCTAGGGCTCCCCTCCCTGATCAGGAGTCCCTCCCCAGCTTTCCTGGAGGGACTGGAAGGAGCTCAATGAGGTCTCCCTGGAGCCTTCTCTTCTCCAGGCTGACACCCCCCCTCCCCAGCTCTCTCAGCCTGTCCTCCCAGCAGAGGGGCTCCAGCCCTCCCAGCATCTCTGTGGCCTCCTCTGGCCCCACTCCAACAGCTCTACGTCCCTCTGATGTTGGTGGCCCCAGAGCTGGAGGCAGCACTGGGGGTTTGTCTCCCCAGAGCAGAGCAGAGGGGCAGTATCCCCACCCTGGCACTGCTGGTCACGCTGCTGGGGATGCAGCCCAGGGTGCAGGGAGGCTTTCTGTGCTGCCAGCCCACGTTGCCAGCTCATGTTGAGCTTCTCATCCCCCAACACCCTTAAATCCTTCTCCTCAGGGCTGCTCCTGACCCGTTCCCTGCCCAGCCTGGATCTGTGCTCGCAGATTGCCCTGACCCAGGAGCAGGACCTTGCACTTGGCCTGGCTGAACTTCATGAGGTTTGCATGAGCCCACCTCCACCTCTCCAGCCTGTCTAGAACCTGCTACAACAGCGAATTCTGGTTTTACCACAGCCCACTCTAAAAAACAAACACAGCCCCCACTTTTTTGTACTAGTTGGGGGGTTGTCACTTTATGTGGATAATGGAATGAGGACGGGGCGTGAGATAGAGGGTCCTTGTTCTGGGTGCTCTGGGATTCTGTGTGAATTGGGTTTTCACACGTTCATTCCTGGTCTAAAAGTCTGGCTTTTGGAAGTTCACAGGCAGGTTGGCAGTGCTGCTGTTGGAGCAATGGTAGCCCGTTGGTGGAGCTTCTCCTCCTTCCCACATGGAAGGAGACAAGTGTTTGCATCTCAGCTGCTTTGGGTAAAACTATTGTGGCTGCACTTTGGTGGCAAAAGTTGGGTTAAGCTTAAAATTGGCCTTTCCACTAAACACACGAAATCGTGGATGCTCCCAGTCCCCGGCACTGGGAGTGCTGGTACAATCACAGCCCTTTGCTTAAGGAATGGGTGCCCACTGGCTTTGCTGAGGAGCACAAAAGCTTTTGCAAGCCAAACCCCATCTCTCCAGCGTGGAGTGTCTCCTCCGCTGTCTGCCTCCTGGGGGAGGAGAGATTTCTTTTGGCTCTCTCTTTTTTCTCCATCACTGGTGGACTCTGTGGACTCCAGATCAGTGTTAGCTCTACTTTCTGATATTTGGGTAGGACTTCTTTAGCAATTGTCATTCAAAAGCCAGTAAAGGGTTGCCAGGATTCAAAAACTGGCATTTTAAAGCCTCTCTGGTGCCTGAGGGTAGATTTTGCCAACGTTTCCCGATGTAAGGTAAAAATGGATTGTGTCAAAGTCTGTTTTTTCCCCTTCTGTTGTTCTGGCCTGTGTGTTGACTTTGCCTCCAGCCCCTGCTGTGTGTGAATCAAAGGGTATGTTTCCCCACCAGCCGTAGTGGTCGCTTAGTGAATGGATTCTTGCCAGCATGGCTTTCCATTTAGCACCAAGAGCTCTTTCTGAGCTGTATTAGGGATGGATCGGTGAGCGGTTTTCTTTCCAAGCCTACCCATTTGAAATTCATCCCTGCAACTTCATGCTATTACAGTTGAGTTTTGAACCCAATGGGTGGCTGGAAATCTGTGTGTTTCAGAGCTTAATGGTTTTCTCCTGTGTAATTTCCACCACCCCCTTTCCCCCTCCCGCTTCCTTTCTCTTCCCAGTGTCGTGATGTAAGGACAAGAGAGGTTGGAATTCAAGAAATCCACCATAAAGTGAGACCATATCAGGTAAGATTTGTCTTTGTTTGGTTTTTTCCTAGGATCTTGTTTCAGACAGAATCTGTGACATGGGTTTGGTGTGGAGGCGTTGGGACCCGTTTGTTGCACCTCCAACCCTGCGGTTCCCCTTTGTAGCTGGATCCAATTTTCCCTTTATTTTCACAGCAGCTTTGGGTGTCTTTTGTTGGAGCAGAGTCACAGGTTGAAATTTATGGACCAACATGTTCAATAAACTCTTGGTGTTTGCGCTGCTGCAACAAAAGGAGCTGCTCTTTCTTTCTTCCTGCTTCTCCACCTGCCCTTTTCTAACTCCTGTTACAAACTGGGATTTGGAAAAGTATGGAACACAGAGTGTGTGCCTGTTGAGCGGGAGGAAACCTTTAGTAAGGTCAATTTACAGCCTTTTTTGGGTTGTTTTTCCAATGTGCATCTTCAAATAAGCAAACAGTATTTTGAGACTGTTTAGTGTGAGGAAGAGGAGGCTGAGGGGAGACCTCATCCCTCTCTCCAACTGCTTGAAAGGGCATTGCAGAGAGGTTGGTGCTGGTCTCTTCTCACGGGCAATGAGTGATAGAAGGAGAGGGAATGGCTGCAAGCTGCAGCAGGGTAGGGTTAGGCTGGACAT
The DNA here is from genome assembly GCA_013400555.1 of Jacana jacana. NCBI lineage: Eukaryota > Metazoa > Chordata > Aves > Charadriiformes > Jacanidae > Jacana > Jacana jacana. The sequence goes on along the minus strand of VZTM01002887.1, from coordinate 77,252 downwards.
GAGGCAAGAATTCTTCCCAGCAAGAGTGGTCAGAGCCTGGACTGGGCTGCCCAGGGAGGTGGTGGAGTCCCCATCCCTGACTGTGTTTCAGAGTAGATTAGATGTGGTGTTGAGGGATCTGGTGTAGGGGAGAACTTGTAGAGTAGGGCTGATGGTTGGACCTGATGATCCCAAGGGTCTCTTCCAACCTGAATGATTCTGTGATTCTATGATTCTATGAAATGTGAGCCACTAAACTGGGGTTAGGCTTTCTATAGAGGTTCCTAACAGAGGTCCTCTCTTCCTTTGGAAGCTCCACTGATTATTTAGGCTTCAAAGAGGCTCTGAGTTCAGTGCCAGAACTAATGTTCTGAGTTTGGCATCTGAAAGATGTTCTCCCTTTGCAAATCCGAAATCTGTGCTTCTCCTGCCATTATGGGAGTGCCAGCACTTCCCATCTTGGGAAACTGGGAGTAACATATATCAGTGTATAACAATCCCAACGAAATTACCTTGTTCTTAGTGGATTTGGGGGAGGACTGAGGCTGTATGGACTCGTTTGGGCATAGGATGAGGTGACGTGTCTCCTGTGCTACGTGTTGCCCCGTCTGCGGTCACCCCACGACGGGGCTTCCAAAGGCCCCTCTTGTCGGCAGCGCCAATCGAATTTAAATTGTAAATTTCTCGAGGAGTTAGCAAATAGCTTATCACAGGGTTTTCAAAGCAACATTATGTTGAAAATTCCCCTTTGTTAAACTCATCTGTCTGAGTGGCAGGAGGATGTCATTATGTAGTCTTAGCAAAATTTATCGTGACAGCAAAGCAGGAGGCGTATTCCGAGGACGGTGTGAGTTTTCCTGCGCTTTAGACTAGTGACGAGGCACGATGTTTTCCTTGGCTTCCCAAGTAAACAGCACATCCTCCCGTCACATCTGAGATAAATTAACTGCTTGCTGTAATTACTTCCACTTTCCCCACCCTCTTTCAGTTCAGGATCAGTGGGCTCTGTGTATTTTCGTACTGGCTGCGGTGGGTCTGCTTTTAAAAGCTGGGTGGTGTTTCGGTGGTTTGTTTATGGTTTTTTCAGGTGGGAATTCCCATTTCAGTGGGAATTAGGTGACCTGTCTGTAGCTGCTTATTTCCAGTTCTCTCTCTGAGCTGCCTTTTCAACTCATGGCCTTTCTCAATAGCGGTGGAAGGTATATTTGCTTGCTCTTCCAATGGCCCAGGCTGCTGAGTGCTACCTCAGAGCCCTAAAAATGCTCTAATGAATTGGTGCTGGGAAGAGCCCTTGGACTGATGGGGTTGGACAGGGGGGCAATGGCAGCTCAGTTACCGTGTGAACCTACATTCCTCTTACAAACCTGCATTCCTCTTAGAGCAGAAAGTGTAAGAGGTAGAAGCTGCTGTTCTTGCCAAGCCTGTGCGTGCTGGGGGTTGTACCAAGGCCGTGACCACAATGTAGAGCGTTAGTGGGGATTTTAGGCTGGGAGTAGATGGTTTAGGTTGAATGTAATCTGCAACTGGGTTTTCCCTTTGTTTGTCAAAGTGAGTTTAAGGCGGGTTGTGCCAGACACCTGATAGGATTCCATACAGAAATGGTGACCCACGCCGGTGAGAGTCGTTCTTACCCAGCGTATTGGGATGGTTTAAGGACCAGGGACTGACACTGGGGACATTCAGGGTGGCTTTTGTCATGTATACCAGTATCCCAGAAGGAAAAGGCTTTGACCATCTCATAGAATCATAGAGAATTCTCCAGGTTGGAAAAGCCCTTTCAGATCACTGAATCCAACCATCAACCCAACACTGACAAAAGCCACCACTGATCCATGTCCCTCAGCACCTCCAGGGGTGGTGACTCCACCACTGCCCTGGGCAGCCTCTGCCAAGGCTTCACAACCCTTTCCATGAACAAATTGTTCCCAATCTCCATCCTAAACCTCCCCTGGTGACACTTGAAGCCGTTTCCTCTTGTCCCATCACCTGTTGCTTGGGAGAAGAGACTGACCCCCCCTGGCTATCCCCTCCTTTCAGGGAGTTGGAGAGAGTGAGGTCTCCCCTCAGCCTCCTTTTCTCCAGGATAAACACCCCCAGCTCCCTCAGCCGCTCCTCACAAGACTTGTGCTCCAGACCCCTCACCAGCTCCATTGCCCTTCTCTGGTCACCCTCCAACCCCTCAAGGTCTTTCCTGTCATGAGGGACCCAAAGCTAGACCCAGTCGTCAAAGTGGGGCCTCACCAGTGCCCAGTACAAGGGGACCATCACTACCCCTGTCCTGCTGGCCACACTATAGCTGATAGAGAGCAGGATGCTGGTGGCCTTCTTGACCACCTGGGCACACTGCTGGCTCATGTTCAGCTGACTGTCAACCAACACTCCCAGGTCCTTTTCTGCTGGGCAGCTCCAGCCACTCTTCCCCCAGCCTGGATCATCCATGGGGTTGTTGTGACCCAAGTGCAAGACGTGGCCTTGTTGCACTTCACACTATTGGCCTCAGCCCATCCATCCAACCTGTCCAGATCCCTCATGAGTCCCTGAAAACCCTTTGGGTTGAAAACCCAGGACCCTCTGTGCTCAAGGAAGTGGTGGAAACAAAAGACTCAATCTAGCAGGGAATTTTCTGAGCAGATGATGTTCTCTGGTAAATGGTTCTGGTGCTGTAAAAATGCACACAGTACAAAGCCTCCTGGTGAAGGTTCCTGTGGTCTTGCTTCATCTCTCTCTACAAGTGGCTTTCAAAGTGGCCATGGGCGTAACAGGGCATGGGGTCCCTGTGGGAGGACAAGCAATGGCGCCAGGTTTTCTTTTGTCCTCAGGAGAAACCAGGAGTTCTCCAATTTTGCCATTTTGAATTCTTAGTACAGCAGTGTTTAATAATGTTTTCTGCTTTCTTTATACCTCAGTGGTAAGCTTCAACCTTTTCCATGTAGGAAACTGACTGCAGAATCCAGGCATTTACGAAATCTCCTGCTCTTTTATTTTCCCACACATTTCCTTTTCCCTCCTGGTGTTACATCCCCGACGGTGGATGGGCATCAGCGTGTGGCAGCCACCCTGACACACAAGCTGGAGAGGAGTTCTTGCTCCTGGAGAACTTGGCACGTTGGCAGACGTCTGCTTTGGGCGCTGGACGTCAGCCTGGAAATGAGCCTCGTTGTGCAGTCAGCCGGGGATTTAATTGTGAGGCTCCGTGGTGGAGTGGAGCAGGCAGGCGACAGGATCCCGTGTGGCTTTTCTGTAAACAAATCTTTAATTCATGGATTTTGGGGTGTTAGAGAATTTGCAGGAAAAAAACCCACCAAAATTACTGAAAGTCCTTTGCTTTAGTCTTTATAATAGCACTGAGAAGAGCGTGGTGAGTTGTACACAGGGATCTAGCCTCTCTGGTAGAAACACCAGCGTGGTGCTGGTGCACAGGGCACCTGCTGGTGCTTTGCATTCACAGAATCTCAGGGATTGGAAGGGACTTTGAAAGATCATCTAATCCAATCCCCTGCCAGAGCAGGAATTCCCATTTGAGTTCCTGAAGTCAAAGGAGTCTGTTCAAATGACGGCGGGTCTATGTCGGTGATGGTTTCATTCAGATCAGGGATGCGCTTTTGAGGCAAGTCCTCCAGTTCTTCCCCACTTTGAAGGCCTCAGGAAGCAGGGAAACCTGGTTTCTCTTGGATTAATTTAGAAAGCACCTTCCAGGAGCACACCTATGGTACGGCACCCGGTGATGGGTGCCTGATTCGTGGGCTGAGACCAGGACTAGCCTCTTCTGAAACCCTCCCAACATACACTGGGTTGTCATCGGGCTCTCAATGTTGCAAACTGTTCCACCAGCATGGAATCATAGAGTTGTCCAGGTTGGAAGGGACCTTTCAGCTCATCAGGTCCAACCATTAAGCCAGCACTGACAGAACCCATCACTAAACCACATCCATATTGCTGTCACTCCTCTCTCGAGCCAAGCCATTTGGGAAAGCATTGTCATCTGCTTAACAGCCAGTTGTTACAGGTGGGCAAGAGAGTCCCTACGGCAAGGATGGGCAGCTATGTCAGCCATACTGAAGCAGTTCAGAATGCAGAGTGACTCCCTGTGTCACCAGAGATGTGACATTCTCATCATCAGCTACAGATTACATCAGATTAACTCGGTGCCAGCTCTGCTACAGATAAACACAGCCACCGTCCTGTGAGGTTTGATGGTTTGGTCAGGTCTCACGTTGCCATAAGGGAGTCTCAGCTTGGGTCCTGGGTCTGTTCCTTGGTGATGGTAGGTCAAGATTGTCTGAAAAAGGAGGTTTTGTTCTGCCCTCTTACCTACCATCTCTTCATAGCTTCTAGGCACTTTGCAAAAGTAATTTCTTCCACCCAAGCACAGTTTTCGTTGTATTCTCCACAGCCACCCATCTCTCGGGTCACTTTTCCCTTCCACTTGTTGTGGTCTTCAGAGCTGCCTTGGCCTAGTCATCAAAAACTGGGTTTGAGGCAGGTCTTCTGTTGTTACTGGTCAGTTCTCGGGGTGCTTGTCTGGGTGGTTTTGGTGCCTTCAGTGCTATTTGAATGGATAAGAAAACCCTTCCTGCTGATTCTGTAAAGCACATGTGTGATTTCTGGTGTGTTCCAAAAATGTTAAGGGCTCAGTACTCACTCAGCTTCAGCTCTTTCACCTCCTGTTTGCTCCTGTCGGTAGATCCTGTGCTGACTGGAAGGAACTGATTGGTAACGAGTAAAGAAGTTGACTGCTGCTTAGAAGACCCATGCTCTATAGAAATCTCAAGCCATTTCTTCTGCAGAGCAGTAGAGACGTGGACCTAAGTCTGGGTTTTAGAAAGGCAGGGGCAAAACCACTCCTTCTGCATCGGTGACTTTGTAAACGGAGCGGAATTTCAATGAGAACGAGTCCCCTGATCAGTGGCAAGAGTTGCCCACATCCACCCCACTCTTCCCCTTGATCTTGCCATGATTGTGAAACCAGAGTAACTCAAGAAGCATAGGGTTTGGGTTTCTGACTTAAAAACAGGTAACCAGGTGGGTCCCCCAGGTGCTGGGAAGGTGGGAAGCAGGGATAGGAGACTGGTTCTGTCCCACTGGCAAGTACATTTCTATCAAAGGAGCCGCATGGTTTATCTTTAGTGTGGCTGCGGTAACCGCGGTTCTTTCCCGGTGCTGCTGAAATCCATCTAGGATTAAATTGGCCTTTAAGAAAGCACTTCATGTTTTCTCTGAATCATAATAGTTTATGGATCCATGAAATTGCTTTTGGTCTGTTCAACGTGTTGCTTACATGGTTTTGAAGAAGTTTTCCCTTTCTCTTTTCCTCCTCATCGTACTCGTCATCCTTTCTTCTCTTTGACCAGATCGAGTTAGTCAGAAGAGATTACGTGGCCAATGGTGGCTGGGAGACCTTCCTCTCCTATGAAGACCCAGAGCAGGACATTCTCGTGGGCCTTCTTCGGCTGCGGAAGTGTTCGGAGGAGTCGTTCCGGCCCGAGCTGAAAGGCGGCGTTTCCATCGTCCGGGAACTGCACGTCTACGGGAGCGTGGTCCCCGTCAGCAGCCGGGATCCTTCAAAGTTTCAGCACCAGGTACCTCGAGCCATCTTTATTCTTCGTCTGTGCCTCTGCCTTGCACCCTGTTCTTCCCCCCCCCCCCCCCGTCATTCTT
>VZTM01002887.1:21421-71586 GCA_013400555.1 Jacana jacana | reverse complement strand
ATAATCAGAGGAGTGTTTTAATTAATATCTGAGGTTCATTGGGTTGCTGGGATTGTTGTCTGCTGCAGTAGGAGCAGGATGGAATTTGAGACCTTTCTGAAATCGTGCTCCTGCTGAGCTTTGGCTGGTGTGGTCGTGTTTAGGAAGCTGCAACTGCTCTGAGCACACCTGAGCAGGTGGAGGGAGGTCATCCTTCCCCTCTGCTCTGCCCTGGGGAGGCCCCCTCTGGAGCACTGGGACCAGTTCTGGGCTCCCCAGTTCCAGAAGGACAGGGAACTGCTGGAGAGGGGACAGCAGAGGGACCACCAAGATGATGAGGGGCCTGGAGCATCTCTCTGCTGAGGGACCTGGGTATGTTCAGGCTGGAGAAGAGAGGGCTGACAGGGATCTGATCAACACCTTGAAATACTCCAAGGGGGGGTGTCAGGAGGATGGGGCCAGGCTTTGCTCAGTGGTGCCCGGGGACAGGACAAGAGGGAACGGGCACAAACTGGAACAGAAGAAGTTCCATCTCAACCTGGGGAGGAACTTCTTCCCTGTGAGGGTGGCAGAGCCCTGGCAGAGGCTGCCCAGAGAGGTGGGGGAGTCTCCTTCTCTGGAGACATTCCAACCCCACCTGGACACGTTCCTGTGGGACCTGCTGTGGGTGGGACCTGCTGTGGCAGGGGGTTGGAGGAGATGATCTCCAGAGGTCCCTTCCAACCCCATACCAGTCTGTGATTCTGAGTGCTGTCAGCCTCGCCTCATGCCTGCACAATGAGAGCTCTTGGATGCTGGGGCTCATTTGGCTTTCCAGCACTAAGCACCTTTGGTTCTGAAGTGTCTTTCCTTCAATGTCCTGTGGGGCACATCAGAATTCACTGAGCAAGAGCAAACCAAAAGGAGATACATACATTGTGTCTTCTGATTTCCTTCAGTAGAATGAATGTCACTTCTGACATGATTCCATACGGGAAGGTGAGATTTTCTTTGGTATTACCCAGTTCTCTTTCAAAGGCACATTGTGGAAGACATTCCTCCTACCAACCTGGCAGAAACCCAACTTGGGTTGTGAGATTTGTGTCGGTTTACGCGATGGGGGTGACTCCGGAGTCAAGTCCCTTAGTTGTGTCTGACAGTTTTTTGCTTCAGATACACCTTTGGAGGCTGGTTCATATAGATCTTAAAGCGAGTGAGAATGGAATGGGAAGCTGTGTTTCTAATTCATAGAATCATAGAATCATTCAGGTTGGCAGAGACCCTTGGGATCATCCAGTCCAACCATCAGCCCCACTCTACAAGTTCTCCCCTACACCAGATCCCTCAACACCACATCTCATCCATTCTGAAACACAGTCAGGGATGGGGACTCCACCCCCTCCCTGGGCAGCCCAGTCCAGGCTCTGACCACTCTTGCTGGGAAGAATTCTTGCCTCATGTCCAGCCTAACCCTACCCTGCTGCAGCTTGCAGCCATTCCCTCTCCTTCTATCGCTCATTGCCCGTGAGAAGAGACCAGCACCAACCTCTCTGCAATGCCCTTTCAAGCAGTTGGAGAGAGGGATGAGGCCTCCTCTTCCTCAAACTAAACAACCCCAACTCCCTCAATGGCTCCTCATAAGCCTTATTCTCCAGGCCCTTCCCCAGCTCCGTGTCCCTCCTCTGCACTCGCTCCAGCCCCTCCAGATCTCTCTTGTGCTGAGGTGCCCAGAACTGGACACCAGACTCAAGGGGTGGCCTCACCAGTGCTGAGCACAGAGGGACAATCACCTCCCTGCTTCTGCTGGTCACACTATTCTTTATGCAAGCCAGGATGCCCTTGGCCTTCTTGGCCACCTGGGCACACTGCTGGCTCATCTTCAGCCCCTTGTCACCCAGCAGCCCCAGGTCCTTTTCTGCCAGGCAGCTCCAGCCACACTGCCCCAAGCCTGGAGCCACCCATGGGGTTGTTGTGGCCCAAGGGCAGAACCTGGCACTTGGCCTCATTGAAGGCCATGCCATTAGCATTGACCCATCTATCCAGTCTATCCAGTTCCTTGCAGTGACTCCTGTGAAATGGCCCCTTCTCCCGCTGGTGCCTGCAACACGTGGCGGCTTGCGATGAGCAAAAAAAAATGAGAATTAAATTTCACCCTGGTAGGTTTTAAACCTTTAGAGTGAGCTTTTAAAAAAGCAATCCATCAGTTTGTCCTCTTCACCAGGAGCGCTCAGGGCCCGTGTTTTAAATTAACTTCCTTCTATTTATTCATCTTTCCCTGAGTGCAGGCACTGGGATGCGGTTTTGCTGATGTTCTGTGCCCATAGGCAGTGGCTGGGGGACCAGAACCCAGAAGTGGATGTTTCTGCTATGAAATAGTTAACACTTCTAAAAATCAGGAAGGAAAACGTAGTCCTATGAAGTATTTGAGGGAATAAAATATAATTTAAGACGAAAAAAAAAAGAGAGAGAAAATCAATTGAAAGCGGCCGACTCCAAACATTCAAATGGGCTGGAAATTGAAATTTCATGGCATGTGACGCACTGGTGCTCACTTGCAGTAGTCAGTGTTCAAGAGGTTAATCAGAAAGTGTTCTTCACAGTTGTGGGGGCAATTTCTGATTAGAAGGATGCTTTAGAGCCCAGATTTCTGTGTGTTATTTCACAACGCCGGCGAGTGTTCAGTGTTTGTAAGAATTAAATCACGGCTGCCTCAGCGCCGCCAGAGCCCCAGCCTGGGTGTCTTGTCAGGGCAACAGAGGATCAAAGAGCTGGGTACAATCCCTGCATCCTGGTGTTAGGAGGGAGTTAATCCCATCAATTATTCCCAGATACACAGGACAGTGGAGCTGTTAGAGTGGAAAGGCTCTTCCCTTGTTCTGAAGCGTTACCCTGATTCCGGCGGCACTCCTGCTGGGCCAGATTTCCAACCGTAAATAGAAGCGTGGATCTGGTCCAGGATAGGAACCTGTTCTGCTGCAAGAGGTTGGGAGAGGTGATTGCTGCTCAGGAGGGGTTATCTCAGCAGGGGCCGTGCTTTGGGAAAATCCATAACACTTTATTGTCATTTAGACAACCAGTTCTGTCACCTGATGTCCCCTCCCTGGAAAAGAGAATCAGGGCAAGCAAGGAAACACAAGGGTTGAAATAGAAATAGATTTATTATGATAAGGCAAAATAATTCACAATAATACTATAGAACCAGTATTAATATCAAGATTGATACACAAGAATTGTCCTCAGCCCATTCCATCAGCAGGAAGCTGGGCACTCCCAACTGGGGACAACTGATTGGGACCCTTCTAGCGCGATGGCTTCATGAGGAAGAGCTCAGGGGTCCGGCTCTGGGGCAGGGAGTTCCCTGGATCATGACCATCAAGGGAGAGCGAGCTACACAGCAAACTTTCTGATTTATATTGAATGTAACGTTCACAGTATGGAAGAATCCTGTTGGCCACCCTGGGTCCAGCGCCCAGGCCTTGCTCCTCCTCATCCCAGCACCAGGCAAGGCTTGAAAACAGTAAGACCCTGAATCCCACATCCCCTAGCTGGCTGTAAAGTCAACATTTCACAAATTCACACACTAAAATCTTCCAAAAGTGCACTTTTCCCCGGCATTAGAAGAGAAATGAGTCCCGTGTTGCTCAACCTGGGACAGCAGGGTAGACTTTTTCTGGAATTGTGGGATTCTCAATGGATTTAACTTGGTTCTGTTCCTGCCCTGGAGAAGCAGTCGGGCACTGGAGCTGCCAGGGAGTAATTTCATCTTCAGAAAAAAGCCCTGAGAGCACTCCAGGGTAAAGCTTAGTGTTGGTATACCTCAAGCCCCCTCCTGCAACAAGGTTTTGATCATTCCTGTGCCAAAAATGTGAGTCTTTGGAAACTGTACTAACACTTACAGTATGACCTTGCTTGTGCTTTCTGTTTCTGCAGAACTTACCTTTTTTCCCTGTTATTTCTCCCGTTGTAGGGATTTGGTATGTTACTAATGGAGGAGGCCGAAAGAATAGCCAAGGAGGAGCACGGGTCATGGAAAATTGCTGTAATTTCAGGTACCTTTGCTTTTTTAATCCTTTCCTTTCTTTCTTTATCATTTTTTTTTCCCCAATGTGTGTCTTAATCTGAAAATAAACCCACTGCGGCCAACGGCACCGCTGTGAACTTCCATGGAATTAGGTAGCAAATGAGCTGATATCAAGCAGATGCTGCATCATAAGGGAGTCAAATTCTGTGGCAAGATTTGGCTGGATGATAACCATCATTGTACACAACGCAGCAGCGGGCGCCTCGGGGAGGAAGGAGCCAGACCACGGGTGTCTTCCTCCGCCAAACGCCGCCGTTTCCGACCTCGTGGGCTGTTATGAGGGTAGAAAATTGCTGGCCTTGGCGTTTTAGAGTCTTTCTGCAAGTACTGTCATTAGGGCACAGATGTGCTTTTAGGATACATTAAGCCTGATGGTGGAGAAGGGAGCGATGTAAGAGCTGCAGCCCTTCCTCCTCTCCTATTTTCCAGGCGTTGTGCCTGCGAGCAGCACCAGCTCATCGCGTGCCTCTGAAATCAGGGTTGAGACCACCTTAATTTATCTTCTATTAGCGGTTACAGTGGCCATAGAAAGCTTTTACAGGAGTATGGGTTTTATAACTGGGGAAGCTGGTGAGCTGCATGAGAGGAGAAACTCTTGTTGGCAGAAGACTTAAGGGATGTGGGGGACTTAAACACAATAGCTGTGTTATGGGCTGTTTAATAACTATAATAATAAATAATACTAATACTCATCTCCTGCAACCGCACCAGAAAACCCCAAAAAGCAGAAAAAACCCAACTTTGATCCCAGCTGCTGAGTGCTGAGGAGCCTCTGGGTGCATTTCTGTGTTTAAGAGTAGATTAGATGTGGTGTTGAGGGATCTGGTGTAGGGGAGAACTTGTAGAGTAGGGCTGATGGTTGGACTTGATGATCCCAAGGGTCTCTGCCAACCTGAATGATTCTGTGATTCCATGGTTTCCATCCCTGGCTGTCGAAAGGCCAAAGAGTGTTGTCTCGCCAAGCCCTTGTGACAAGGCAGGAGCCATAGATAATCCTATATTCTCCACACACCCTCTTTCTGTGTTTCCTTAAGACGTCTCCCAGCCCTGCGTGGGTGCCACTTGGAACTGGGAATTCCTTCCCAGTTGATCTGAGCCATTCACAAACGGCTCAAACAAGGCGGGAGGCGGAAGGGGAAAGGGTTTCTTTCGGTTTTGCTGGTACCATCTTGGCTTGGGCTGCGTGGAGGGAGGCCGGCGCGCCTCCTCTCTGCTAGAGACCACTCCTCTTGATGGGAACAGAGAATGCACGGCAATTACTAAAAAAAAAACCACTTTGTGAAAGCATTCATGTTGCTAATTTTAGCTGTATTTTAGCAAACCCGTGCGAAGGATACGATCTGTGCATCGAGATTCGGCGCAAAGAAGTCTTGTTTTGCTGCACACACAGTTTGCAGCGTCTTCCTAAGACCTTGTCTGTGATTTTATATCCCCCCCCCCCGGGGGGTAAAGTACAATATGGTACAATTTGTCTTTGAATGCAGCATCTGCAAAAAGACCACAAGTTTTCCAGCTGTTTCCTTGGAGATGTTACCACTTGAATTGCAGTTCCCCTCTAGGATTGATCTGAAATCAAAACGCAGCCAGAAGTTCTTTCTCCATTGGAGGAGGAACTTGGGTTTGCTAATTTAGGTTTCCAAATAGATTGCTTTAAATTTTTATTTATTTATTAAATCTGGGAACCCACAGCAAGGTTGGGTCTCCAGCACATTGCAGAATTTGGATGGCTTTTTCTAGAGAGAAGCATCTCTCTGTGCCGGAGATCTGCCCCGAGGATGTCTCACAGGCGCTATCTCGTTAGTACTGTGTGGGTTCATTAATGCTTCGTTGCAGGGATTTGTTGAACAGTGTCCTCTCTTCAACAGTGTTTTCCAGTCTCACACTTAATGGCTACATCAGTATCAGTCCACTAAATAGGGGCAGAACATCCAAACTTGGCTCTCTGGGGCATGGTCCCTGGTCCACGCTGATGCCTGCCCTCTGCAGGGTACCAGGGCAGATGGTTGGATTCCTGTCCTCCGAGATCATTTGAGGAGAGTTATGTCCAAGTAGAAAATTCTCTCTTTGATTTTTTCTGAAAGAAATCCACTTATTTGTACGTGTTTATTCATCTCTCTGCTGAGGAAAGACTGAGGGACTTGGGTGTGTTCAGTCTGCAGAAGAGAAGGCTGAGGGGGATCTGATCAACACCCAGAAATACTCCAAGGGTGGGTGTCAGGAGGATGGGGCCAGGCTTTTCTTAGTGGGGCCCAGGGGCAGGACAAGAGGGAACAAGCACAAACTGGAACATAAGAAGCTCCATCTCAACGTGAGGAGGAACTTCTTTGCTGTGAGGGTGGCAGAGCCCTGGCAGAGGCTGCCCAGAGAGGTGGGGGAGTCTCCTTCTCTGGAGACATTCCAACCCCACCTGGACACGTTCCTGTGGGACCTGCTGTGGGTGACCCTGCTCTGGCAGGGGGTTGGAGGAGATGATCTCCAGAGGTCCCTTCCAACCCCGTATGAGTCTGTGATTTTAAGGAAGGACATCATGAAGGGTTTTCACAATTGGCTAAAGGCTAGGGCTCATCTCAAATATCATTTCCAGTTCAGCTCTGGTTAGAAATTAGCCTCTGTGGTTAGAAATTAGCAGTAGCCATCGTGGTGGGGGGGTTGGACTATGGTGATCGTTAAAGGTCTCTTCCAGTCCAACCCATTCAATGATTCTGTGATGATCTCTGGCTGTTCCCTACCCTGCCTTTGAGTCGGGGAGGGTTCATACTGACTGTTTTAGGACAGCTCATTTCCTAGGGACCCCAAACTGGGTGTCCCCCAGTATCCTGCTGAATGACACTTTGCACTATTGATCACTGAAGACATTTCTCTCCCCAGATACCCATCTCCACCTCATGCAGGTGGTGGGGGAGCTCGCTCACCCTCTGTGGGATGAATGTGGGGAGCTGGGTAACGCGGGGGAGGGTGTCCAGGAGCCTCTGGCTGATGATTTGCCGGAGCCTTGAATTGAAGCACGGCTTGAAGATGGTTTGGAAATGCATTTAATGCAAGCCAGATTAAGGTAAATTGAGATGAAAGTATGTGTGGACAACATCCAAACCAGGCAATACTGTTACAAGTGGTTATGAAAAAAAAAAACACAACAAAACAAAACAGGAAAGAAAAGGGAAAAAACCACCGTATGACTAATCTGCTTTTAGTGAGGTTACATTAGAAACACCCCTCTCCTGCCCAGCTGATTTGCTGCCCATCCTGATCAAGGTAGCATTCAACATTTCCTGACATCTCAGGCTGTGTCCATTAGAGCCTCCTTCATTAGAAACCTCTTTTCCTGCGTGGCAGAGCACGTTCCCCGCCAGAGCCAATTCTCCCTTTGTCCGGGCTCCCCAGAGGACTCCAGGCATACTCTTTTCCCCTCTGCTTGCTTCCTTCCCACGTAGAGCCTAGTCAATACTCTTAATTGAACATGATTTCACTTGCCTGTGAAGGCAGATGTCCCCTTCTTTAGGTCAGGAGGCAAAGTCCTCTACTTGCCCGCTTCTTGCTCCGAGGAGGGCGAAAGCTGCTTCCCCCTCAGCGGTGACTCAGTGGCACATTTCAGGGGGAAGTATTTGCATTTTTCTCTTCTCCATCAGGCAGTACTGTAAAAATCACTTGATACAAACATGTAAATGGGAAACAAGTGAGTAATTCACCATTGCCTCCTGATTAAGATCAGTAGGACCGTAATAATCAGGCTGGGGTGAGTGATCCCAACATCTTGCTCCTAAGCCTGCTGCAGCAGCCCGGGATCCACGATGGGGAGGCTGTGAATGGAAATTAAACTAATGCCACCTCTTTTCTGTGGTCTCCACCAGAGATAAAATGGGTCATTATCGTCGGTGACTCATCCCCCCCCCCCCCCCAGTCTGGTGGTGCTGCTCGAGCTCCCTGTCTTCTGTCTTTCTTTAAGGCAACTGTGCTAATCCTGCCTTCGCCTTTCGCAGTTTGGGAGAGAAAACAGAGGTTCAGAACTTTCTAAAAGTAAATCCAATGCATCGTCTCGGGGTTGAATTCTCCTGCAGGGAAGAAGGTTAAGGGCAGAGAAACCGAGCTGGCCTGTAAATCAGCGGGGAAGGCTTCAGGGCGCAGTTGATGGTACACCAAAGGATCCTAATTTCCTCATGTAAACAGCCTTTTTGGTCACCCCAGAAGTCATAAATTACCTGGGGTGATCAGCGTCTGGTGGTGGATGCTGGATGTTGATTCATGGGCTGCCTCGGTGATTGAGCGGGCTCGGGAGACCTCGGGACTGGGAGCCCGGGAAGTGTTGCTGGGAGGATTGGTGGGGCTCGGGAGGGCTCCCTGGAGTTCTGCTTCCAGCACTGGTCGGGTATTTTTAGACCTGTCAATCTTACTTGCTATTAATAAGAGAAGAAGTGGCCTAAGATAAGTGGAAATAAGGGAGAGTTAATGAATTGACTCTCTGATGTTTGTCTGCTGCAGATTGATGGCCTTTGGAAAAAAGAAATAAAAATTAATTAGGGGGATTTGGAAGAAGCAGAGGATAAACCCGTGCTAGGGGATTGGTGCTGTGGAATAGCTGCTGTGTACAATCCTCTAGTTCTTAATGATCTTCAATTTTGATGGTTTAATAATGTAACAGCTTTGAAAACAGGCTTGATACTGTATTAGCTGGGATTTCGGTGCCAGCGTGAACAGGAGTGGTGCTGTCCTTAAGCAAGGACATTTCTGCAAATGCCAGCATTGTGCCAGGGTGTTCTGCTAGGAAGGGCTTTTGTATACATATATGCATTTACATATACACCATAATAACATTTATATATATGCACCACAATATATCTTTCAAAGATTTCTACTGTGGCCCAACTTGTGTGTAATACAGCTTCCTCCTGTCCTGTGTCTGTCCCAGCTGAGCGTGTTTGGGGAAGTGGGAACCTGCCCTGATGTTTTTAAGGGTTTTGTGTGATCCCCACCTGCAGGAGCTTTCCTCAGAGCGGGCAGGGGAAGAACCAGTGAAAGAAACCCCAGACAGAAACCAGTGAGCGGGGGCTGGACGTACGGAGAGACCTCCTTTGTCCCCCTTCCTTCCTCAACCCAACCTGTCCCCATGTTGGTAAAAACCCCAACAACTAAAAAAACCCTCAAATTCTGAGATGAGATTGGGTAGGAGGTGTTTAGGAATCAGATCAATGACGAAACGAAGGTGATTTCCATCCTAGTGACTTGCAATACGCAGCGGCAGAAATAGCGTTGAATCAGAGCTGTGAGCAATAGCGGTTTGGGGGGGATTTAAAAATAAATGTGACTTTCCTTCATGGGAATCTTCTTCTTAACCAGCAGGGTTAAAGGCTTAAAGCTTGTTCGTGGTCAGAGCTGTGAGTGCAGGGTTGGTGGAACTGTGGGTTTCATCTTGGTTGTGTTTATAGCCCAAATTCGACACCCACTTACCGTCCGGCTTTTCAGCCCTGTGGCCGAGGCCACCAGGGCAGGCTCATCTCCAGTGAGCTTTGTTCCTCTCCAAAGCCTCTTGGAGAAGGACTAACGCTTCTCCCTGGTTTAACCAGTCTCACCCCACGAGCTGGGTATCGTTCTGCACCTCCTGGGCTCGGAGCGGGGTGAGGACCTCTCCCTGCGTCACAAACGGAGCTATTCATCAGCCAGCCAGCAGGTTATTTATGGGGTTTTTTTTACCTTTAAAAGCCACATTCAAGGCAGGACTGTGTGAATGAATGAATGGATGGATGCCATCAGCTCCTCTGCTTCTTCAGAGCACATTAATATGTGCTCCAAGGGGGGAAAATAAATAAATTATAGATATATATATATATGTAAAAATGCAGAGTTTCCCAACAGGCTCTTCCCAAAGCATTTTGTTCTCCCTGCTGTTCTCGGAGTAAATAGGTTCAGCTGAACCTGTGTTCTCACCACAAGTCCTTTAGCTCTTAGGGGTGTTCAGCTCACAGACAGAAAAGGCACAGAGCAAACCAGAGGCAGCAGGATTTACAGGGGTTGCCGTCGTTTCAAAGGAACGGCACCTCAAACCCTGTGAGGTTACTTGCAAACAAAGGAAAAGCCAAGGGCCCCAGCTCCAGGCACCCAGGAGTCCTCGCAGGCAATGAACCGGGGAATGAGGCACAAGGCAAGCTGGGCTGTACAGCAGCTGCCTCCTGGTGTGTCTGGTTAAATATCACTTCATTTGAAGAGCACCGGTGGGAGAACTGCATTAAATCCACAACGGAGTCACTGACGGATGCGGCGGGAGAGCGTTTTGTAAGGGAAGGTGAGGGTTTGCAGGGCAGGGCAGGGCAGCTGGGATTCTGGCAGCACGTGGGGGAAGTTCAGGCACTGATGGGATGGGAAACGACATCAGCCACAGAGATTCCGGAGTGATACTCGGACCGTGTGTCACACCGTGGTGGTACCCCCACTTGGGCAGGTTCTCTGCTCTCTTGAAAGTGGTGCTTTGGACCCTGGATCACAGAATCACACAGTGATACGGGGTTGGAAGGGACCTCTGGAGATCATCTCCTCCAACCCCCCGATGTTGGTATTGCAAGAGACCTCTGGAGATCATCTCCTCCAACCCCCCAGTGTTGGTATTGCAAGGGACCTCTGGAGATCATCTCCAACCCCTTGATGTTGATACTGCAGGATACCTCCTTCCCCTCTAGAGATGCAGTCTCATATCTGGATGTTTGACCACACCAACCAGAATTAAATATTCACAGTGTTTAATGGTTTTGTGGCCTGTTTGAAGGTTTCTGTATGGAGTCTCCTTCGAAGGTTTCCGTGTCTGCTCCTCGGCAGTAGGGAGGAGGTGCCCCCTACCACCTAAATCAAAGAGCAAAGTAAAAAAGCCGAGTGGCTTGTTTATCATGAAGTCATTGCTCATTTAAGGTAATTTTCTGCATGAGTGGTGCCTTTCTACTCTTCTGATGTGAGTAGTATATTAGTATGCAGGCTGGGGTAGCTGAATGGTAGCCCCTGGAGGCATCACTCCATTATTCAGAGCTCTGGGGAGGTCTGCTCTGAAATGTCTGTTTTTCCATTTTCTAGCATTTGTAATTGCATTTATGTTTTCTTTGCCTTTTGTTGGTTTTGTGGTGTGATTTGTTGGTTGTTGTGGGTTCAGGGTTTTTTTGGTGGGGTTTCTTTTTTTCGCTTTTAGTTGCACCCGCTTTGAATTTGCGTCTTTTTTTTTTCTCTCTCATTTTTTTCCCCTAAATTACACGAAAACATGTTTAAAACATTTTAAAACATTTAAAACACGTTACTCCTCTGATGTCTGCAGGTCCTCAGGCACTGGAAATGCCAGGAGCCTGGGTGTCTGAGGCTAGTGGACAGGCTCCTGGGCTCGCTCAATTGAGAATCGCTTCTTCCTTATTGGCAACAGCCGATGCTTGAGTTCTGGACCCGGGGCTTTCTCTCCTGTTGAGCTGAGGATGCTGCTCCCATCCCCAGCGAAGCTTTCCCCTTCCACCCCTTCACCAGTCCACCTACAGACCCGTGGCTGCTCCTCCTGGGGGTGGGATGTTCCCTGGCTCTTATTTTGAGGCTCTATCTCCTGTTTTGTGGTCCGTAGGTGTGAGCTCTTGCTGGGTTCCCCTTTGGGAGTGCAGTCACAGGCAGCTATTTGAGCAACACAAGGGGGATTTTTGGTGTCAGGAGCTGCGTGGCATCCAGAGGGTGGGTTAGGACGAACACAGGGATGGGTTAGGACGAACACAGGGATGGGTTAGGATGAACACAGGCTCATTCCCTGCGTTCCCCCGCTGTGTGAGTACAACCCAGCCCTCCTTACCTGCTGTTTCTTAGCCCAGCTTCCAGCAAATGTGCTTCAGGACATGGGCTGTGGCGGATGGGATCAGTGTGTCATCTCTGAGGGTGCCCATGCTGGGTGTCTGGGGAAGGGAGTAAATACTGGGTAAGGGCTCGAACATTTTCTTGGCCTCCAGCCACTCGTTGCCCGAGGACTTGTAGAGTCAGAGAAGTATCTGATAGCCCTCGGGGGGATTTTTCTGCCTTGCCAGTCTGTCTGCCTCTAACAGCAGGTAAATTTACCTCCCCTTCCTTTTCCATGAGCTGCTTAGGGACTGGTTGTACTGCCCCTCCGCTCCCACCTTGAGCGTGGGAGGAGTCAGCTAGGGTCTAGGAGAGGGTGGATAAAGGACAGTCTTCTGTTAAAGCCTTCCCGTTGTCTCCTCGAGAGCTCCTATTGCCATTATTTTGAGTTGGCTGCTTGACATCCCATAATTAGCCCCTTCTGACCCTAATCCAGCAGCAAGTACTTCAGACTGTTTCTTTGCAACAGCACCAGTGATGAGCGTGTCACATGTAACATACAGTGAATTGTGCTGCACTCGAGGCCCTGGGTCCTCCCTCTCCTCAAGGACAGGAGCATAAAGCTCCTGCTGGCTGTGCTCAAGCAAATTCATACCTTGTGGGTCCTTGGTGTTTCCTCAGAGCAGCAAATTGATTGTTCTGGTGTCACCCTCTGGTTTTGGTGGGTACCTTTGGCAGTGACAGTGAGAGGAGAGAGCCAAATCAGTGCTTCCCAATAGCTTGAAGCACCTCAGCAATGGAATTCCAGGACCTTTCTCTTTCTAAGTACCGGAGTTACACACGGGACTGAAACTGCTTTTGAGCAGGGGTGGGTTTGGGAAAGTCTCCATCCCAAATATTTATGTTCTTTCACTGCATGTGGCCGTGGAGAGAGGCTGCAGTCAGGTCTACAGAGGCCAAGGGGTGTGAGGGAGCGAGGGCAGCAGCACAGGGGGACAGCAGCACACACAGGAACATAGAATCATGGAATTGTAGGGGTTGGAAAGGACCTCTGGAGATCACTTCTTCCAACCCCCTGCCAGAGCAAGGCCACCCACAGCAGGTCCCACAGGAACGTGTCCAGGAGGGTTTGGAATGTCTCCAGAGATGGAGACTCCACCATCTCTCTGGGCAGCCTCTGCCAGGGCTCTGCCACCCTCATAGGGAAGAAGTTCCTCCTCAGGTTGAGATGGAACTTCTTCTCTTCCAGTTTGTGCCCGTTGCTCCTTGTCCTGTCCCTGAGCACCACTGAGAAAAGCCTGGCCCCGTCCTCTTGTCACCTGCCCTTTAGCTACTGCTCAACATCAGTGAGGTCCCTTCTCAGCCTTCTCTTCTCCAGCTCCAAGTCCCTCAGCCTTTCCACAGCAGAGAGATGCTCCAGGCCTCTAATCATCTTTGTGGTTTTCTGTGTACCCTCTCCAGCAGTTCCCTGTCCTTCTGGAACTGGGGACCCCAGAAACTGGACCCAGTGCTCCAGATGTGGCCTTGCCAGGGCAGAGCAGAGGGGGAGAATGACATCCCTTTACCTGCTGCCCACACTCTTCCTGATACCCCTCAGGATGCCATTGGCCTTCTTGGCCACAAAAACACATGGCTGGCCATGGCCAACTTGTCCACCAAATTCAAGGTTGCTTTTGAGGACGTCCTGCCCCTGGAAGTCCCCACCACCACCGGCCAAAGCCCAAGTGCTCATCCAAGGAGGGAGAGAAGCAACACAGCCCAGAGCTGAGCCAGTGGAGGTGCCACTGTCCTTCTGGCTGGGCTTTGTGGCCTTCATGCCTCTACCTTGAAGACCTAGAGCACAACTGGCTGATACCTGAACGGCTCCAACCAGCCTGTGCCAACACACGGCTCAGTGATCCCAGTGCGAGACATCCCTGCGTCAGAGCTTTACGCTGCGCCTCTCCTGGCTCCCGGAGCGCTCCGGGCTGTTGGGCTTTGCTCGTTCCTTGCCAAGTCCTTAATCTCCAGCTCCTCTTTGTGAGAAGTGCTGGGCTGGTGCCAAACTGACATCCTGGCCTGGCACCGGAATGCTTTGCTTTGACTCCGCGTGTAACGTCGCTGTTCTTGATGATTTGTTTGGGGTTTTTTTTAATAAAAGGATGTGTCTCCTCCTGTCTCGGGAACAGGGCTGGCTTTATAGCTGGATTTTCAGTGTTACCATCTCCAAACCCTAGCTGTGCTCTCTGCCTCTGTGACCTCCACACGGCTGTAGTGTGGGAAAGCCACTTTTCTTTAGACTTTAGCCTGGTGGTACCTGCAGGGCACAGGTTGCTGCCTCCAACTTCACTGCCTGTGGATGTGACAGAGGGTGGTGGTTTCAGTACCAGTGGCATTTTACAGCACATGGCTTATTTATTTTACCTCCATCACCCAAATTTCATGTATGAACTTAAGATGGACAGGAGGGAACAAGCACAAACTGGAAGAGAAGAAGTTCCATCTCAACACAAGGAGGAACTTCTTCCCTGTGAGGGTGGCAGAGCCCTGGCAGAGGCTGCCCAGAGAGGTGGGGGAGTCTCCTTCTCTGGAGACATTCCAACCCCACCTGGACACGTTCCTGTGGGACCTGCTGTGGGTGGACCTGCTTTAGCAGGGGTTGGAGGAGATGATCTCCAGAGGTCCCTTCCAACCCCATATCATTCTGTGATTCTGTGTGCATGGGGCTACCACTGGGTGTTCCTGCTACTGACAGCGGAGGAATGGGCAGTATCCATCCCTCTCTCTGTCCCTGTCTGCCTAGCCTAAATCCAGGAGAGTGACAGCCCCTTCATCCTGCCCTGTCATCCTTGAAGGGTTGGTGTCTTCTGATGGTCTGTGACGAGGTGACCTGCCTGTGTGGCACGGTGACTCTGAGGGCTGCGGTGCCATGGGTGAGGCTGCTGGCTGCTCCAAGGGCAAGGACCAGGAGCTCAGGGCCCAAATGTTCCTACGCTGCGAGACTGCAAATGGCTTTTATCAAGCACTAAAGGCAGGCTCTGTAAACACAGCGCTCCGGCACGGAAGAGCTTTTTTGGGCTGCGGTGTCTGCTGTGACGTCTGTCAGCGTTATCTGTTCGTGCCGGCCTGGGGAGAGCGGGCGAACTTGGCTTGTACCGACAGGATTGTCTCCTTATCTCTGCGCAGAAGATGCTTGTTCGGGGAGGTGGGGGGTGAGATTGAATTCCCCTGCCGCGGGTGCTCGCCCTCTTCAACCCCAACGCTCCAGGGTCCATTAATGAGCACCCTTTCCTTTCTCCTTCAGAGCCCCGGCCTTTTGTCCCCCCGCGCCTCCGCCCTCTCCCGCAGCCTCGAAAACCGGCCTCGCTGGTTAATTTCACTCCCGAGACTCGGAGAGAGGCGTCTGGAACCGCAGCCAGACCCGCGCCAGCACCGCCTCCTCCTCCTCCTCCTCCTCAACCCTCGGTTTAATGTCCCCCTGCAGCGAGATGTCACCCTCGCCTCGCTCCATCCCGGTGACGTAGAGGCCTTATCGCGGCGGTGTGGAGGTCTGGCACCGCTGCCGTTCCCTGCTATAAGCTAATTACTCTGCGGCAAGATGCTCGGGTTTGCTCGTCGGGCTCGGTTGGGGTGGTTTGGTTTGGGTTTTTTTTCCCTCCCAGACCAGGTTTCTATTTGTGTTCCATCAAGTAGAAAATTAACATGGACGCGGGCCAGGGACGTTTCACGCCCGAGTGAGTGCGCCGGGGCTTGAAGGTGGGGGGTGGGAAGGCAGGATGGATTTCTGAATGGGAGGCGTGGAGGGAGCTGGGTGATGTGGAGCAGCGCCAGCCCCCTTCGTTGGCCGGATCCTCAGAGAAGTCCAGGAGCTGGGGAAGAGCTGGAGAAAAACGGGCTGTAGCGTGCAAGGTCCTGGTTAACCCCCCCACACCTCCCTGTGCTGTGTTCAGAACGAAGCTAGACAGTGATGGTGCAGGTAAAGGGTGGTGTCTGCAGAACTGGGAAGCGAGAAGGAAGCTGGTATTGACTTCCATTAACTGTACCCCTGCGTTATTTGCCACACTGGAGCCTTTTCAGGGCCCCCTTGCACTGCGGAGATGCAAAGGTGATTGCTGGTGGAGGGATCTTCTCCACTTGCTGCTTGATCCAGGTGGGCACACGAACTTGTAGGAGCCCTACCAGCAACTTGTGAGAGGGACAGTAAAGCAGATGGATCCAAAACCAAGAAGAGATCATAAAGGATGTTTCCCTTCCTGTTCATTCTCACTTCTTTATAATCACTAGTGCTATTTTTGTCTAAGTGCTTTGATGCTTTTTATTAAAAATACCCGTGGTAATAACCTTCAGGTGGAGCCACCCAAACTTCTGAGAGTGCCTGTCGCTTCCAGGACCACGTGGTAGGGATTCCTCCAAGGCATTTGGGGTCCTCCTGCTCTTCTCTCACGTTACTTGGACTCACCAGGAGTCAGTAACGTGCCTGTCGCTTCCAGGACCACGTGGTAGGGATTCCTCCAAGGCATTTGGGGTCCTCCTGCTCTTCTCTCACGTTACTTGGACTCACCAGGAGTCAGTAACGTCTGACTCAGCAATCTGCACCATGATATGGCAGATCTACAGGAGCCTTTAGGTTGTTCTTTGGTGCAGAGACATCCTGTTTATAACCCTAATGCTCTCTTGTTCTGATGAATAGGAGGGGAAGTTTAGAAAGGAGGCTGGGGTTTTGACCCCTACCTTCCTGCACTGAGCAGGTACTGACTGTAATGCAGATTCCTGAAGCTGTCTGTTGTGGTTTGATGCTGAGGGTGCTGAGACCCTGGGCCAGGTTGCCCAGAGAGGTGGTGGCTGCCCCCATCCCTGGAGATATCCCAGGCCAGGTTGGAGGGGGCTTTGAGCAACCTGATCCGGTCGGAGACGTCCCAGCCCGTGGCAGGGGGTTGGACTAGGTGGCCTTTGAAGGTCCCTTCCCACCCAAACCACCCTGTGGTTCTCTGATGAAGTAGGTGGAGGGGAGGCTGCTGATTCAACGACCGACAGACTCACTCTGGAGTTTGCTGAGGTTTTTCCTTCACTGGGGTTTAAAATCTCGCAGCCCATAGGAAAGACGATCGATCGAGCGCCTCACATGCTCGGTGAGTCATCCTAAATCCCCAACCCCTCAGTAATTCTGTACCAGCTGGGTTGGATATTTCAGCAACCGTCGCTGGAAGGAGCTTTTCCAAGACATTCCGCAGCCCCCGGATCTCAAACCTCACGCACGCCCCACTTGACAAATCCGGGCTGGAGCCGCAGACGCATCTCACTGTCCCCGTCCCTCTCCGTGCCCGGTGGCCACAGTGATGGCAGAGCTTTGTTAAAGTGTGTGTGCTTTGTTCCTCAGGGCTCAGNGGTGATTGTCCCCCTGTGCTCAGCACTGGTGAGGCCACACCTTGAGTATTGTGTCCAGTTCTGGGCACCTCAGCACAAGAGAGATATCGAGGTGCTGGAGCGAGTACAGAGGAGGGCAACAAAGCTGGTGAGAGGCCTGGAAAACAAGGCTTATGAGGATCGATTGAGGGAGTTGGGGTTGTTTAGTCTGAGGAAGAGGAGGCTGAGGGGAGACCTCATCACTCTCTACAACTGCTTGAAAGGGCACTGTAGAGATATTGGTGCTGGTCTCTTCTCACGGGCAATGAGCGACAGGACAAGAGGGAATGGCTGCAAGCTGCAGCAGGGGAGGGGTAGGCTGGACATGAGGAAAAAGTTTTTCCCAGAGAGAGTGGTCAGTCAGTGGAATCAGCTGCCCAGGGAGGGGGTGGAGTCCCCATCCCTGACTGTGTTTAAGAGCAGATTAGATGTGGTGTTGAGGGATCTGGTGTAGGGGAGAACTTGTAGAGTAGGGCTGATGGTTGGACTTGATGATCCCAGGGGTCTCTTCCAACCTAAATGATTCTATGATTCTATGAAGTTAACGGTATTTAGCTCTTCAATATTTAATCTGGCTTTGCTGAGAGTCAGGGGATCTGTCAGCCCTGGCTTCGTCTGGCGCGATGGCTTGCTCCCTCCTGGGAGGGGACGCTTCCCGGGCAGCTGGGGTTGGGCCGGCCTGCGTGGTCATTAGTGAAGTATCTCGTCTCTAATAAAGAGATCAATGAGATGTAGTCCCACCATCTGGAAGCTCTGGGATGGGTCTTACCTGCAGATTTGCTGATGGAAAATCAGTTGGAGCCAGGGCATCTCCTGCCTGCTGAGAGCCACCCCGAAAGCGCAACGCTGGAAACATCAGCTCTTTAATTCTGTTACTTATTTAAGTGGTGGGAGGTGGGTTTGTAGTTATTGGTGATGGTCTCAGTTTTGAGATTCGGCCCTGGGAGCAGATCAGAAGGTCCTTGCTTGATCCCTTTGTTTATGTGAGAAAGCTTTGGCTGTGGTTTGCCTTATGAGCCCTGCACCTTCCCCGGGCACGGTTTCTGCAGCGAGGCAGGAGGGGAGGAAACGTGCTGTGTCTGCTTGGTTTCAATCAGCCCTCATAAGCAGTTCACTAAAGTCTTCTGTAATCCTTTAGAACCACCATGTAAGTAAATCTATATCATAGAATCATAGAGGTTGGAAGAGACCCTTGGGATCATGGAGTCCAACCATCAGCCCCACTCTACAAGTTCTCCCCTACACCAGATCCCTCAACACCACATCCAATCTACTCTGAAACACAGTCAGGGATGGGGACTCCACCCCCTCCCTGTTGTATACACATACAAGCTACATATATATATAAATCTATAACACTTTATAAGGCACTACAATCCTTTACAACCAAAACCCCTTTCTGGAGCAGGGCTGGTGGGTCTGTACCACCCCCCAGAGCACTCTGGCATTGCGGGCTCCCACCCTGTGGGGCCACACTGGAAAATCCCCCTTAAACTACATTTGGTGCTTTGGTTTTGGACAAACCTACCCTGGGAAATCAGGAGAACTGGCCTCTGGAGCTGGTGTCCCCAAATGTCCCTCTTTCACCTCGAAATTGGTGGTCAGTGTCGCTGCTCTGTTCCAGGAGGATTCCTCACAGCTCGTCTTGACCTTTAGAGTTGGGGTGGTTCCTCTAAAGTGGTTGCATAGGGTCCCTCTGCAGCTGGGGACGGGGGGACAACAGGCAGAGCTGGGAGCACACGTGGGGACCTCGTTAGCTAAATTAGAGACCTCTGTTTGAGAGGACTGAAGGTAAACGAGGGTGGGAGATGGGTGGGAGATGCAAGAGAGGAAGAGTTTTTCAAATTGGCCAGATCCTAGGCTGTGCCAAGCCATTCCAGATTCAAATTGAGCTAAATCATGGAATCTTTTAGAACTGGAAGGGACCTTAGGGATCACCCAGATCCTGTCCCCTCTACCCTGGGCAGGGACACCTCCCACTAGAGCAGGTTGTTCAAAGCCCCATCCAGCCTGGCCTTGAACCCCTCCAGGGATGGGAGTGTTGTAGGTCGAATTAGGTCTGTGGGGGATAAAGAGTAGAGGTCTCTGAGGCTGTATATGTAGCCTGATCTCTCCATTTTCAGTTGTGAAGGCCAAGAGCTGACCAGGAGTTGGAGAAAGGATCAGCTCTGCCAGAAAGGGACGGCATCTCCTTGTGTTTGCATCGAATGCAGCGGGGATTTAAAGGGAGCAGGGGCTGGGTTTGGGGAGGAGGAGGAGGATGCTAGGGATATTCAGGGCTTTCTGCTTGTGGGTCACCCCTTCGAAACTGATCCCATCTTGAATCTGAAGGGCCATCAGCTTTTTGCAGGGGTGAAGTGGGTTGGAGAGGTGATGAAGGGAGACCCAGGCTTCAGAACTCTGTTTGGTTCTTGGGTCGTTGGGTTTGGGTTGGGGTTTTTTGTTGGTTTTTATTTTTTTATGGCAGACTCGCTTTGTGATTTCAGCCAAATTACCCGTCTGCCTGGGACCTTGGCTCTTCTTCTGGGACGTGGTGATGACAGCACCACCTCCCCTGCCCAGACAGAGGTGTTGGGAAAACAGTAATTTACAAATCTCGGGGACGCGGTGCGGGCGGGAGGGAAGCACGACTCGGGGTTGGCAGAGAAAAAAAGAAACAAACCCAAAAGCAGAGAGTTTTTCAGGCCTGGGTTTCTCTCCCAGGTCCAACAACCAGCCCCAGCCAGACTAAACCCGGGTCAGGGGCTTCGGTTCTGGTGTAGCCCTTGAGCCCTGGCTGGAGAAAGGGTTATGAAATGCCTCGCAGGCAGCGATACTAAGTACATAAAGATGTGTCTAAATCATGTCTCTAACGACGACACTAATTAGCTGGTGGTGGTGGCTGCAGCAGAGGGAGGTCGGGAAACACTGAACTCGCCCAACCCCTGGATTTTGTCCATCCAGAGACTGTTGAAACAATGGGCCCTGGTGGCCAAGAAGGCCAATGGCATCCTGGGGGGCATCAGGAAGAGTGTGACCAGCAGGTGGAGGGAGGTCATCCTGCCCCTCTGCTCTGCCCTGGGGAGGCTCCCTCTGGAGCACTGGGACCAGCTCGGGGCTCCCCAGTTCCAGAAGGACAGGGAACTGCTGGAGAGGGGACAGCAGAGGACCACAAAGGTGATGAGGGACCTGGAGCATCTCTGTGCTGAGAAAGGCTGAGGGACCTGGGTGTGTTTAGTCTGGAGAAGAGTAGGCTGAGGGGGATCTGATCAACACCCAGAAATCCTTCAAGGGGGGTGTCAGGAGGATGGGGCCAGGCTTTTCTCAGTGGGGCCCAGGGACAGGACAAGAGAGAACGGGCACAAACTGGGACAGAAGAAGTTCCATCTCAACCTGGGGAGGAACTTCTTTGCTGTGAGGGTGGCAGAGCCCTGGCAGAGGCTGCCCAGAGAGGTGGGGGAGTCTCCTTCTCTGGAGACATTCCAGCCCCACCTGGACACGTTCCTGTGGGACCTGCTGTGGGTGGGCCCTGCTCTGGCAGGGGGTTGGAGGAGATGATCTCCAGAGGTCCCTTCCAACCCCAGTCTGTGATTCTGTGAAACAGATGGGGAGAGTCACCCTGCGAGGAAAATGCTCCTGACCCAGCCCTGCCCTGTGCTCATGGGTGCAAAAAAATACCAAAAAGAGTTTCCAGGGGCTCCTTTTTCAAAGAGGGTTCATTGAAAATTAGAATATTGTCAATCATCTTTTAAAGAAAAAAATTCCTATTTACCTTTCGCGTTGCCTGGATTATGTTTTCTGACAACTCCCAAACTATTAGTAGTTCTCAGCAATTCTCCAAAAAAAATCTGTAGTTTTAACAGACAACTGAGCGTGGTTGTGTTGGCTTTCTGTGCTGACTTGGAAATGGAGAGTGTTGTATTTGCAAGACACTGGGTAACATTTCTAAAAGCCCCCGCTTCTCGCTTCCATGGGTATTTTATCTCCCAGCATCTTTAGGAACTTTGGGGAAATGAGTTGCAAATTATCTAATCTTGAAAAAAAAAAAGTTAATTAAAATAAAAACCCAACCCTTTTGCCACAGGGGTTGATGTCAGGATTGTTCCTTGCTGCCTTAAATTTATAACTTTTAACTTAATAACTTCTCCCTGATTGCTCTGACGTGGCCAGGTCTTCTCAGCAGCGCTAAGAACGCTGGTTTGTCTCCTTTCCCCGGGTGCTGACAAGGCCTTTTGGTTATCTCAAACCCTTTGCCTTCTCCCCACTGTTCCCCTTCCCCGGGGTTGGGCTGGTGGTGACTCACCAAACAGCCTCGTGTTCTCCCAGAAGATACAGCCCAGCCAAAGCAAACTCATGGGAGGTGCCGGATGGATCCGCGGTGAATTGTCGGCTCTGTGAAATGCCTTTTGTTCAGTCAGCATCCAACGCCCCACAGAGGAGAGAACCTTCTCTCCTCTGATTTTCCCACCACTCTGATGGATTAGAAACCCCAAGTTTTGACCCTTCCTCATCTCAGCAGGTCAACTCGAAGAGCAAGGGCTCGCTCCAGAGCCAGCGCCTGGCCACTTGCCCGAGTGGCTGCCAAGTGCTGGTGAGTGTCAGCTTGGGTTTAACATCCCACACAGAGCAAGGGCTTTGGGTAACAGTAGATGTCACCAGGCATTTGTTTGACAGCTGGAGAAGAGTCTTCTTAGGCCTGGTGGAGGGCAAAGCAAGGAGTATGAAGAAAAACCTGAAACTTCTCTTTTCGTAGCCTGAGGCTTCAGCAAGAGAGGTTTGAAGAGGGTTTTTTGCCCAGTGGCTGCTCACTTCAGGCTCCAAATAATCACAGAACGCTGTGTAGTTGGAAGGGACCTCTGGAAAGCATCTCCTCTAACCCTCTACCAAAGCAGGTCCCACCCACAGCAGGTCCCCCAGGAACGTGTCCAGGTGGGGTTGGAATCATAGAATCACAGAATCATTCAGGTTGGAAGAGACCCTTGGGACCATCCAGTCCAACCATCAGCCGTACTCTACAAGTTCTCCCCTACACCAGATCCCTCAACACCACATCCAATCTACTCTGAAACACAGTCAGGGATGGGGACTCCACCCCCTCCCTGGGCAGTTTCAACCAGTTCAGTTGTTTTTACAGCACAGAACACAGATCACAGAATCACAGAGTTGCTAGAGTTGGAACTTAAAAGATCACTGAGTCCCTGCCCTGGGCAAGGACACCTCCCACCAGACCAGGTTGCCACGTCCAACCTGTCCTTGAACCCTTCCAGGGATGGGGCAGCCACAGCTTTTCTGGGCAACCTGAGCCAGGGGTCTCACCACCTTCACAGCAAAGAACATCTTTCCAGTATCTGAACTAAATGAACCACAAATCCTTTTCCCAGCACCCTTGAAGGACAATCCTACCCACCAGAGATCCTCCAGAGCGTCTGGGTGTCCCCACAGAGAGCTAAGGGCTCTCCCTTCCCGAGGCAACGCACCCAACCGGGTCGTTACTCCTCAAAAGAAACCGGGAAAGTCTTCTCTATCAGCAGGACTCCAGCCGGTGCGTTACTGGATTGGGAAGGTTCAGCTGACTGGGTTTGGGATCCTGGCATGCAGGGCTCGGCTCGCTGCTTCTGAGCAATGGTTTTTGAGGGGGAAGGAAGCTGCGAGACGACGACACGCCTCGACTGCGCTGCCTGGGGAGAGGCTTCGCTCCTTGCCGAGAGGGATGCGGAGGCTGCGCAGGGAGGAGGCTCTCCTGCGCCTCGGTTACCTCTCCGCCACGGAGATTTTATGAACTATTAGTAGCTCTTTAATGATCCTGAAAACGATCTCATTTTCACTTAGCTCCGTGACCAGCGAGCCGCGGTGAAGGGATCCTCGGGGAGGCCGGGGGCTCGGGTGGCGCACGGCGATGATGCTTCTGTGTGGCGGGGCCGAGGCAGAGGGGTGTGTTTGTGGGCTCTGCTCGGGCAGGGCCACGGGCAGGGGATGCCACAGGTGAGCAATGACATCTCACTTCTGCCAGCCCCCTGGGTACCAGCCCCATGCCCACTCCCTGTCCTTCTGGGCCAGGGGAGTGTTTAACCCCGATGCTGGGGTCACCTTTCTCTGTCCTCCGCTGCTGGAAGGCTTTTAACTAATTGATTGGACTAATTTTGAGGTTTAAATGTTGTGATGAAAAGCTGGGTTTGGGTTTTTATTTGTAGGCTTGTCATAGAATCATAGAATCATAGAATGGTTGGACTTGATGATTGGACTGATGGTTGGACTTGATGATCCCAGGGGTCTCTTCCAAGCTAAATGATTCTATGATTCTATGATTCTATGAATGGTCCAGGCTGGAAGGGACCTCTAGGGTCATCCAGTCCAACCTCCTTGCAGCCAGCAGGGACACCCCCAACCAGACCAGGTTGCTCAGGGCCTCCTCAAGCCCCACCTTGAATATCTCCAGGGGAAGGGGCCTCAACCACCTCCCTGGGCAACCTGTTCAGGGCTTCACCATTATTCTCATTTCAAAAGAGGAGAACAAAAGGTGATTAAATTAACCAGGAACCATCATTGGAGGATGTGTCATTTGAAGACTCTGGTGGGGTACGGTTCCAGAAGGGCCCAGCTGGGCCCTGGCCCCGGGTTTCCATCCAGCTGGGGCGATGGGAGCCCCTGCTCCACAGCCACATCACTGGTGGTCAGTCTGGAAGGGGTTGGTTGAAATCTGCTCTGCTGGGTTCAAACTGAGCTCTCCTGCTCGGTTAGATACGGAATATGTAAAATTTAAAAGCCTGTTTTAAAGACCCAGAATGAGAAATGCAGCCAATTCCAGCTCTGAAAGTCAAGAAGCTCCTGGGGGCAGCTTCTGGGCTTACTCTTCGGCTCCTGCATGATGTTTGGTTTGTGCTATTTCTTGGACGATGCTTCTTTTCACGGGGAGGCACGGGTGCCACCTGGAGCGGTGGGAAGGGGCTGCCTGAACTGGTCCCACCAGCTCTGTGATAACGTTTGCCATCAGTTAGAGCAGCAGAGGTTTGGGAAGAGAGCTTGGACCATGGAGACCTTCCTCCCAGGTGTGCTCGATGGACACGGGGCATCAGGGGTGACTGGGATGACTCGTGAGCAGACACAGTGCCATGTTTTAGCAGCCACAGCTCTGGTTGTCTTAGGACCGTGTTCTCGTGCTCTCCTTGTCGTCAGCGTCCGGCATCGTGGGCTTTTTGGGCTTCGCACTCGTACAGAGTTGGGATCATTTCACAATGAGGAGAGGTCTGTGAAAGCTGAGTTCCTTCTGCGTGACCTGTAGGCAGTGATTAGTGTCCCAGGGACCTTTTATTCTGTTCAGCAGTGCCCACTGTGTTGCTCTTCTCTCGGGGATGAGGAAGGCTGCGGATGGTTCCTGGCCGTCAGCCTGCTTTTAATTCCACGCTTCAACACCCCCTTTCTCCTCCCGTGGTCCCATGCTGATCTCAAACCAGCCCTTCTCCGTTCTGCTTGTGATTTCCCTGATACACTCTGACTGCAAGGAAATAACTTTGCATTAATGGCATCTGAGTGAACACTGAAGGCTGGGTTTGTTGGCCTTTGGGTTCAGAGCAGCTGAAGTGAATCCCACAGAATCACAGACTGATCCGGGATTGGAAGGGACCTCTGGAGATCGTCTCCTCCAACCCCCTGCCACAGCAGGGCCACCCACAGCAGGTCCCACAGGAATGTGTCCAGGTGGGGTTGGAATGTCTCCAGAGATGGAGACTCCCCCCCCTCTCTGGGCAGCCTCTGCCAGGGCTCTGCCACCCTCACAGGGAAGAAGTTCCTCCTCGGGTTGAGATGGAACTTCTGTTCCAGTTTGTGCCCGTTCCCTCCTGTCCTGTCCCTGGGCACCACTGAGAAAAGCCTGGCCCCTTCCTCCTGACACCCCCCCTTGAAGGATTTCTGGGTGTTGATCAGATTCCCCCTCAGCCTTCTCTTCTCCAGACTGAACACACCCAGGTCCCTCAGCCTTTCCTCAGCAGAGAGATGCTCCAGGCCCCTCAGCATCTTCGTAGCCCTGAATCCCAAAGCCAAACATCCTCACTTGTTTGGCTCAGGGGGAGGTTTTGGTGCATTTCAGCGTGTTCCTTTTATAGGACACCAACCCATGAGCTCTGCTCCAGATGCAGAGCAAACACAGCCAAGTTCCAACCAAGTGTGAGGTTGGGACATGCAATCCAGGGTACCAAAAGCCTAGTCTGAAATTGCCTCCCCCAGTCACATACGGTGTAGAGGTATGGGCTGGTGGTCCAGGGGACAATAACCCTGGACACTTGGCTTCCACACTTGTGGACACAAATCCAGCAGCTGCTTTTTGGGTTGTCTTGGGGAGAGCTTTTCCCTTCCAAAGCCTCTTGCCTTGAAAACATTCCTGCAAGCGCTGGAGCTAGTGAGACATCCCAGGTGAGAGCCACCATCCCAGAATCCCAGAATCTCAGGGATTGGAAGGGACCTTGAAAGATCATCCAGTCCAACCCCCTGCCGGAGCAAGAACACCCAGATCACTAACACCTAGATCAGCTCACTAACACCTAGATCAGGTCACTCTAACCACCATAAACCACCCCATATCTTCACCCCTCAGCTTGAGGCACCTCCTGCCTCCTCCTCATGGAAGACTTTCCTGTTGAAGGACAGTAATTTTGTGCAAGCTGTTAGTGCTGTGAGCGGGGCTGAGATGACGACTGAGATGCTCGCGCAGCGCGGGACCCCTGGGGCACGGGGCCGGCCAGCTCCACCATCATTCTCGTTAATGGCTTGAACCCTGTTGCCCTCAAACGAGGAGGAGTTGGCTCTTAACTACAGCCACTTAATAGCTCTGAGATGAATGGAGGCGGCACGGGGTGCCCCAACGCAACCTGAACTGCCTTGGTCAAAATCCACACGGTTCCCAAGGGCTTGGGGGGGGGGTATGTGGGGGGAAGGAAAAGCCTTAAATAACTCTGATGAGGTGTTTTTAACACCATCAGCTGAATTACTCTCGTGTCCTTCAGCTTCCAGAGGGCTGCTCTTCACCTTTGGGTTTTGCTAATCCTTTTAACCGCCAGGGCTGGGGTGGCCCTGCTCTTTTTCTGCCCAAATCCCCGTGTTGAGCCCCAGCAGCTCTGCTAACAAACCCAGAGGATGCTTTTCAGGCAAGATGTCGATGAAGGTGCTAGTTTGCTCCAGGTCAGAGGTCAGGAAGAAGGCAGTGGACGTGTGTGTGGTGGACTTGGCTTTTTCCTTGGCTTTTTTCTTGGCTTTCAGGTTCACCCTGAAGCTGAGTGAAATTGGGTCCCTTCAGGGGTGTTTTTAGTTGAGGATGGTGCTCAGCTGCGATGTCACGGGGGCTTTGCCACTGCTTGGAAACAAATGTCATAGAATCACAGAGCAGTTTGGGTGAGAAGGGACCTTAAAGACCATCCAGTGCCACCCCCTGCCCTGGGCAGGGACACCTCCCACCACACCAGGGGGCTCCAAGCCCCCTCCAACCTGGCCTTGAACCCCTCCAGGGATGGGGCAGCCACAGCTTCTCTGGACAACCTGGGCCAGACTCTCACCACCCTCACCCCAAAGAAGTTCTTGAGGTGTTTGCTTGGGTGTTCCCCAATTTGGAGTTCTTTATGGTTTTCTCAAGCTCTTCCCAGCTGCAGCTGGAATGAGTGGCACGAGAGCATCTCAGGTCTGGGTTTCAGGTGTCTTTTCCATACCTTAACTTAACATAATGCTTCTCTAGGAGGTTTGGCTGGAGCTGTGGGGCTGAAGCCTTTCAGTAACTGTTTCAATGTGCATTTAGGAAATCCATTAGCACTATTTTGAAGAACTCTGTCCAAGCAGCGGTGGGTGAAATCGCTGCAGCGCTGCCCGGGCAGGAAGGGGTTACCGGCGGCACCGGGTGGGAGAGGCAGCCGATTCCTGGAGAGCCATTTGCAGTAACATCTTGCAGTTTCCAGGAACTGGCTGGAGGGACCAGATTAGAGGAAAAAGAGGCTGCTTTTTTTTGCTTGATGGAGAGCCCATGTCCTGTCTGTCCTTCTGTCCCTCCCCACCAGCTGCGGCTGCCGGCGATGCCAGGGTGCCCAGTTCCTCCTCCCTCCCCTGATGACTAATGTCTGCATCTGTGAGTAATTAGATTAAGGTGAGGGGGAAGGCTGCTGGGCTGAACCTGTCCTGCTGCAAGATGCTGCTGGCTCTGTGGGGCTGGGTTCCACCCTGCAGGGTCTCATTAAGGGAGGAAGAAGAGGCTGTTGGAGAACGGAGGCGCTCGGAGGCCTCCTTTTCAACGAGGAAATTGGATTGCGGCCGCCGAGCCCACTTGTCTCTCTGAAGTGGAGCTGAGCTCATTTCTAGGAGCCATTGGACAGAGTTTGTCAGGTTTTAGAGCCCTTCAGTTCCTGGTAATGATGGCTGCAGCTGGGCCCCCTCCTCTCGAGAGCCCGTCTTCAGGTTGTGTTGGAGCCCGGTGTACTCTGAACCCTTCACTCCCCTGTCACCGTTGTTCCCGTGTCGCGTCCTCTCTCCCTCGCAGCCTTCCTCGGGACAAAGGACAGGGTGCCTGGTTCAGGGCAGAGAGAACAGCGTTGTTCCTGTGTTTCCACCTCCCACCCCCAACCCCTAACCCTTAAAAACACCATAATTGGTCCAGATGCTAAGGAGTAAACACCCCCGCTCCAGCAGCCGGCACAGCAGCCCCTGCTCGGAGAGGCCGAGCCCCTTTCGGCACCATCCCTCCATGGGAGCGACCTTCCTGCCCACCTGTAGCTTCTCCAACTCCTGTCATCGCACTGAATTCAACCTTTTGGTCGTTTTTGTCACAGGTGTTGGCACAAGGAACTACTACAGGAAGATTGGCTACGAGCTGGAAGGGCCTTACATGGTGAAGAGGCTGGACTGATGCCCCGGGAGGTCCTCACCGTGAGACTCATCCTGGAAAGAAAGCTCAAGGTGATGGACTTCAGCTGAAAACCAAAGCCTGCCAAGTGCCAAGGACTTGCTGCTGCCAGAGCCCACGGCAGCACATGGGGCATCTCCTCTGGGGAGAGCGTTTCTGAGCTCTGCCCCAGGAGAAGGTGCTGCAGGACGGGGCTCTGAGGCTTTGGAACAGAGGACTGAGGCGCAGGTGAACTAAACCCACCCCTTGCTCTGATGCTGTCAGCGAGCTTGTAATGCTTCAGCGGTGAAATTGTGGGGCTTATTCTGCAACATGAGTTAATTCTTCCTCTCTGTGTGTTTATTTATGCTGGGTTTGGTGGCTTTCTCTCCGTCCCAGGTGAGGCCGTGTGATCCTTTGACAGTAGGACGTCAGGAGGATTGGAATTCCTACCTTGCTGGTGGAAGGAATTGAGATTAAGACTTAAACTGGCTCGAGGGTGACACGCACCCACGGAGTACCTGAGGTCCTCTGAGGTCTGCAGTCCAGCCCCACTCAAAGCAGGCCCGATTAGGTCAGGATGGTGACCCTTGAATAGCTCCAAGTGTGGAGATACAGATAGAGGGTCCGCAGCATCTAGGTCTCTGTTCCAATATTTGACTGCCCATGTGTTGAAAACAGTTTTTCCTAAGATCTGATGGGGGTTTAGGATGTTTCAGCTTCTGGCTGCTGCCCCTTGGGCTGGTCACTGGGCACCTCTGGGAAAAATCTGCTCCTGGGCTCCAAGCTTCTCCGGGCACATCACATCCTCCAAAGCCGTAACCATCCTGATGGCCTCTCCTCCAGCTTGTTAGGCTGGGTTTTCAGCACCAGATTTCCTGCTTTTCCAGCCTGTAATCCATTGGTTTGGATGCTGGGATGCTGTGTGGCAGCAGTATCAGAGGCCTCAGCAAGGTCCTGGTGTACGACATCCATGTCCCTCCCGTGTCCTCACCGCCGTCACCTTGTCACAGCAGGCATGACCTGCCCATCAGGCATCCCTCCTTGCTGTTCCCAACTCTCTCTTCCCTCTTCTCCAGGGCAGGAGAGGGCTTTGGGAAGGGTTTGGTCCAGCGTGGTGGCAAGGCTTGACTGCCCTGGAGCTCCTCAGATCCTCCTCCTGGTCCTCCTTAGAGGTGGGTGTGATGATTGCCTTTTCCATCAGGAATGATAAAATCAAAGCTTCTTTTTTGCAAGTGGAGCAAGATGGGATGTGAGAGCGAGCTGGGACCCTGGGTGAGGAGCTCAGCACCTTCCTTGCCTCATCCCCAGCCCTTTGAAGGGGTGGGGACAGCCCAGGACAACGCAGGGCAGGTGAGTGTCCTTTGGTGCTGGTGGCTCAGGGGTTTCAGAAGCGACGTGGCCGGTGCCACCCGCTTGACTTCACAAGGTCAGAAGGGAGCAGCCAGCGCTCCCACCTCCTCCCCCTCTGCTTTTGTAACAGTATTTCAGTCAAAAAAAAGAAAAAAATAGGGTGACAGCTTGGTGAGAAGTTGACATTTTGGGTGTTGCTCTAATAAGTGACTCTGTCAGGAGCCTTCCAGAAGCTTCTCCAGTCGGGAGGGCTCGGGCACACGTGATTGACTGGGAGGAGGAGCAGGTCATAGAATCCTAGAATCATTTAGGTTGGAAGAGACCCTTGGGATCATGGAGTCCAACCATCAGCCCTACTCTACAAGTTCTCCCCTACACCAGATCCCTCAACACCACATCCAATCTACTCTGAAACACAGTCAGGGATGGGGACTCCACCACCTCCCTGGGCAGCTGATTCCACTGACTGACCACTCTCTCTGGGAAAAGCTTTTTCCTCATGGCCAGCCTAACCCTACCCTGCTGCAGCTTGCAGCCATTCAAGGGCCACCCCTTGAGTCTGGTGTCCAGTTCTGGGCACCTCAGCACAAGAGAGATCTGGAGGGGCTGGAGCGAGTGCAGAGGAGGGACACGGAGCTGGGGAAGGGCCTGGAGAATAAGGCTTATGAGGAGCCATTGAGGGAGCTGGGATTGTTTAGTTTGAGGAAGAGGAGGCTGAGGGGAGACCTCATCCCTCTCTCCAACTGCTTGAAAGGGCATTGCAGAGAGGTTGGTGCTGGTCTCTTCTCACGGGCAACGAGCGATAGAAGGAGAGGGAATGGCTGCAAGCTGCAGCAGGGTAGGGTTAGGCTGGACATGAGGCAAGAATTCTTCCCAGCAAGAGTGGTCAGAGCCTGGACTGGGCTGCCCAGGGAGGTGGTGGAGTCCCCATCCCTGACTGTGTTTCAGAGTCGATGGGATGTGGTGTTGAGGGATCTGGTGTAGGGGAGAACTTGTAGAGTGGGGCTGATGGTTGGACTGGATGATCCCAAGGGTCTCTTCCAACCTGAATGATTCTATGAGAGGAGGATGCAGTTTCTGGGCGGAATCCTGGAAGATTTTCTGCAAAATTTGGCCGTTCTGGTGCTGCTGACACAGTCCTGAATCACTCTGACACTTTCAGCTCTGACAGCCCTGGGTTGGGTTGGTTTTTTTCCACAGGTACCAGGCAGGAGAGCTCCCCGTGTCCCTGCGTCTGCGAGTGTGGCCCTCCAGCACATCTAGGAGCTAGTGCCCACCAGTGGGGTTGGGGGTTTGTTCTGGTTCTTTTTAAAGGCCACTGCATTTGGAGCTTACTAGTAGCTTTGTCCAGAAGTAAAGCGATTTTTGGAGGGGGAGGAAGGCAGGGGGTGTGTGTGTGTGTGTGTGTGTGTGTGTGTGTGTGTGTGTGTGTGTGCAGTGTTGTATTTTTAGCTTTCCCATTCAGCGTGTTCTTTCTGGGGTGATTTCATGCTGCACTGGCTCAGCTCCTGTGAAAACTCCGGGCTTGTCTGCACAGGCTGGGGTTTGTTTTGGGAGTGTGATGCAGTGATTTGCCCAGCTGATGAGAGAGACAGCAGCCAAATGAATAGCAGGGTTGTACTTCTCTCCAAGCCATTGCGTCCGTCAGGGACAGGGAGTTCCTCCAAGGCTTGTTCCTGGCGTCTGGAACGTCTGCTGCCCCACAGGGGGCTGGGATGGGGCCAGGGTGGGTCTCAGGGGCTTTGCTCTGGGCATGAGTAAACCTTGCTGTGGTGGTTTGGGGAAGGGTCCCAAGAAGCTGTGGCTTCTCACCCTTTGTGTGTCTGCCCTGAGTGGTGGTAGCAGCTCTCAGTGAGTTTTCCACAAGCTTTAGTGAGGCTCGTGGGGTCTGTAGTTGCCTACACAGAAGTTTGAGTAAAGAGGATTGTACAGAATCACAGGGTAGTCAGGGTTGGAAGGGACCTCTGGAGATCATCTCCTCCAACCCCCTGCCAGAGCAGGGCCCACCCACAGCAGGTCCCACAGGAACGTGTCCAGGTGGGGTTGGAATGTCTCCAGAGAAGGAGACTCCCCCACCTCTCTGGGCAGCCTCTGCCAGGGCTCTGCCACCCTCACAGGGAAGAAGTTCCTCCTCAGGTTGAGATGGAACTTCTTTTGTTCCATTTTATTCCTGTTCCCCCTTGTCACCACTGAGAAAAGCCTGGCCCCATCCTCCTGACACCCACCCCTTAGCTATTGCTCAGCATCAATAAGTCCCCTCTCACTCTGCTCTTCTCCAGCTGAGCAGCCCCAGGTCCCTCAGCCTTTCCTCAGCAGAGAGATGCTCCAGTCCCTCCTCATCCTCACAGCCTCCTCTGCATTCTCTCTGGCAGTTTCCTGTCCTTCTGGTCCAGGAAGGGGGGCCAGAGAGGGCCTCCCCAGGGCAGAGCAGAGGGGGAGAATGACCACCCTCCACCTGCTGGCCTTGCCCTTTTTATTGTCCCCTCTCCCCACTGCAGAGAGCACTGGCCTTGGCCACAAGGGCACGTTGCTGGCTCGTGGGCAACTTCTTGTCCACCAGGACTCCCATGTCTCACTGCAGAGCTGCTTTCCACCCTCCCAGTTGGCTCTCACCTCTGGTTTTTTTTGCAGTACTCTGACCATTTGGGTTACAACGTTCGGATTTGGATGGGTGGGTTTTTGTTCTCCTCCCTTTGAGTGCAGGTACATCACTCTCCCAGCGCTGGCATGTTGGCAATCAGCTAATGTAACCCTGTGATTAATTGTGACAGGGAGAGCAGCTTTGGAAAGCAGGAGCTTCGCTGCAGCCCCTGGAGTGTGTCTGCCTTGTGCTGCCACCAATGGGCCTGCCCTTTGAGGTGGGATAAATGCAGGTGGCGGTGCCTTCAGCGGGCAAACCTGGCCTCTTTCAGGCAGGACCCGGTGGAGGAGTGTATTGGAGGAGAAGAGGAGACCAAGGGGTGACCCCATTAATGGTTATAAATCTGTAAAGGGTGAGTGTCAGGAGGATAGAGCCAGGCTCTTCTCAGTGACACCCAATAGTAAGACTAAGGGCCATGGGTGCAAGCTGGAATACAAGAAGTTCCATCTCAACCTGAGGAGGAACTTCTTCCCTGTGAGGGTGGCAGAGCCCTGGAAGGGGCTGCCCAGAGTGGTGGGGGAGTCTCCTTCTCTGGAGACATTCCAAACCCTCCTGGACACATTCCTGTGGGACTTGCTCCAGCAGAGGGATTGGACTGGGTGATCTCCAGAGGTCCCTTCCAATCCCTGATGTTCTGTGATTCTGTATTGAAGCCTACTGGATGGAAGACCAAAAAAACCACCCCAAAATCCCCAAAACTCCACACATGGAAAGATGAACAAAGTCAATAAAACACAATTTCCCTGTAAAACCCACCAGACCCAGGGCTGTGGCCAATCCCCCAACTGGGGAAATGAAAGCTGGGACTGGGAAGCCCCCAGAACTCCTTGTTCCGGGTCGAAAGGGTGGTGAGAGAGGACTGGAGCCGGTGCTGGGGAGTGGGTGCTCCTGCCACATCCACCACCACAGCCTCCCTCAGGCCAAGGGGGTTTTGAGACCCTCAAGCAAGAGGGCTGTGCTGCCTGGCCTGTGCCCAGCTCCTTCGCAGCCGATAAGGCAGATCAAGCGGGCGTGAAGGGAACGAGTCATTGCTGGGAGCTGCTCCCTCCCTGCACGGGCACGCAGCGGTGACCAGCTTAAAATGCTTCGAAGGAGAAGGTGGTGGTGAGTCAGGCTCCCTCCTCCATTAATTTTAGCCTCTTGCTTTTCTCCCACTCTCAGTATTTTTTTGGGGGGGGACACTCTCAGTATTTTTTGGGGGGGGGACACTGATGCTCTCTGCCCGCCTGGGGTCGGAGCCATGAGGTGCAGCTGGAGCAGCACTAACTGGCTGGGGGCAGGAGCGCCGGGGCCGGTGCTGTGATTTCATTACCACACTCTCGTGCTTTGTGCTGTGAGAAGCAGCTCTGCCAGCTTCAATATTCCTCTTGCTTCTATTCCTGTGTTTTTTTTCCCCTTATTGCATTAAAACAATCTTCTGCCCCTGCCTTGGTAGCGCCGGAGCGAGCGGAGAAGTGCCTGCTGAGGGCACCTCTCCCCCTGTCGGTGCAAGGGCTGCAGAGCTGGGGTTTTTGCTTCCCCAGGGCCATGGGAAGGAAGCCCATCTTTCACCCAGGAGAGCTGGTGGCAGGAGAACCCCACTGGCAGCCCCACAGCCCCTCGATCTGCTGCTTCGTGGACCCCCAGGGAGCCGTTACCTCCTGCTTCCTGGTGGATCCCAGCATCAGACCAGTGGCTAGTGGCTGCAGGAGGGATCAGAGGTGCTGCCCTGGGGCATGCAGGCATCCAGGTGGATCCAACCCTGCACAAGCTCCACCTGGAAAGAAAGCAAAGCCCAGGTAGAGAACCATGAGCCCACTGGAGCTATGCCGTTGCCCCCAGCTTTTGTCTTGGCTGCAAGCAACCTCTAAATTAGCAGCATTGAGAGACAGAGACATGAGGAAATGGCCTGAAAGTTGCACCAGGGGAGCTTTAGGATGGATATTAGGAACAATTTCTTCCCTAAAAGGGTTATCAAGCCCTGGAAGAGGTTGCTCAGGGCAGTGGTGGAGTCACCATCCCTGGAGATATTTAAAAGCCAGGCAGATGTGGTGCTGAGGGACACGGGTTAGTGGTGGAGACAGTTTTATCAGTGTTGGGTTAACAGTTGGACTTGATGTAAAGGGTCTTACTCACCAACAAAATCAGACCTATGGGTTACCTGCTGGCCACAGCTGCCTGTTGGTTACCCCAGTGCCATACCTGGCTTCCCCGCCTCTAGCTTTGCAGGCAGAAGTGCCTCCTGCCCCTCGAAGCGACATGAGTGAACACTCAATCCAGATCAGGCAAGAAGAGCCAGGAGAAACGTGGTGATGCAACAAACTCTGCAGGCAAAATAAATCAGTTGCTGGGAGCCACGGGGTCTGAGGTGCTTTTGGAACGATTCCAGACAGGAGGCCCTAGGAGGTAGAAGAGCTGGCTCCAGGAGAAGGATGTCTGACCACAGCCTTAGTAGCAGCAGGACGCTGGAAATGTAAGAAATACCTCAAAAACTTGAGGTGTTTGAGCTTAAGGTGGCCATGGTGAAGCATCACCATTACAGGAACCGAGCCATGAAAGGAGAGGACACCAAGAGCGAGATAAACACGGATGAGCGGCTCAGCTGCTCCGCTCTCAGTAACGTTAACTTTTACATCCAGAAGACCCTTTGTTATGTTTGAGTGGGATGAATTCAGCAGAATAGATGCTGCTCAGTTTGGGGAAAATAATACCAGTTTCCAGATTCTAGTTTGATACCATCCTGCATCCACAGCTGCTAACCCTGTGCCCTGGTTAGCTCCGTTGTTTCCTGAGACCCCAGTGGCTCTAGTTGTTATAAAAGAAGCGAAAAAAAACCCACAACAACAAAACCCCAAAGAGAAATAAAGGGAAAACCCAACCCAAGTAACCCTGAAATCCCCAGGGACATGGGCAGCTGCTCTGCTGAGGGGCCAGGGGTTGCCAGTGGCACAGGGATCTGACCTGCTCACGAGGCTTGATCCCCTTCTGCCAGCTGGGATACTGGTTCTCCTTCCCCCCTGGCATCCTCGGTGCGGCAGCAGCAGGGGCTGCCTCCCGCCTTCAGTGCAATAAGCAGTCACGCCAGGGGCTCGGGGAGGCTGTGGTGAATCTGTAAGGAAAGGAGAAAATTAAATCAAGAGGAGCAGGAGGCAGAAAGGAGCCTGATTTTCAAAAAAGGCAGCAGTCACCATCCGGCTGAGCTCATCGGAAGGAGGAGCCGGTGGTCCGGGAAAAACAAAGCCGAGGTGAAGCGGCACCGCTCAGCCCTGGGGTAAAACACAGCACCGACCCTCTGGGCTGGTCCTGAGCTCCTGGTCCAAATGGGAAAGAAGTGCTTCAGCATTGATTTATCACAGAATCATTCAGGTTGGCAGAGACCCTTGGGATCATGGAGTCCAACCATCAGCCCCACTCTACAAGTTCTCCCCTACACCAGATCCCTCAACACCACATCCAATCTACTCTGAAACACAGTCAGGGATGGGGACTCCACCACCTCCCTGGGCAGCCCAGTCCAGGCTCTGACCACTCTTGCTGGGAAGAATTCTTGCCTCATGTCCAGCCTAACCCTACCCTGCTGCAGCTTGCAGCCATTCCCTCTCCTTCTATCGCTCATTGCCCGTGAGAAGAGACCAGCACCAACCTCTCTGCAATGCCCTTTCAAGCAGTTGGAGAGAGGGATGAGGTCTCCCCTCAGCCTCCTCTTCCTCACACTAAACACTCCCAGCTCCCTCAATGGCTCCTCATAAGCCTTATTTTCCAGGCCTCTCACCAGTTTCGTGTCCCTCCTCTATCCACAGCGCCGCCTGCGTCTCCTTCTGTCACTTCCCTGTCTCCCCGTTGGCTCCACGGGATCTCACACCCCGTGTCCCCCCCAGAGGCCACCAGCCCCTGCACTGACCCCACAGAGCCCGTGGTGGTGGTTAAACTCCTGCAGCAACACACTTGGCTTTTTTTTTTTCCCCTCCCTCTCTCTTTCAGTTTGCTCCTAATTGGGGTAAAAAGCCAAATGTGGTGGGTTTTACCCCCAGTCTCTCCTGCAGAGGGAAAGGCTCAGCCACCGACTGACAGCCGAGTCCCTCAGTGCACACCTTCAGCAGAAGCTGGTGCTGGTTTGAGGGGAAAAAAGGTTCAAACAGAAGCAAAAACTCTTCAGTCAGTGGGTACAGCTTCCTCTGTAGATGCCTCTTTTCATTCACCCTTCCTTCCAGCAGCTGTGCAGATCTACTCCTTGGCTAAATCCAACTGATGGAAATTAAATAGAAGCTTGTTCCTGGCTATGCCCACCAGCAACTGGTACCCACTGGTGGCTCTTAGGGGCTCGATCTAGGTCCCAGACTCATGTATGTACACCCTGTAAGCTTTATATGGATTTATTTTCACCCCTGGAAGGACCCACTTGTCCTTTCCGATCGCTTCCCAGGAAGCCAATGGTGACACACAAGCTCAGTCCACTCCTCCTGGGACATGTCCTCATGCAGGAGCATCCTTAGGAGACCCTTGCCTCTCCTCTCCCACTAGGATTTTGAACTCCTGCACCACGACACATGTCAGGGCAGTTCTAGAAATGTATTTCCCATTAGTATCCCTTCTTTCAGTGACTCTTGAAGCTGGGAGCTGACTCTCCCAGAAGGTTTGCTGGGATGAGGGGAGCCAGAGGTAGCAGGGCAGTGAAACCAGGGTCTCAAACCTGGCACCCTGGGGCTGGGACCCACATCATGGCTCAGCACCGCTTGCAGGACACCCAGGAAGCCACTTTAAAAACAGCTTTCTCAAAAACTTAAAAGCCCCCCCAAACTTTCTGGGGAAGCAGCAAGAGGGCTGGGGGGGTTTAGGGCCCTGTGTGTCCATTGGCACGTGGTGGGATGGTGACTCCCAGCTTCCCTCTCCCAGGTTTTCTAGGGAATCCAGGTGGCTTTGTGCCCCAGGCTGTTGTGCAGAAGAGACACTTGGCTTGGGAGCAGGCCCACGGCGAGGAGGTGTGATTAACGCCGGGAGACGGCGCGTTGCTTCCACGTAAAGACAACTTAATCTGGATCCTCTGATCCTGCAGCTCTTTGAGAATAAAGGAAAGCTCAAGCAGCTTAAAAGGCAGCAAACCCATTGCTTCCACCTTCAAAAAAGCCTTCATCTAGGGGTGTACAGAGAATCTTGAAAGACCAAGAGGGACTGACGGGTCGAAGCGCACGAGCTCGTTGCCTTTCCAGATCCTCGCTCTCGCCCATGTCCCTCAGCCCTGCCACGGGGTGGGGGGTGTCTTCACGTTTCACCCACGAGGGGCCCTGGGTGATGCTTCACAAGCAGAACACGTGGTGCTGGAGAGGCAGCAGGCATTTCACCAAACAGCAACGTGGTCAATGTTTGGGGTGGGAGAGAAGGAGCAGTGAATGGGACCTGAGCTCCCCAGCGCCCAAGGTTGTAACTCGGAAACAGCCCGCATCCGTCTCCGATGGACTAAAGCCACAGGTTTCCCTCTTTTTTCCTTATCCTGCAAAAATATTTCTCCCAGTTCAGTCAGTGCAAAAGCAAGGCCCGTTCCCCTCTGCACCAACCCAAGTCCATAGCGTGGTTCTTGCCTCTCCAGCCGTGAGGAAACCAAATGCCTCCTCTGAAACCCTTGGCGAGGGGAGCTTTTCTTCCTGGTGAATCGGGAGCAGCGACGCCGCGGCTCTGGCTGGAACCCCCTTCCCGCACCTGGAGAATGGCTCAGGGAATGTCCTTCCCTTCTCTCACCCCGTGTCCCCACCAAGGTGAGACACAGCTCTTCTGCCCCTCCTTGGAGCAATGCCCACCTCCAGCCCCCCTGGCTGCACCTTGGTTCTCCCTGACAGCATCCAGAGCGCCTTCCCCAGTCTTTGTGATTAACAAACCAGTGAATTTATTTAGTTTTCCTCCCCAAAAAAAGCTGCCCAGCAGCTGTGAAGCTACCAGCACCCATGATGTATTTAACAGACATGGGGAAGGGGGGTGGGGGGAAGACCTTCTGCCTCTGCAAGTCTGGGGTTGATGATTAACGGAGGGTTTCTGCTAATGAACGATTCGGAGGCAACGCTCCATTTTAGAGAAAAATAGGATAGTATCGACTGACCTGCTCCTGAGTGGGGACTGTTTAATTCCTCCCTGGCTAAATTCAGCCCCCAGCTCTCTTGCATCTCTGAGAGTGATGTTATTTGTCCTATTGAAAGAAAAAAGAATTAACTAGTCTGAAGCATCCTTAATCCAAAGTAATCGATTTCCCCGCCTGCCTGGGTGGGCGACTCCAGCAATTAGAGGCCCTTCTGACAAACGACTCTGATGCACAGGAGGCTGGTGGCAAGGGAGGGGGGGGGGATAAACATGGAGAACTTTGGGGTTGTTTGGGTTTTTTTATACCCATCAAAGCAGAAGAAAAGTTCACCTTGGCTATCCCTTCACTCCCAAGACAGCTCCACGCTCCTCTCCGTTCTCTTTTCTTCGGGAGAGATGCCGGCTGTAGATAAAGAAGTGGAGGGGTCCAGCCTTAGTCACCGCTCCCTGTGCTCTGACCTGGGGGGAAAAACCAGCATCAGAGCCCCTTGAGCTGGGTGCTGAGCCCCTGACAGCACTGGTCTCATCCTCCACCTGAAGCCACACCAGCAGCATCGCATCGATAGCTGGCAAACTGCTTCCTCCATTCTCCACAGCAGCGGGTGGCACCGGATACTCTGCCGTGGTGGGAGCAATGGGCAGCGTATCGAGGGTCCAGAGCTTCAGCATTGTACTCTTGTCCAGGTTGGAAGGGACCTTTCAGATCATGGAGTCCAGCCTTCAACCCAACTCTGACATACCCACCACTGACCCGTGTCCCTCAGCACCACCTCTGCCCGGCTTTGAGATACCTCCAGGGCTGGTGACTCCCCCACTGCCCTGGGCAGCCTCTGCCAAGGCTTCACAGCCCTTTCCAGGAAAAAATTCTTCCCAATCTCCATCCTGAACCTCCCCTGGTGACGCTTGAGGCCATTTCCTCTTGTCCCATGGCCTGTTCCTGAGGAGAAGAGACTTGACACCCCCC
Source organism: Jacana jacana (assembly GCA_013400555.1). NCBI lineage: Eukaryota > Metazoa > Chordata > Aves > Charadriiformes > Jacanidae > Jacana > Jacana jacana. The sequence goes on along the minus strand of VZTM01002887.1, from coordinate 32,555 downwards.
TGGCTACACCCTCCTTTCAGGGAGCTGGAGAGAGCGAGGTCTCCCTTCAGCCACCTTTTCTCCCGGCTGCACACCCCCAGCTCCCTCAGCCTCTCCTCACCAGACTCGTTCCCCAGGCCCCTCGCCAGCTCCACCACCTTTCTCTCTTCCTTTTTACCCTCTTCCTTTCCCAGCTACGGAGGTTCCATTTACCCTTTTAGGTCGTCTGTTGAACAGGGAGCTTGTTTGCAGAGCGCCGCACGCAGCGGCTCCGGGGCTCTCCCCACCGCCCCTCTCTCCCCGAGAAGCCGTCACTGAAATGAGAGGCTGTCACTGCCTATTCATTTACCTGCTCACTGGGTGCTAGGAGTAAGACTCACTGGATTGTGGTGCCTATTAAAAATATAATAATATGAAAAGCATCACGTGACTCTAAAGAGGTGTTCAATATCACCGCACTTTTTCAACACGTTAGTGAAAAAAATATACATATATATATATAAAAACCTGCAGCATTTTATTAATTTATAAAACACAGTTTCAAGCAATTCAAGCTAAAAATATCTAGCAGCTGTGAGGACACTCGCCACCGTGGCAAAAACGAGGAAGAAAATGAGCAAACAGCCACTCTTGTGCCCCACAGTTCCCTCAGGCGTTGCCAGGGTATGCAAAGCTGCCTGGTATTCTGGAAAACCAGACCTGGTCTCCAGGGGGAAGAGCTCCCGGAAGGCACTGGTGGGCACTGGAAGCCCACTGGTGTGACCCAGGGAGAGACAGCAGTAACACCAGAGTGGCAGCGGCTGCAGGATTGGGGAGAGGGGGGTGAAGAAACCTCCACAGAGCGGCGGANAGGCTTCACAGCCCTTTCCAGGAAGAAATTCTTCCCAATCTCCATCCTGAACCTCCCCTGGTGACGCTTGAGGCCATTTCCTCTTGTCCCATGGCCTGTTCCTGAGGAGAAGAGACTTGACACCCCCCTGGCTACACCCTCCTTTCAGGGAGCTGGAGAGAGCGAGGTCTCCCTTCAGCCACCTTTTCTCCCGGCTGCACACCCCCAGCTCCCTCAGCCTCTCCTCACCAGACTCGTTCCCCAGGCCCCTCGCCAGCTCCACCACCTTTCTCTCTTCCTTTTTACCCTCTTCCTTTCCCAGCTACGGAGGTTCCATTTACCCTTTTAGGTCGTCTGTTGAACAGGGAGCTTGTTTGCAGAGCGCCGCACGCAGCGGCTCCGGGGCTCTCCCCACCGCCCCTCTCTCCCCGAGAAGCCGTCACTGAAATGAGAGGCTGTCACTGCCTATTCATTTACCTGCTCACTGGGTGCTAGGAGTAAGACTCACTGGATTGTGGTGCCTATTAAAAATATAATAATATGAAAAGCATCACGTGACTCTAAAGAGGTGTTCAATATCACCGCACTTTTTCAACACGTTAGTGAAAAAAATATACATATATATATATAAAAACCTGCAGCATTTTATTAATTTATAAAACACAGTTTCAAGCAATTCAAGCTAAAAATATCTAGCAGCTGTGAGGACACTCGCCACCGTGGCAAAAACGAGGAAGAAAATGAGCAAACAGCCACTCTTGTGCCCCACAGTTCCCTCAGGCGTTGCCAGGGTATGCAAAGCTGCCTGGTATTCTGGAAAACCAGACCTGGTCTCCAGGGGGAAGAGCTCCTGGAAGGCACTGGTGGGCACTGGTGTGACCCAGGGAGAGGCAGCAGCAACACCAGAGTGGCAGCGGCTGCAGGATTGGGAAGAGGAGGATGAAGAACCCTCCACAGAGAGGAGGAGGGACGTTTATAATGGGAAGCTGTGGAAAGGAAGGCCCAGCACACATTCCTAAGTCATGATCCCCCAGAACTCCAAGAAGAATTAAAAAAGAAGAAAATAAATCAAGGCAACAGCTGGGATTAGGTGAAACCACAGCCAAAGCCAGGCCCAAGGACAGAAGTGTCCCCAAGAAGGGGGTGACTGTGAACCATAGGCCCAGAGCCCCCCATTCCAGCTGGTTCCCAGTCACCAGGAGGCGTCGAGAGCTGAATGAGCTTCAAAGCAACCGTGTCTATCATCGTCACACACACTTCTCTGAATTCAAAAGTCAAGTTTAATCTAACAAATTTGAATCAACTTCTGTTTTCCCCCCTCTCTGTGTTCCCACAACAGCTCTTTTCGGGGATGGCTCCTGTTGGGTAACCTATTTGTTATGGGGAGAGAGGTCGATTAAGGCTCGTTTTGAGCAGGACAAACACACCTTATGGGTAAGAAAATGCCCTGTTTCCCCATGGGATGCCAGTGGAGCCTCCAGATAAGTCATGGCAGGAAGATCTTCCCCATGAACTTGGCTTAAGACACTCTGCTTATCATAACCCTCCTCTGTTGCAGCCAGAGTCCTAGCAGAGGGCAGGGGGAAGAAACATGGAACCTATTTCTTAGGGAAATAGGTGGTTTTCTGTCCCCCAGGTGGCACAGGGGCTCTCACTCCTTTATCTTCCTTTTGGCAGTTCATTCCTTCCCCACAGAGGGAAGCTGTCCCCGAAGGACATTGTTTCACCTCTGCACAACACCAGAGCACGGGAGGAACCTTCTCCAGGAGCTGCCAGCAGTTTACAGATACATTCAAATATGTTTTTCAAACAGGGTGCAAATTAGACTCCCCATTTACCTGCCAAGATTCCAGTTCAGCCCTTTTCATTTCCCTTGTAAGAACAGCTGGCACAAGCAGCTAACACAGCAGGAAGCACGATTCCTTAAACTACTTTAAGTGTTAGTGACGCATACGTTCTAATCAAGAGTTGGCATCTTTAACATTCTTTGTATTTATTTTAAGAAAGCATTTTGGTTAATCTAAGCGAGAATATGCAAAAGCCGCTGGGAAGGAGAAAAAAATATATATATTTTTTGTTTGTTTGTTTGTTTCTGCCCAAACTTTTCAGAATAGACACTGCCAGCTCACTCAGCACACGGCGCTCCCTTACGTGGCCAAGCAGCGCGGAGCGAGGAGTGAACACCCAGAGTGAAAAAAAGAAGAGGCAACAAAAGGATGCACGAGGGTTGCTTGAAAAACAGCAAGTTCAGAACCTCCTCCCCCACCAGCGCTGAGCGTGGCCAGCCAAGGTCACCTCAGCCACCTTCTTCACCTACCCTGCCCGCTGCGTAAAAGAACACAAATATAACAAAAAAAAAACCAAAAAACCCAAAGGTTTGCATAAAAATAGATAAATTTTTTTTGTGTGTGTGTGTGGTAGTTCTTTTCTTAAAATTACTGTACAAATAAATAAAGTTATTGTCCATTTAAATATAACCGTTCAGGAAAAGCAGATGCTGGCAACGGTCTTCAGACGGGCCGACTCGCTGCAAGGGAAGGCAGGGTTGTTTGCCACCTCCGAGGCCTCCAGGTCACAGGGGGACAGGACACCTGCAAAAGAGAAGCCCCAGATGAGCAATATAAACCAGTCCTCGTTGAGGGTGGCCCATATGAAAGGTCCCCCTGACCCCCCCTGTTGTGCCCCAGGGGACATGGATAACGTACACACGCCGAGGGGAGAGCGCAGGGTAGGACACAAGCAGGATTTCCTCTGGGAAAACCCTGTTTCTGAGGAACTGTTCACTTAAGGGCTTCCTGAATAATAACTTACATCCATATCCCCATCTTTAAATTCATGAAAGAAAACTCATTCAGAGGGTTTTTTTTTCCCCCCACAGTTCTGAAGAGACTTACAGCTCGGCTGCCCTGCACTCTAGGGTTCATTGCCCTGTGGTAACAAAGCGTTATGGAGGGGAAAAAACCAACCAAAAAACCCATCTTCTGTCTTATTTATTGAGACTTGATACTGGAGATTTTCTCCCGGAGCACCAAGGTTTTGCATTGTGAGAAGCCCTCTCCAGCTTCTGGGCTGCTCCCAGATTTTGGACTAGGGAGCCCAGCTATGGAATCAGGCCGTTTTCTGGACAGAAGCCTCCGTGGATTGATGCTGGAGACAGCCCTGCCTTAGGAAGGCGAGTTGGTTTTCCTTCCAAGCCCACATCAAGAGAGCGTTTTCAGTGCGAGACAGCACCTCGTGCCACGGGCCATCGTCGCATCAACTCTCGTTTCATGCCAAACCCCAGTAGAGAAGGTAATTAATAGCTTCCTGCCCAACGGGAAAATGAAGTCAACGAAGAGGATTGAGACGAGACGGGGTTTTCAGGGGTATGTCCTGGCTGTGCTGGTGTTTTTTTTCTTCCAAACCTCTCATGCAGATCTATTTACCATTAGGGTTTCATGATGAAAAAGGAAAGTCTACAAGAATAAGCCCGACACTCTGCAGCTAGAGCTAATACTTCCCCCCCCCCTTTATCCTCTAGAGCAGGCAAACCACTTCAGGGCTGGCCTGCCAACTAGTGGTACTGCTGCTCTTAGAGTTGCACCAGGCCTCCTGAAGCAGGGCAGAGGCCTCAGAACTCCAGTTCCTGCCCCACTAATGAAGCAGCAGCTTTCAGTAATCCAACTGATTTTCCTAGATAAAAAGAAGGGCTGGTCTCGTCCGCTGAGATTTGAGTAAAGCATTTGATGTAGTACCACACTGGAAGGTACTAGACAGAGAGGGGAAGACTGGGATTAGGCAAAAGGAAGATGTAAAGCAGATAACCTGTCCCAAGGGAAAAATGAAAGGGATAATGTGGAAACAAAGAGGCTAGAGTTTTATCAAGATTGGCACTGGCACCAGGCTTGTTTAATCAACGCTTTCACAAACAGCCTTGGCACGATTAGAAGCGTGCCAGGGACACAGAGCTGGAGGTACTGAGGTTATAAGAAGAGGATGAGGAAATATTCAGGGTCATTCACCGTTTCTTCTGGCTGCCAGGGGATGAAACTGGGTAATAGAAAACATAAGGTCATTCATCCGTGAACAAAAGTAACTGCTGTAACCCAGAATGTTATTGATTTGAAGCAAATCAAGTCAAAAAGGGCTTTAGGATACAAAGTAATTATGAGAGGATTAAGTGATTTAGATATGAAGGCAGAGAGATGTGATCCTGGAGGAGTATTTCTAGACTAGATAGTAAATGCCAGCGCTTTGCCAAGACTCGAGGAGACTCGCCCAGGGTAAGCACAGGAATTATCTGGAGATGGAGGAGCCAACTCCCCCAGAACCAACCAACCCTCGACAGGAAGAAATGCTGCAAAGGTTACAGCTGGGCAAACACCCGGGGAGAAGAACATTTTTAGCTGAAGCACAAGTCTGTCACAAGATCCAGAGTATGAAACTGGTCAGAAATGCAGTTGGGTGGCACAGAACAACGTCCTCAGCTATAAGGACAGTCAGATGCTCAGTCTCGGTGACTCAGACACAAACCCCTTTATTTCTACGATGCTTTTATCAACTAAATTAAGACAGGACCTGAAAATTCTGGAAACTCCCTTTGGTATTTTCATTGCTCTACTGAAAGACACGGAATGTGACAGACCCAAGGGTCTCTTCCAACCTAAATGATTCTATGAGACCATCTTGAGTTTCACGGTGGACACTCAGAGTTCCACCAAGGCAGATGTTAAAGAAGCCATGGAGAACTCACCAGGATTAGGATCAATACTATGGTTTTTTGCCACGTGGGCACATGAAAACCAGAGTCTCACTGCAGGGACCAGACAAGAACACAGATGAGGGTTTGGGTAAAAAACAGGCTGGCCCAAATAAAAGCACACCCAATCCCCTGAACACCAGCAAGGAGACAAAAGACTCTCAGTTAGACATACATCCTTCAACCAGATTCCTTTCCCCAGATGTTCCCCAAAGCCTTTTTTATTTCCAGTTTGCCCGTATCTTTCTATGGCTGGATTTTCAGCACCGCCACAGGCCCCATTTGGTTTAGAGGGTTTGGGCCTCTGGAGGTCAGTAACAGAAACTCCCCTGTAAGCTCAGGCCAAGCAGGGAGCGGGCTGGAGGAGGCACCAACCTGAACGTCCTTCGCTTCTACGAGAGGGAGCGCTGGCGTTTTCTGCCGTAGGAGATTTGCCTGATTCGGGCTTCCAGTTGGAAGGCATCCAGCCTCTCCTTGGGGTGAAAGGCCAACATGTCACGCAGGAGCTCGCAGAGATCGCCTGGCATGGACCTCTTGCTCTTCAGGGGAATTTTTAATTTCATGTTGGGGTTCTCCAGCAAGGCTTCTCCCAGGGGAATAAGCTCCTTGCCTTGACAGATGTAAATTCCTGAACACGGGATAGAAGAAGTCGGGTTATACAGGTGGAGAAAAGTCTGCCCAGAACACTTGTCATGTGCAACACAGAGAGACAATCTGGCAAGCAAACCGTCTGAAAGATCACTTATTCAGAGGTGACCGCCGAGTCAAACACCGGGAGAGGCTGTTATCACAAGAGGCTTTTTACTTTCAAACAGCACTGGAGGTGTTGCATAAGGCTGTGTGTGTAACCAAGCATGGAACAGAGGGAGAAAGATCGAGCAGAAGGTGCTGCATCTAATCTTTATGTGGACTGCCTGCAGAGAAAACGGGCTACTGGCATGAACGTCTTCCATCCCGCCCCGGGTTACCTTACTGGGAGACGTGGAAGCTCTGGAAGAGGGAGGGAGAGCGCTGACTCTAAAGAGTTAAACACAAAACTTATTTGCTCAGTTAGTCAAATAATTTTCAATTAAAATGACAGCATATGCCATTTACCATTAGCCAACTTCTCCTCGGCAAGATTAAGGAAGGGAAATGTAAATTTGCTCCTGGTAATCTAAATAATTTCACCGGTTGTTGAAAATGATTAACCGGCTTCCCAAACAGGCAGGAGAAACAGCTTTGCTCACTCAAGCTGCTCTGCCCCTGCACCAGGCAAAGAATAAATGTTTCAAAAGGCAGTGACCTGTCTGTGTATAGAAAAGGGTGGCCCTGCAAACTCCTTATCTCCAGTTGGCGGGCAGCCGCTTTAATGAGATCTGCTCATGCTTCGGTCGCAGCTGCAGCCAGTGGCTTCTTTCTGTAGGCAGGAACTAAAACACTTATCAATATTTGGCATTTTGAAAAGAAATAAATAATAGAATTAGAAGGGAGTCTACTGGAAGATTGGAAAAAAAAAAAAAACCAAATTAAAGGGGGTAGTGCAAGAGTGTCTCAAAGTTCCTCCGTAGAAATCGCTTGTAAGAATGCAAGCGTTTAAAGGCAGACAGACAGGTAGGCTGGGATCTCAGAGCCTGGGTAGATGTCTTCAATTATTATGCTAATGTGCATGACTGGCATTCTCTCCTCTCAAGATGGATTTTCCACCGCAATATACTTTTCTGAAATCATTTAGCACAAAGCATTTCAAGCGTGCATGTATGTGGGGGGTTTGGAGGAAGGAGGAGGCGGGGAGAGAGCAGGCCATCGGAGGAGCCGTCCCTGAGAGATCTTCCATCTCTAAACTGTGGGGAAACTCAGCCAGATGGCAAGGAACCTTATCTAAACATCCTCTCCCAGTTTATTACTTGGCTTCTTTGGAACATCCTTTCAGTGCTCCGAGTGATCCCATCCCTTGGTTATGCCAAGTCAAGGATACAAGCGGGCCCATAAGCCCAATTCCAGAATGGTTTTGGTTTTAAGAGCATTAAAAGCATTTCTGAGCCAATGGAAGCAACACAGGTACTAAATCCTCCATCAGGAGTGTGGCTGTGAGATAGATGCCTCACAAACAGCTACGATTTTTTTACTTCTCCTACCATTCTTTAGAGACAATAAGGGCCAAATCCATTTTGGAAGAGCATTCCTTAGGGTTAGGGAGGGCTGGGAGAGGAGAAGCCAGAAGATCTCTTTCCCTTAACCTTTAAATCCCACAGAGCATTTCTGGCAGAAGGAACAATCTTCCAAACAACATGATTTGTAAAGCGTTCCCTCTGCCTTAGTGATATCTCTTTCAAGACCTGGAAACCCTGCATGAGGAACAAGCAAATTAGGAGTAATGAACGCTGAAGAGAGATTTCTTTCCAGCTCTCCAAAAAAAACAATAACAACTTAAAACCCCCCAACTTTGGGGTTATTTGTGTGGCAAAGTGCTTGCAAATTCCTGGGGAAAGCCACATGCAAAGCATGTCGTAGCATTTATAACTGAGCCTGGGAGAAACACCTCTCTACAGATCCAGAACATCCACCGACAACAGGACAGCCAGCACCAATCTGATCCTCACCGAGCAATTCCTTCTCAGTATCCCTGTCCCGGAACGTGATCCTCTCCACCATCGCCCAGAAAATGATGCCAAGGGCAAAGATGTCAGCCTTCGCCGTGTAGTGACCCTCCCACACCTCCGGAGCCATGTAGAAGTTGGACCCACAGGCAGAGGAGAAGCGATGCTGGTTGACGTTCCCTTTCCCCTGACACACCTTGCTGAGGCCAAAATCTGCCACCTGCAAGGTGTAAAAAGAACAGAATAACTTATTCACACACATCACATTTACAAAGAGGTGCTCTGTGAACCCTGAAACCCTCTCCAAGGCAGCACTAAGCTCCTTGGGTGGCAGCCCCGGTGACACAAAGAGCTGATTAGTACCTCTTAGCTGTCCATTCCCCAGCCCGTTTCCAATTGTTTGGTCCCCTTCCCAAGAGCAAAACCAGGCATCTGATGGTTACCTTTCTGTGAATTCACTTTGATTACATCTAATTGGGCGTAAACACACCTTGAAATACATCTAGGGTAGAAGTGGCTCTTACTGTTCCAGGGTGAGTGCTCTGAATCTCTTGCATTACCGTTATTATCCCTAGTGATTAAGGCGACATTGATGTAAGCGCCCCTTGATGGCTCCACAGGTCGAAGTACAAATACCATTATTGATCTGAATGGTCACAACATGAATGATCCGAATGTGCCAACCTATTATTTTATGTCCTAACTACTGGAACTCTCAGGATTGAAAGTTCAGGAGGGAGCTGGACCCAGCTTCTTGGAGAGCTGGAACAGACTTTCAGTCTTTACGTCAACAAGGGCACCACCAGGAGGCACAAAGACACTCCCCCTCCTCCCCTGAAACGTCAGTTCGTGCTGGAGGCAGCAATATTGGAAGCACCAGCTGTTGTAACAGGGCAATATATTCTTAAAAGTTTAAGGGCACAGAAAATATTGCTTCCTTTTTGACTGATAGTGATCTCTGCGATTATCTAGGGCACAGAAATTGCACAGCCCTGAACCGCTCCTCTCAAGAGGAGAAGCAGCGGATGAAAGACGTCACAGAAACACATCATCGTGTGACCTCTATTTCCCTCCAAGACTCCTAAAAACCCCAAACAAACAAACAAAAACCCCACCAGAAAGCCCACAGCTTATACCAGACGTTCTGAGTACGCTTATTACAAGTCTCACCAGGCCAAAAGCCCAATCCAAAGCATGTGATGCACAAACACGTAGGTCAGACACTTGTTACAGCAAGGTGGTGTCCCCTTACCTTTACTATGGGACTTCCACATCTGTAAGAGATCAGGATATTGTCAGATTTCAGGTCCCTGTGCACTATCTGGTTTCTGTGGAGGAAAGCCACGGCGCTGCTGAGCTGCCTCATGAAGCTGTGGTTCAGCTGGGCGTCGGGGCTGCGGGACAGCAGGTACTCGTTCATGTTGCCACCGTCACAAAACTCCATCACAAACCAGAGGAAACAGGCAGATTTGGGATCCATGCACCTCCGCCCTTTCAGGCAGGTCTCAATGAGCAGCAAGTGGTTGTCTGATTTTCGGTAGCGGTGGCTAATCGGTTGAAAGACTTGGCCGTTCTGCAGGATACACTCCTCCAACTGGATCACGTTCTCGTGTTGCCTCTGGATGCTCTGCAGGGCCCAGAACTCCTGCAGAGCCAGCTCGACGTTTTCGGGCACGTTGCAGTGCATCCTTTTTACAGCTACTTTGCTTCTGGTTTGATTCAGGATGGCTTCATAAACCACCCCGTAGCTCCCTCGGCCCACTTCTCGGAGGATGCTGTACTTGGCCTCCGTAGCCATCCCTCACTTCGGCCCAGCAAACAGCAAGTCAGAGGGAAATATCTGAACTCATGGCAAGCCTTTGTCGCCCTGCAGTAAAACCCTGGAAGAAAAGGGGATGAAAAGCTTCAAACTCACCCAAACACATCAGCCTACCCACCAGCAACTGCGAATACTTCCAACCAGTATCAATTTCAGGGGTATATGCACGGGTATATGATGATGCTGCACAAGGACTGACAGCTAAAATGGAGTTTTAAGAGCAAGCCGATATCCATGGCAACTTTGAGACATTATCAAGTACAAGCCTGGCTGCACAGTGGGATGCAGCCACCTGGGAAGTGGCATCGATTTGTCTACAGCGGCTGAAGTTCAGTGAAAGAGAAAGAGAGTTATTACAGACACGTTTCCTAAGCAGGGCAGGAAAGGGAAGACAAGACCTCCTGGGTAACAGCTGAACTTGCTGTTACCAGAATTGACTTTTAAAGAAATAAAGGTTGCCAGAAGTGCCCATATGGCTCTAAATTTTTCACCCTCTCCACCACCACCACCACCCCCCCCTCTTGTAAATGTACTTATCCATCAATAGCTACATCATGTCCCTGCACTTCTGCAGCCAATTTTCTACCAGACTGTTCCTTCAATCTCACCCTCCTCCAACCCCTTCATAAGCCTTACACTGTCCTTCCCCTCCACCTCATCTCCCTGTCCCACTCCCAGGTTGTTCTTCACGCTCGAGCACATCCTCTCCCTTTGATTCCCATCGTCCCTCATTCAGTCCCCCCCCCGTTAGCCCTATCCCTTGATAAACCTGCTCCCATTTTAGCCCCCCATCTCACTTCTCCCTGCTCTTCAACACCAGTCCAGGTTTAGCTCCTTAATTAACATATTAATTCTTCTCTCCCTCCTCAATTTTTCTTTGCTTTCATGCCCAATGTGTTCCTTTCCCAATCTCCCACTCCCCACCCCACCTGCTGCTGCCTTCAAAGCCCCCACTTCCCCCAAGTTTTCCTCCTTTCCCACTCTCAGTCCAATTCTCCCAACCTAACCCCCTTCTTCCCGACCCATCTTCCTCCTCAATCCTCCACCAGCCCCACCTCCCCAGGCAGTGCTCCTTTCCCAAACCTTTCATCTCACCCAGCCCTCCCAACCCTCTCCCACCCTATTCCCCACTCTCCAGCCCTCAGGCCCCCCCCAGTCCAAACCCTGGCCTCTCCCCAAACCCACTCCCA